>CM076578.1:783457476-784057476 GCA_034641835.2 Pinus albicaulis
CTTCATACCCTAGAATTATTTTAGGTCTCCACCATCCTCTTCTTGCTTCCATCAAAAGTGTCTCCATGGGGGTGATCTCCATGGATTTTCTTCAGCCCAACTCTGATACCATGTTAATTTTCAAGGGGATATATTTTTCTTTGCTTTGATAATTTCATTTTAGGATCAAAAAATTAATTTCACCCCATAACATCATATAATTATTTAGATTTACACCATTATTCATCAGCATATGAAACTATGTAGAAAGAACAATAACATCATCCTCAATGCAATGGAACATAAAGGAACAATGGAAGAAAATCATGCACACATAGAGACACCAGGATGGGTCGGAGACTAGGGGAAAACCCACTATGGGGAAAACTCTTGCAAATTCTTCTTCTAATAGATTGCATAAAATGATTCAACAAAAGAAAGTAAAATGATCCATATCTTCACAACAACTAGAATATCCATGAAATGCATCTAAACACCAAAAAATTGATTCTGATGACTATAATATACTATCATAGTATATAGCCTATTGTAGAACACATTTTTCACTGAGAATAATCTTCAGAGTACTGAATTTTTCATCATTGAGTCTAGAACACATGGAGGAGGAGCTATATGAGCATATATAGCAAGCATGGATGCTCCCTGGTGAACCCTGTGCATTCATCGAGGGATAAATAAACTCAGATTTGCCTTAGAACCCCAGACGCACCCTTCATGCTTCTATGTTTGTGTCTAAGGCTTCCTGAATGCACCCTGGCATAATATGTGCATGCGTTCGAGGACCCAAGTGCTCGATCTACCTCCAAAGCCCTGGACACTCCCTTCAAGCTATTGTGTGTGTGTCCAAGGCTATCCGAATGCACCCTGGAACACTCTGTGCATGCATATAGTGAAAAATTACTCAGTTATGTGCCAACGTCCGAGAAATATAAACCCTAGATTCGTGTGAGCTTCGACCCTGTAGTTTCGGAACTTTGTGCGAACTTCCTATGTTAGACCTGTGCGAGCCAATAAGAAACATAGAAGAGGAGAAGATATGGTGTGATGTGTGTCCAAATGATCTTGAGGTATATTCTATTTATAGGCTTCCATCAAGGTCCACTTGATGTTGAGGCCGACCTGTCCATTGGTACCAGTGCATAGGGCCAACCTAATCCAATATACATGAATGGGTACATAAATTCAAAAATGAATTTCTTATTATCCAAATTAGGTGATCTTTAGGTCGATTTTGGTCCTATAAAAAAGAGGAATCTATTGAAATTATTATCTTGATCATGTGAGCTATAAAAAGTGGAATTTCACCGTAGTTTCATAATTTTAACAAATCAACCCTAACCTATTTTCCATCAGAATTAATGGCTTCATCTTTCAAATTGTCTATATCCATAAGAATTAATTATTTTGTGCTTTCATCATATTTTTCCTCATCGGAGGATTGGATGCCTTCACTTTTTGATGAGCTAGCTTCTTGGGTGTAGATGCTCTTCCTTTTGGCCTTCTTCCTATATTTTTTCACTTTCTTGAACTTCTCTCTAGGATCATTTTCCTTCTTCTTCTTTTCAGGACACTTGGAACATTAGTGACAAACTTTTCCACAATTAAATCACTTAAAAAGTAACTTACCTTTATATTTATCTGAGCCTATCTTAATTTTTCTCACAAAATTTGCTACTTCTTCATATGATTCACAACATGAATCATCATGTTCTTCCTTTGGCTTCTTATCTACTTTGAAGGTTGACTCCTTTACTGCAGGCTTGTAATTTGAAATTTTCATCTCAAGGGCAGTGAGTGTGCCAAGTAATTGGTCCAAAGTGAGATTCTTCAACTTGGTCATATCCTCAATGGCTAATAATTTGGGATTAAATCTCTCAGGGAGAGATCTCAACACCTTTTGAACCACAACAAGATCTTCTAATTTCTCATCAAGGCATCTTATAGTGTTCACAATGTTATCAACTCTCAAGAAGTACTTTGCATTATCTTCATCATCATGCATCTTTAAAGACTCAAATTGCATTCTAAAAATTTTAAGTTTAGCTTGCTTTAACTTGTTGTCCCCTTCATAGCATCTATTCATCTCATACCAAATAAAATTTGCAGTTGTGTAGTCCATAACCTTAACAAGTTCCTATTTAGGTAAGCCAACAAGTAGGCCATTCATGGCTTTAACATTGCATGTGAAATCCATCTTCTGATCTTTAGTAATCAATGTTAGAGGATTTTATTATTCTTCTTCCACAACATCTGTTACACCATTTTTTGGTCATCTAACCGGTTACTATTAGATGGACCTAAGTACACCATGTAAGACCAATTTTACCCGAAGTAAAATTGCTTTCAGTATGAAGAATAACTCAGTAAACCACCTTTAAGTTGTTTATGGTCTAAATATGAAACCCCATGAGGAAATATTAAATAAATCCACATTTTTTTTATTTTCCTCAAGGAATAATTAGTTAAACAATAGTTTAATTAATATTTCTAGTCATATTTAACCAAAAGCAGGAAAATTAATTAGATAAATTATTATTTATCTTATTATTTTCTAGGAATAATTATTTAAACCTTATTTAAATAATATTCCTTGTTAAATTTGACTAAATCATTCATTAATAATTAAATAAATCATTATTTATTTGATTATTACTCAACCACATCCTTAAAATGATAAATAAATCATTTATTTGTTTATTATTTACAAATAAAGGGATTTGACCCAAGTCAAATTATTTTTCCCTCCAACAAATATAATAAAATATTCCATAAAATTTGGATCTAGAATTGGTTAATAATATTTTAATTATGCACCAATATCTAGAATAACTCAATATTTTGTTATAAATAGAAGGGGCTTTCCATTCATTCACTACCTTTTGTTGCCTAAATATCACTCTAGATCTATACTTTTGGTCTGACTTTGATCCACCATCATTGTCATATTTTTCTATCTTTTTGCTTGTGAGCTCCCTTTGAGTTCCATTTTTGTCTGGGTTTTCCACACCATCAAGAGAGAGGAATTTTTAGATCTGAAGTGCTGAGGACTTACAAGAACCCATTCTATTGAGGAGAACTGGTAATATCCTTCTATGTTTTCCTTCTAGGCGCCATTAATACAAAATTCATTCAACATATTCTTGTCTTTTATATTGGATGCATGGAGCAACTCTTGTTTTTATTCACTGCTTAATGTCTTTTAATGCATAGATCTAGATTTTTGCAGCATATATCTTGGTCACCTAATTGCAGATCTAAAGATATTGGCAGCCATTTTTGTTGTTAGCGTTGTTTTTTATGCATAGCTAAAGTGGTCTTTTTTCGTACACTTGCAATTAAGATTCATACTAACAACTGGTGACTCCACACGGGTTTACGATTACGACCGCTTTCATTTTTCAGATCCCTGCATATCTAGATACTTCAAACCCTAGGATTTCTCTTCAAATTCTTGTTTTTCTTTTCTTCTTGTTGTTTTTAACCTATAAAACCCTAAAACATTAAAAATTCTAACTTCCGTGTGTTTTCGGACTTATTGCACAAGTGGCAGACATCAGCCGCAGCTGAGACGACACATTCTGTTGAAACCTACTCTCGAGAGTGTCGGAAGTGTAGGTCACTCTTTTTAGGCCGAAACCTACGACCTGAACCTCCAGGGCATAGAAAACAGGCTAAAAACTACAACCTCTACAAAAATCAGGTCAAAAATTGCGACCTGGACTTCTTGCGGGAGATTTTTTGAAAGTTTTTTGGGTTTTTCTGGGCCTTTGTTCAGGGTTTCTGACCTCCGTCTCCACCCGCTTTGGACCTGTGCTTGTTTTTTTTTACTCATATAAGTGGGAATCTAGCCCTCTAGGGCTTCAGTACCCTCCACATTTTGTGGAAGATTTTTAGTTTCTGAAGGTTGTCTAAAATTTTCAGTGTTCAGCCATTTTTCAGATATAATACCTTACCTTCAGATCCACTTCAGATTGGCTATTTATCCATCCAAAACACCTCTTTTCAGTTTTAAATGGGTTTTCCTCTAGGGTCCCCTCCGCTTCCGTCTAGGAGATAGCCTTTCGCCACCTCATTTACAACAATTTTTCCTCTGCTTTTTTGTTGTTTTTCTACACCTATTTCCAACAGATTTGACCTTTAGATCCATGTCGCTCCTGACCTTAGATATATTGGATATTTTGGTGTTTTTTGAATAGATTTTCTCCCACCTACAGACTACTTGTTGAGAGGCCCGCCTCCTTGGGTTTAGATTAATGCATTATTAGCTGTTTATCTTTCTGTTATTTCAGTTTCATATATTGTTATCTACAGGTTTATTTACAGTTATACAACACACTTTTTCTTTTTCTCTACAAACGTTTGGGTTTAAAAATTAAAATTTACACACTTTACACACACACCCTAAGTGAAGAAGAGCTTGGTTAACACCGCCAAGAAAAGACTTTAACATTGAAATCAATTGATCATGCACCTCTCTTCCCTTGTTTCGACATTGTAATTAATTGATCCTGCACCTCTTTGCCCTTGTTGGTCTCTCTTCCATTTGTTCCATGTTTGTTCCATCATCATTGTGCTACCAAGGCATTTATCTCGAAGACTTCTTGGCCTTCATCCTCAGTTTCCGGAAGGAAGAATTAATCCTCCATGTAGGATTCGAGTTAGTCCTCCACCGAGTCCACACTCTGACTCCTCTTTTGGTTCATTGGGTTATCCTTCTGGTTCCGCCCTTGGTTCTCCTCCTGTCACCTTCAACATGTCTGGTTCAGGACCTAACGGTGGTGGTAGCCCCGACCCTAATGCTGCGAATACTACTAGTGGGACCACAACAGGAACTACTTCGACTGCTCCCTTGCTCCCCTATATGGCAGGCCTCAGTCTTCCCAATTTTAACCAATTGATCAATGACCCTATACACCATGATTCTTGTTGGCCTCCTATGCTAACTAAGCTCCCTTCCGACATTCCCAAGTTTGAAGGTCTTGCTGGAGAAGATCCTATAAATCATGTTCGATCTTTCCACATGTGGTGTTTGTCTAACTCCATTACTGATGACTCTATCCGTCTTCAATTGTTCCAATGTACACTTATAGGTGAAGCTTCTAAGTGGTATGTTGATCAGGCTTCATCCTCTCATACCACCTTTGTGACTCTTGCTTGGGCTTTTTTATCTTATTTCCAGCTTCCTCTTCTTTATGACACTGGTACCAAACTTTTGACTTCTTTCCATCAATCGCTGTGACCCACCTATCCGATCATGTCCAAGAATGGCGAAGAAGAAAGAACCTATGTCGAGCCCCTACCTTCAAAGACCGTTTATACATGGACTAGTTCCTTAGATCTCTCTTGCCTACTATTGGAAAGGATGTCACATCGCATTTCCCTCAAACTGAAGAAGCCGCTCTCCAAATTGCGTTAAAATATGACCTAATCTACGCTCAGTCAGGTTATGTTTATATTGTTCTACCTTATCTTCCTAGAACCGATGGTGCCAATGCACCAGGGCATCTCATGCTGCCGATGGTATCATTGGAGCTCTCTCTCACCCATATGCTCAACCTCCCATGGGCTATGGTTTTCCTCAGGGGGGTCTAGCACCTCCTGCAATTTTCCCCCTCCCGGTAGTATGTATCTAGGACACGACATGCCTCCTCCTTTTTCCAAACCTCTTGTTTACCAAAATTTTATCCAACCTCCTTATTATCCATATCCACAGCCTGGTGCTCCAGCTCCTCTAGAATTAGCACCTCCCCCTCCTTTGGCTTCTCAACCGCCGCAACAGTAGCCACCGCCCCCTCAGGGGAAGGTGTATGCACAGCAGGGCACAAATAATCCTCCTCCCTCTAAAAAGAAAAGGAAAGGAACTCAAAATCAATCTGCTCCATGTAATCCTAGACCTAATACTCAACATAATGCACCTAACACTGCTAACCAGCAATCGGGCACTTAGCCGAAGCAGGACAGGCCTTTTCGCACGAATAAGACTTGTTCTTCTTGTGGTGTTTATGGTAATTACACACATGATTGTCCTATTTTACCACAGATGAAGAAGATGTGGGAGTCTCAAGAAACATTGCGAGGACAACAAGCCTCCCCTTCCGTCCCTCCCAGTGATGCGCCTAGTCAGCTGACTGTGTTTACTAATCCTTTCCCTCAGCAAGGATTTGTGGCTACCCAACCACTTGAAGGTCAGGTGGCCACTCAACCTCCTCCATCTGGTACCTCCAATTACCAGATTCTCATGATGAACTCTAACCAACCTATAAATGTAGATATCAACCTTCAGACTCGGTCCCGTCAGTACAACAAACCTCCCGCTACGTCTCTCCCTGAGCCACCTCATTCGGTTTCTACAGAGCCTCTTTCGACACCTAATGGTCCTTTGTAGATCCCTCAGCCTAAGGCAAAGGTTCATACCAATATCCCTAAGGGACCACTACACTTAAATGCTGCTTATAGCCAAGCTTCCCATTCGTATAGTATAGTAGATGATTTGGCGCAATCTCCTGCTACCATTTCAATGCTGGAACTCCTACAGTTGTGCCCTTCACAACGAAAATCCCTACTATCTACCATGGGCACTGTAGATCCTTTCGATAATCACTTGATCATCTTCGATGTTGATCAGTTAGAACATCCTCCTCTCCCTGCTTCTGTCACCTTTCAAATCCCAGTCAATATCCGGAATGCCAACGTTTCCGAGTGCATCATTGATGAGGGGGCATCCACCTATGTGATGTCCGCTTTGGTTTGGAAGCAAGTCGGATCACCTGAGTTGGCTCCTTCCACGATCACTCTTCAAGCATGGGATGGCCATGCCTCCCAGCCCATTAGCCTATTCTGCAATTGTCCTATTACTCTTGCGGGCAAGACTGTTTACATTGATGTAGAAGTCATTGATGCACCCTTAGATTACAACATTCTATTGGGTCGTAGCTACACCTATGCGATGTCTACTGTCCCATCTGCGGTTCACTGCAAGATTTCCTTCCCTCATAATGGAAAGATAGTCACCATTGAACAGTTCACATATTACAAACCAAAGTCTCAGACCTCCCCTAAGTCCATCATCTCTTTGGTGGCCAATAAGCAAACCGTCAATCCTTTGACCAGTGTCTCACTCAGAGTCTTCAAAGACTCCTCTTTGCTTGGTACATTCCCTAGTATTCCTCCTTCTATCCCTAATCCCATCTCATTGAATGTTTACATGATGCAATCGTCTCGGGCTTCCCTTAAGTGGCTCGGTTCGGCTATTTAGTAGCCTCGCCCTCCATAGCCTACTCCTAGCCCTTCGATTTAGCCTTCTAGACCCCCTCCTCTTGGCCCTTCACCTACGACTGGTATCCATGAGCCTCTCTACCCTTTTGGAATAGTTCCTCCAGGCCTTAACCATCTTGGATCTGTCCCGCCTGGCCATTACCCCTCCGGTCAGATACCGTTCCTAGCTCCCCCTCCTGGAATGTACACGGTACCTGTCATGGCTACCCTCTCTCTTCCTAAACTGACCCTCAGGATTCCTATCTAGTACCTCGATCCCCCAGCCGTTACCCTGCTTGGTCAACCCAAACCTTATCTTGCTTTGACCCCAGTTCAACCGGTCCCCATGACTTCTCCCACTGTTACAGTGCCTCAGCCACCTCAACAGGAACCCTCTCCTTTTGCGACCATTTTAGGTAAGAAGGGAAAAGCTCACAAGAGGGCATCAAAAGACAAGGCTGCCTCGACTAACCCTACTCCTCCTCTGCCTCCAAAGCCTTGTGCTTTGTGTGATGTCGTCAGTCATGCCACCCATACTTGTCTTGAATTGCCTCGTATCAAGCCCATGGTTAATGTTGCATTCCCTGATTCTACGGTCCTTGAAGCCTCTTTTTCTTCCTCGACTGTAGCAAATAACCCTAAGACTATTCACACCAATCAACCGTGTGCTTTGTGTGATCTCCATGGCGATTATTCCCACCATTTTCCCTGCCTTATGCATTACCGTGCCTCTTTAAAGGTAGTTCAGAAGTACGAGGTTAAACAAAACCAATCCACCTCTCACGTACTTGCATAGTAAGCTGTGGGCCAGCTTGAGGATTTACCTGCTCCCATTGACATTCCCCCTCTTGATGTCGAGATGATGGAGCCTGCGGCCAACATCCTCTACCTAGCATCATCCATGAGACCATCGGTGGAAACTCCCTTTGAGACTTCCCCTTCTGTTTCGCTCGACCTCCCTTCAGTAATCACCCTGGGCTCAACATTGGTGGATCGATTATCTACTTTTTCTTCTGTCATCCCCCGTGACGATGCGCATTTGAACCTCTCTTCTCATGATGATGAGTTAGGTAGCTTCGCCGCGTCATGTGGTCTCCCTTCCTCCAGTCACTCCATCTTCTATTGTGATGATGACATCATGGAAGCCTTGTCCACCCCTGACTTCATCTTTCCTTCCCATAAGTGGGATGGCACCATCTATGTCTATGGTGACTTTCACGGCCTGAGCACAAGCTACATCTCTGGTAGCTCCCACACTCCACCTAACCGCTGGCATAGTAGACATCTTACCCAGATCACTCTCTCTCGTAGTGTGTGTCTGATTTGTACTTTGCGCTCAGGTTTCCAACATTATTCATCATCCTCCTAGTTATTTTATTGTGGCACCATTCAGATGGACCTCCCATCCACACCTTATATCAGTTTACCGATGGTGCAAGTCGCTACTCCTAGAATCTAGACTCGACAGGTTAGGCCATCTTTACCCCCTTGCATTCGCTTGTTCTCTCGAACGGTGTATGCATTGGTACTGCTACCAATAATTGGGCCAAATATGATGCAGTGCGAGGTTTATTAGCCGATTACCTTTCACATCGCATCCTCCACCTTCATGTTCGTTTAGATTTCCTTCTTCTTTTCATGTAATTGAATGGTGTATATCATGTGCATAATCCTATCCTTTTTAGAAGATATTTACGAATGAAGATTTTGATGCATGAATTTGAAATCATTATGTTCAGTCATGTACCTAGAGCACAAAATCACTATGTAGATAGCATCGCAAACAATATTCTAGATTGGCATTTAGCACACGCATTTAACACAAGACAATAACATAAAACCATCAAAATGATGCATATCCATAATATGTGTCATATAAAATGTTTTAGAGTCCATCAACTCTGATACATATGACATGCCCATAACATGGTACAAAAAATCAAAATTTTGGGCATCACCTGCCCCTACACAACTAATCACTATCTGGAGGATCCTGAGCCAATGGCTCTACTCCTGCAGCTCGTAGATTGTGCATCCCCTGTCCAGCCATTTCCATGCACTTCATGACCCCTCGCCACTATGAGGGTAGACCAATACATGGCTCTATGTACTGGTCATCTAAGTCTTTCCATGTGTGCTCTAAAACATCAGTCAGAAGCCTCTCACATCTACGACGGATGTCCTCCAGGAGGGCTGCTGCATCCTCATTCTGTGGCGCCCTCGATCCACTAGGTCCTGCAACTCCTGATACTGCAGGCCATCCCATATACCTGGCTAGTTTTACCGATGTTGTATTTGCATAACAAAAGTGAAAGAATCAGTACCATATACCATATTCTGAAACTTTACAATGCACATAAAATATTAGCAATTTTTCACTTACCATCAGGCCCCCATACTCGACCAGGCAGTAGTGGCAAGTCCGGGTCCCCACGATAATTCATCCCACTATAGGGATAGTCATCTATGTATGATTAGGGGAATTTTTAGGTCTAAAGTGGGCCTCCTAAGGAAATTATAAAATAATAGTGGAATTAATAAAATAAGATTTGATTACATCATCAAATTTTAGATAGAAAAAGGAAAAAAGCTACTTTTTCAACTCATATTTTCAACATATCTCCCAAATTTTTTACTCAAATTTCGAGCGGAAGTACTCGTTGGATGAAAAATTTAATTCCTCATCCAAGGAGTACCCATGTTGCACACTTTCGATGGGTCCTGATATATGAAAAATGAGAAATACATGAAAAATGTGATTGCAATAACGTTTTTTTATGTATTTCTCATTTTTCGTGTAGCAGGGTCCATCAAAATTATGCAACATGGGCACTCATTGGATTAGGAATTAAATTTTGCATCCAATGAATACTCCCACTCAAAATTTGAGTAAAAAATTTGGGAGATAAGATGAAAATACGAGTTGAAAAAGTAGTTTTATTATTTTATTATTTTTTAATATTTTTACCCTTTTACTTAAAAAATAGTGAATCATCCCCCATGGTTGACATCATCATCTTGAATTCTATTAGTTCTTATAAATTTTATTTTTGTTGTACATTTTTCTTAGGAGGCCCATTTTAGACCTCGAAATTCCCCTAATGGATGGAATCTGATCCCAATGCAAAAATAACTCAGGTCGGAACACCCATCCGACCGCCCCACCTCCTCCTATGCATAGTAGTCACCCCATCGGCGCATCTTGGGCTCCCTTGGGCCCCCATCCTTGAGCTGTATATGAGTTCAAAGTGTCAGGATCTTCTCAAATAAGAGTGAGCGCAACACTATCCCATATGCATAGTCATGGTTCACTTGTCGCTTTCATAGCGACAACTGCCGTTTCAACGACGACAACATCATCTGGGCCCACCCATAGTAGGTCCCACTCAACACACTCTCCACAAGCATCATCTGCCCTCTAGTGATGTGGTGGAGTGCCTAGTTGCCCAGGATCCGTAGTGTTGAAAATGCAACAAGATGATGGAGCTTAGTGAAAAGAAGTCGCCTTCACTAAGTGGGCCCACAGGCTATTTTTGGCGCAAAGTCTATTTTTAGACTATGTCTATTTTTAGACATATGGACCATGGTCTATGAGTTGCAGGATGCTATTTATGGATGATTGGTCAAGTTGGTAAAAATAGATGGACCTCTATTTTTAGACATTGGGCGGTTTCTATTTTTAGACTGTCGAGCTAAAAATAGAGCAGTCAAATATTATTAACCCTTAATAATATTTAGACTATAAACATTATCTTATCCTCTTGGAGCACTTCAGTTTGATGCTTGGATGTGGCACATGCAGCTGACAGAAGGAAATACGCTTTTCCTAAGGGTTAGTTGAGCTATTGCATGGTTGACTTGAGTTAGAACTCATGTGGCAGAGTTTGGTGGAGTTGATGAGACAGTTGGTGGAGTTGTGTTCTGTTTAACTTAGTTGAACTAGTTGTATTTAGTCTAACTGAAAAATACACTAGTGATGAGTGGTGTGACTTAATTATTAATTAATTCACTAATTATTAACTCATAAATCAACTAAAGAACACATCAGTTAACTGCAATGCATGGACAGTTCAGTGGAGACCAGTGTTAGAGGTGGGTGAAAGGGTGAGTGTGACTATCGGTTGTGACTATACCTATTTATGCATGGGATTTACACATAGGGCTGATGGAGATTGTTGGAAATATGATGCAGAGTGTTGTCCTTGATGGCAACCCACGAATGAAGATGAAGACATGCGACTGTTGACATGTGTTGTCCTTGAAAGGAAACCCACCTGATGAAGATGATGACAACTTACTTGATGAAGTTGTGCTTGAGAGAATATGTTCCTGATGAAGAAAATATGATGTTTCTACAGTGTGTACAGAAGACTATGAAGAAAGGATTTCAGAATGTACTCAAAGTATGATGAAAAAGAGTATGTCTCTTGGTATAAGCGTGCCAAGTCGCGTATGGGCAAAAGCGCTCAAAAAGTGCAAAACCAAGGGTAACCACCATGGTATTAACCCATTGAATTGGGTAATGATCCGTCTAAATTGACCCCGTCCAGATAGTGTTGGGCTTATGGTATTGTTTTGATCCATGGTATTGAAAAAGGGGCTCATGGTATTGACAAAGGGTAATCATATATAAGGAGAAGAAATTCATTGTGCAAATCATGAGTGTGGGTGCAAGATATCTGAGCTTGAATGAATACTTCTCTCTGAAGTAGATCTAAATGAAAGGGTTACACTTGAAGATAAATCTGAATGGATGATGCACCAATGATGAAGAAAGGGATCTAGATCTGAAATGTATCTACTAGATCTGCTTATGGAAGACTTAAATCTGTGATGAGGCGAACATCTGTGCAGTGAAGATAATCTGGTGAATATATCTGATGCAGAGAAATCTATTTATACGTAATAATTGAAGATCTATACGCTACTTTGTGTGGACGGAAGCACGTGTATCTGCTTGAAGCCCAATGAAGAAAACTGTGTGCAATAAAATATCTACTTGTGAAAATTATCTTATTTGGTTTGTCATGGGCGGGCGTATATATGTATGGAGTGAAGGGACCAAGAAGCAGTATCCCACAAAGTATGATTTGCAGAAGTAAAGTGTAAATATCAGTGATCATTATATTTGTTTTTCTGATATCATCGATGCAGTGTTGATATGTATCTGTTGATGATGTATGGTTGTGCTCAAAAGTATGGAAAGGGTCCAGTATGAAAATATGATGAAATGTGGCCTGCAAGTGGTGTTCTATTGAAGTTGTTGGATCCAGTGTGAAAATTGATGAAACGTGGTCCAAGGTGGTGCTGAGGGTTGTAGCCTTGAGTCAGGGGGTTGTAGCTCCCTTCCAGGAGAGGCTGGTAAACGAGATCAGGGGGTCGTAGCTCCCTTCCAGGAGAGGCTGGTAAACGAGTCAGGGGGTCGTAGCTCCCTTCCAGGAGAGGCTGGTAAACGAGCGCAGGTGGGTGCCTGCGTGCTGGTCAAGTCTGCGCCAGCACCTATGTTGTAAGATGTTTTCTCTATAATAAAATATTGAAGGCTGAGCAACTGCAGCGGTGGTTTTCTCCCGATTTGGGTTTCCACCTAAAAATCCTGGTGTTCATGTGTGTTGCTTTGTGTGATGGTTTATTCTGTTCTTACTGCACCTGTTTACTGCTTATTGAATATCTGATGAATAAATGATGGAATGGTTTAAGTGAAGATTTAATGAAATATCTAAATCTCTGTGTATACGCTAGTTTCATAAAGGGGATCCGCGTATATACGCTAGTTTACTGAAGTAAAGTAGCGTATGGGTTTTAAGGAATGAAAAAGTAAAAGATTTGATTATGCAGTAAATACTGATTCACCCCCCCCTCTCAGTATTTTTCCCAACAATTGGTATCAGAGCAGGTCCTTGTGCAGAAGCTTGATCGCTTAAAGGAGATCCGTCGCAATGGGAAGTCCAGAAGGAGTAATGTCTATAAAGCCACCTCTATTCAATGGAAGCAATCTGATCTTCTGGAAGGTACGTACAAAAGCTTATCTGCAAAGTCTTGGTGCAGATGTATGGGCAATCGTGGAAGAAGGTTATCAATACCCGACAAGCATTCCTACTGATGCAGCTGAAAGAAAGAAGTATGAAATCAATGCCAAAGCAGTGAACGTCTTATTGGGAAGCATGTCTGAATCAGAATTTGCTAAAGTGATGCAGCTACATTCGGCAAAGGACATATGGGACAAAATCATTCTAAGCTATGAAGGTGACACAAAGGTAAAAAGTGCAAAACTCCAAACTCTTAGAATTGAATATGAAAATTTGAAGATGCATAGTGATGAGAGTGTTGCCAGTTTCTTTCTTCGTCTGGATGATATTGTAAATCGAATGAGAAATTTGGGTGAAACCATAGCTGATACTACTCTTGTGGAAAAGGTCTTAAGATCATTGACTTCAAAATTTGACTCTAAAGTTTCAGCTATTGAAGAAAGGCAAGATTTGCAAACTCTTACTATTGTTCAATTACATGGTACTCTGAGTGCTTTTGAAATGAGACAAGGAGGCCCTTCTCAAGTAAGAAAGAAAATTTTGCTTTTGACATCACTAAAAAGGAAGGAAAAAGGAAGTTGTGTCGAATTCGATATTTATCGATGAGGAAGAAGCAAGGTTCGTGGCTCCTTCGTGCGGAGAATTCAAAGCTAAGCTTCCCTTCAAATGTTTTGAGTGTGGAAAAGTTGGTCACTATGCTGCTAAATGTCCTTATAGAGAAAAACATGGTAAAGGGAAACAATTTGAAAAGAGGAAAAGTTATTATGCAAATGAAGATGATGATGAAGTGTCCAGTGAAGATGAAGAAGATTCTGACCAAGCTCTACAAGTGCTCATGGCAAAGAAGCAAAAGAAGAAGGTTACTCGAGGAAAGGAGATACCTCAGAAATCATGTATAACAAAAATTGAAGAAGATGAAGCAACGAGCGAAATCCTACAACACTCATGTAAAGAGAAAGAGAGGAGAAGGCCATGTAATGCTCTTCTTTGTGCAGAAGCAATAGTAAAGATGGTGAAAGTAAAGTTGTGGATTTAGAGGAAGCTCTCAAGATGAAAGAAGAAGAACTACAAAGTTCATACAATAAGCAAGAAACTATCTATAAAGAGATGATCTCACAAATGAAAGATCAAATAGAAATACTGAATGGACAGGTGGACAAGTATCAAAGGTTTTATACTTATGCATCCAATCGAATTAAAGATCTAGAAGCAGATCTTGAAAAATCAAGCAAGAAGAATGAAGGACTTGAAGCTGCAATCATTTGTCTTCAGGAAGATTTAGAAGCATCAAGTAAGAAAAATAAGGAACCTCTACAATCATTTGAAAAGGAAGGCCTTGAAGCAAAAATCATCTCTCTCAAAGAAGATCTGGAAAAATCAAATAAGAAGAATGAAGAGCTGCAACAAACATGTGAAGGAAATGAAGATTGGTTGAAAGAAGAGATTATAAATCTGAAGGATCAAGTTGAAGATGGAAGAAGAAAAGAAGAAAGCATGACAAAGCAATGTCAAGCCTTGGAGGTTGAGGTAAACATTCTCAAAGGTAAATTAGAAGAAAAGGTTAAGCTTTTGAGGTTTCATGATAGTACTAATATTTTGGACAATATTCTGAGTAATCAAAGGTCTCCTGCTATCAAACATGGTCTTGGTTTCCATGAAACTGTTAAAGGAGAATCTAGCTCACAAGGAAGTACCAAAAATTCAGAGGATGTCAATGCAAAACCTGAAGTGTTGAAAGAGACAAAAGCTCAACCAACAATCATGAATTCTCAAAGGAATTCATTCAAGAATGTTGAATGTTTTAAATGTCATAAATATGGACATGTTGCAGCAAATCGCAGGAGCAGATCATTTAAGCCTCAAACAAAAGGTTCCTACATAGAAAGGTACTCTAGTTTCTTCAAAGGATATTGTTTTTCATGTAACAAGTATGGACACAAAGCAGTTGATTGTAAAAGGAGGAAGAACAGAAATACTCATTATGATTCTTATGCTTATTTTTCTGGACACATGAGATGTTATTCTCGTAACAAGTATGGACATATAAGAAAGGAATGCAGGTCGAACAGATATGAGAAATTTCAGCACACAAATAGAAAACAAATCTGGAAGAAGATGGAGGGATGGAATAAGAAACAATCTAGAGAAGAAAAGGATGTTTTAGAAGACAATGATGTTCTTGAAGAAAACACTCAATTCAAGATGAAGGACCGATCAGAAACGTAGGGAATTATGACCCTACTGCAGTCATCCGCTTCTGAAGCTGACTTTTCTTGTTGACTGCAGGAATGATGTGAGATACATTATGAGATCTAGTAATGCATCGTCACAAGAGGAGCAATGCATGATGACTCTCATGGTTGTTTTGATTATACTGGTTATGTTTACTTCTGACAGCGCATCTGATGTGGAAAGGACAGGTACAAGAGGTACAAGCTCTGGAAGAAATGAAGGAAGATGGAAATTTTCTATGCTTCACTTTCCATACGCAGGTTCCATTAACTAAAGTCGCGTATACACGCGAGTTCCAGAAGACGCAGTCGCGTATGCATTGATGAGAAGAAAATTTATCTGATAGCTGAAGATCTGAAGCAGAGGTCCAGGGGGAGCATCAGTCTGACTGCTGATGATTGCACTGTTAGCATCATTCTAGTTATACTCATCATAATGAAATGATGCATGGGTTCTTGTGTTGAATATTATGGATGAAGCCTGGTTGCTTTATGATGAAGAGCATTCATTGTTGAGATGAAAGTCTTATAGTTGAGAGATGAGGACAGATCATGCAGAGATTGTTATTGATGACTTGCTGTTGAAGGTATCTCAGATTGCAGAAGTTAAGGAAGAAGCACTGGTTTAGGGGGAGTAGCAGGTTGAATTCTAATGGTTGCATTGTTGGAAATATGACTACTTATTCTTTGGTCTTGGTGATACTCATGCTCAAATGATGATGATTTGGTACATGGATTATTATGATAAGATTTTGAGCCCTAGTTGCTGATAAGTATCTTTGTGTGGATGAGTTGGATATCATTTGTTTCAGATCATATAGAGTTTGGTTGCTATGGTTGATATCTTTTGCCTACATATGTTACTTCATGTTACCTCTTGAAGATCATGGTGATTTTGGACCACATGGATGATTGCTTGACACATATCTGAAGATGCTGTTCTGATATGATAATCTCTTTTGGAAAGAATGTATTGATGCTGCAAAGGATCCGAAGGCTTAGTTACTAATGGGCTTATGCTACAACCAATGGATGACGCTTGAAGACACAACTACACTATTCTGTTATATCTGTAGTCCAGGGAAGCAGTAAAATATCTCAGAAAGAAGCTGAACACTGTCTTTGCCTTACAAAGAATCAGATCTGGTTGAAATTTAGAAGGTGTCTTAGGATACGCGGGTTTCCTGAAACACAGTCGCGTATGTACGCGAGTTACTGCACATAAAACCGCGTATGGTTGGTTTCTGACAATTCTTGGTTGGTTTAGCTCTCTTCAGCACAGCTGCAGTGCTGTTTGGTATCTCTGGTGGTGTTCCAGTTCTCATAAATCTGTTTCTAATGTTTTGATGAAGATGCCTTGATGATTTGTTGGTGAAAGTTTTCAGGATGCACAAACTAAGGGGGAGCCTTAGTCTTTGGAAAGATTGCTTGGTTGCACAGATTCAGGGGGAGCATTAGCTTTGCTGAGTATAATGCAATGTTGGCATTATGATGGTTCTGAAATATGTTCTCTTTCTTGAGGAATTTTTGGTATTGGTTATGAAAAGTCATATTTGTATTTGTATGAAAAGGTCTGGTGGAGACCCATGTTGTAAAATTGTAATATTCAGTCATGTAAGGACTTGTCATTTTTGTAAACCCACTTGGTTGGGTAGCTGAGTCAAATTTGTAAACCCACTTGGTTGGGTAGTTGAGTCTCATATGCAAATCCATGTGGATGGATAATTGATGTAAGTATGAGTCTTTGGTGATAGGAAGTTCATAGAGTCATGTACTTCATTGCTCGGGGGAGTTTGTACCCGGCACATATCAGATCTGCGGAATGTTTCTTCTACAGGAGGAGAAAAACCTTGTGTTGGATTTGATCCGCCCTTTGCCCATGATGTCAAAGGGGGAGAGTGACATGGTGTTTGAATGAAGAGAAAGAATGGTGTCAAAGAATGGGGAGAGTGACATGGTGTCATTGTATTCTTAATGTACCTATCTGTTGTGGTGATCAAACACCATCGTGGTTACCATCAAGTCCAAAGGGGGAGATTGTTGGCAATATGATGCAGAGTGTTGTCCTTGATGGCAACCCACTGAATGAAGATGAAGACATGAGATTGTTGGCATGTGTTGTCCTTGAAAGACAACCCACGATGAAGATGATGACAACTTACTTGATGAAGTTGTGCTTGAGAGAATATGTTCTCTGATGAAGAAAATATGATGTTTCGACAGTGTGTACAGAAGACTATGAAGAAAGGATTTCAGAATGTACTCAAAGTATGATGAAAAAGAGTATGTCTCTTGGTATACGCGTATTGGCCTAAGGGAAATCGCGTATACACGCGGAAAGGCACGTTCCAAGGCGCGTATGGGCAAAAGCGCTCAAAAAGTGCAAAACCAAGGGTAACCACCATGGTATTAACCCATTGAATTGGGTAATGATCTGCCTAAATTGACCTCGTCCAGATAGTTTTGGGCTTATGGTATTGTTTTGATCCATGGTATTGAAAAAGGGGCTCATGGTATTGACAAAGGGTAATCATATATAAAGGAGAAGAAATTCCATTGTGCAAATCATGAGTGTGGGTGCAAGATGTCTGAGCTTGAATGAATACTTCTCTCTGAAGTATATCTGAATGGAAAGGGTTACACTTGAATGATAAATCTGAATGGATGATGCACCAATGATGAAGAAAGGGATATAGATCTGAAATGTATCTACTAGATCTGCTTATGGAAGACTTAGATCTGTGATGAGGCGAACATCTAGGCAAACATCTGTCTGAAGTGAAAGGGTAAATCTGAACTGAATATCTGATCTGAAGAAGTCTGCTGCTCTGTAATAATTGAAGATCTATACGCTACTTTGACGCGGAGGAAGAGCGTATATACGCAGCTTCAGCGAAGAGAAAGCGCGTATGCGCAATAAAATATAGAACGAAGGTATCTATTTGGTGCCGTGAATACGAGCGTGTATCTGTAACATCAGGTGAAGGGAAGAAGCGTATACAAACGGGTTTTTGCTGAAGCATGGGGTATGAAACATTTGATCTGTTCTGCTGTATTACTGTTATCTGAACTGTGTTTTCTGAATTGATAAGTATCTGTTGGTGATGTATGGTTGAGCTTAAAAGTATTGAAAGGGTCCAGTTTGAAAATATGATGAAATGTGGCCTGCAAGTGGTGTCCTAAAGGAAGCTTTGGATCCAGTGTGAAAATTGATGAAACGTGGTCCGAAGGGGTGCTGAGGGTTGTAGCCTTCAGTCAGGGGGTTGTAGCTCCCTTCCAGGTGAGGCTGGTAAACGAGATCGGGGGGTCGTAGCTCCCTTCCAGGAGAGGCTGGTAAGCAGTCGAAGTGCAGTAGCTCCCTTCGGAGGTGAGTATGGCCTTGAGTTGGTGCACAACGTCTTTGGTCGTCTGTTCCTTGACACATATGTTGTAAGATGTTTTCTCTATAATAAAATATTGAAGGTGAGCAAGCTGCGAGCGGTGGTTTCTCCGTTGGGTTTCCACCTAAAATCCTGGTGTTCATGTGTGATGCTTTGTGTGATGGTTTATTCTGTTCTTACTGCACATGTTTACTGCTTATTGAATATCTGATGAATAAATGATGGAATGGTTTAAGTGAAGATTTAATGACATATCTAGATCTCTGTGTATACGCGAGTTTCATAAATGGGATCCGCGTATATACGTACAGTTTGCGAAGTAAAGTAGCGTATGGGTTTTAGGAATGAAAAAGTAAAAAGTTTGAATATGCGGTAAATCTTGATTCCACTCACCCCCCCTCCTCGGTATCTTTTTAGCAGTTTCCAATGAATAGGGCGTAGTACAAGCTAGGGGATTTGAACTTGGATCTCATTTTTTCTCATCTTGGATTGCGGTAGAGGCAGGCGGACTTGTGCAGGAGATTTGAACACTGTGACTTGTTCATCTTTAGTACTAGTTTTGTGTGTAGCATTGAGATAGTGTGAGAAATTTTGAGAGCTTTGTGCTATGTATTGTTACATGTTCTCTATCATTATAATACACAGATAGTTGGGGGTTTTCAGCTGTATGCTTTCCCCATTACATACTGTGTTATATGTGTGCTTGATTATGTTTTAATGTGCGCATGCGACTGCTTCTATTTCCGCATATTGATGATCAATTGTAGAAGAGGTTATGCATTATGCATGAAGCTTAAATAGTGTGTAATCAGGATAATCTCGGTGAATAATTCAGCTATTATTCAAATTTCTACACGCAGCACCACTGCAACCACAACACAAGTCTCTAATTCCCTGATGGGTATCCGTGAGGATATTGTAATCTAAAGGGGCATTAATGTCTTCAATGTCAACACAAACAGCCTTGCCCGCAAGAGTGACAGAAAAATTGTGGTACATGTCAAGGGGCTAAGAAGGGTGATCGTCCCAAGCATGCAAAGTTCTGAGGGATGGGTCTAAGTCGGGTGATTCAAGTTTATTCTAATCAGAGGTGGAAATCATGTAGGTAGATGTGCCTTTGTCAATGATACAACACGATACATGGGCATTGCGAATCTTGATTGGTATTTGGAAGGAGACGGATGAAGGTAGGGGGTAATGTTCTGACTTGTCAACATCAATGATGATCAAACAATCATCCAAAGGATCCACATCACCCATAGCATATAATATATATATATTTTTTGATGGGGATTACTGTAGGAATTCTAGCATCAACATGGCAGCAGGAGATTGTGCCAAGTCATCTACTATGTTGTAAGTGCGGGAGGCTTTGGTAGAAGCAACATTTTGGCGTAATAGCCTTTTGGGGATCTTGGGAACGACCTCTGCCCGAGGATGGGGGATCTATAAGGAATAATTGGGTGTCAAAATGGACTCTTTGGAAACTTTATTTTGGGACTCAGTTGTAGACTTGGCGTGTGGCTTGTCATATTGGTGCAATAGAGTTTGAAGGTTGACATCAGTGGTATTGACCTCTTCAGAATTCATAATGAGAATCTGGTATTCAGGGGTACCATATTGTGAAGGTTAAGGGGCGACCTAACCTTGAGGAGGTTGGGTAGCCATGTATCCTTGTTGAGGGAAAGGATTAGTGAAAATATCCAGTTTAACTAGCACAGTATTTGGAAAAGCCAAATTAATGGTTTGTTATCTTTTAGATGTTTCTTGTGCTTCCCACAACTAGCACATCTGGGGAAAGATGGGACAATCATGAATATAATGGCCATGGAATCCACAACAATAACAAGGCTTGTTTGTACAAAGAGGCTTGTTCTTCTTGGGTTGGTCACTCGGTTGCTGGTTGTTAGTGTTAGGCTGGTTCCCTTGGGGTGCGTTTTGTTGTGTTCCTTAGCACCCTTGATTACCTTGTGCTGGTTGATATTGGTTTCCTTTACTTTTTTTCATGGAATTAGGAGGATTATTTTCACTCTATTGTGCATACACCTAGCCTTGAGGGGGAGGTGGTTGTTGTGGTAGAGGTTGAGAAGGCAAGGGAGGCTGGGGTGCTGATGCCGGAGGGGCTGGACCATGGGGTTGTGGATAAGTATAGAAATGAGGTTGAGAAACATTTGGGTAAAAAAGTTGAGCAATAGCTAGCCTTGGCATCTGTTGATGCAATGGGGTGAATGCGTAAGGCGTGATTTTTCATGGATACATGCTGCCAAGAGGGGAATAAGTGCTAGAGGAGCTGGCCCCTCCTTGAGGAAAACGATAACCCATGGAAGGATGAGTATACCAATGTAAAAGAGATCCAGCGATACCGTCAGCGAAGTGAGATGCCCCTGGTGCATTGGCACCACCAGGTCTAGGAAGATCCAGTAAAATGATATAAGCATAATCAGATTGGGCATAGATCAAGTCATATTTCAATGCAACTTGGAGACGTTCTTCCTCAGTCTGAGGAAAATGAGATGCGACATATTTACCAAGAGAAGGAAAAATAATTTTGAGAAATCAATCCATATAGACACAGTCGTCGAATGTAGGAGCTCGGCACAAGCTCCTCCTTCTACACCATTCTTGGACATGATCAGAAAGGAGGGTGGTAGAAGTTTGACAGAATGCGATCAATAACTTGGTACCAATATCTTATCAGAAAGGTAACTAGAATTAGGATATGATTTATCAAGAGTTGCAAAATTGGAATTAGAGGCAACAGTCTGGTTGACATACCACTTACAACTTCTCCAGTGAGTGTACATTGGAATAATTGAATACGGATGGAGTCATCAGTGATAGAATTGGATGAACACCACATGTGAAAGGAGCGGACGTGATTAGCAAGGTCCTCTCCAGTGTTTCCATCAAACTTAGGGATGTCTTTAGGAATCTTAGTTGGTATAACAAGCCAACCTAGATTGTGGAGTATAGGGTCATTAATTAACTGGCTGAAATCGGGAAGGCTTAAACCTTCCATAAAAGGTAGAAAAGGAGTATCTAGAATGGTTTTGGTAGCGATACCACTAGTAGAAGCTCCAGCATTAGGGTCGGGGCTTCCACCAACTTGATGACCAACACCTGCATTGGAACGTAACATGGTGACTGAATGAGGTGGAGGAGAGCCAGGTTCAAAATCAGAGGAAGGACATGATGAACCAGAATCAAAGTCAGTATGGGGACTCGATGAAGGACTAACTTGGATTTTACGCAGTGGATTAAGTCTTCCTAACGGAAACTGAGGATGAAGGCCTTAGAGTCTCCATGATAAATGCCTTGGGGGCACAATGATGACAAGACAAAGATGACATGAAAAGGGTGAAGAGTGATAAACAAAGGCTTAGTGAGGCAGATAAATTAATTACAATGTATATGTCTTGGATTGGCAGTATAAACCAAGTGCTCTTCACTTTAGGTGTGCATGTGTGCAAGACGTGTGTTAATTTTAATTAAGCACAGATGGTTGTATACAGAAAAAGAAAAAATGTTTAATAATTGTAAATAAAACTGAAACGACAGTAAAATAAATATTTGAAGATGCATAAATTAAACCCAACTAAAGGCTTCCCTAACAAATGATATAATAGGCAGGAAAAATTAACTCAAAACACAGATGAAAAAAAGATCTAAGGTCTAAGGAACAAGGATCTAATGACTCATATATGTTGGAAAAGGTGCAGAAAACAACAAGAAACTAGAGGGAAAACTATTGCAAAATGGGAGGCGAAAGGTTAAAACCATAAGGGAAACAAAGGGAACCCTAAGGGAGAGACCAAAAAAAACTCAAGATGTGGTTTTGGATGGAAAAATAAATGATCTAAAAGAAAATAATGATAAATCGGACCCTAAACAATGGTTGAAAGCATTGTAAAATATCAAACTACCTACTCAACTAAACCCCTAATAGAAAGGTGGAAGTGTACTGAAACCCTAAGGGGATTGGTCCTACTTCTAGAAGACAAAATGAACATATTTATGACTAATAAGGGTTGAGATAGAGGTCAGAGAACCCTGAACAGTGCTTGTGGCAAACCTTGACAGTCACAGAAAAAATCCTGAAAAACGTTGCAGCTCGCAGGTACTAACCTGTAAGCCGGGAAAATCACAGTTTCTGGGTCGATAGCTGCGAGCTAAGTAGAAATCATAGGTTTTGGGCCAAAAAGTGCCAGTCCAAGATCCGAGATCCTCGGGCGGCAGGTTGCAGACAAATTTTCCATCTCTGGCGCGACTGATACCTATTACTTGCAGAAAACATCCTAAAACATGTGGAAGTTAGAATTTTTATTTTGTTTTAGGACATAAAAGGTTAAAAAAAAACATTAAGAAACTAAAATTTGTTGAAGAAAAACCATAGTTACTGAAGCAATTGATCATGTAGGAATATGAATTACAAGAGTGGAATCGCCAATTGTTAATGACAATGTTGTATTTCAAACCCTTGTGGAGTCGTCATTTTTTAGCGTAAATTCTTAACACAAGTGTACGAAAAGAGATCACTTTAGCTGTGTGTGAAAAAGATCCCTAACAGCAAATGTGGTTTCTTATCTTCCTTATATCTACAATATATAGTCAAAACAAATACAGTAAAATCCCAGATCTATGCAGTAAAAGCAGTTAAACAGTAAAAATAAATAAGAGTTGCTCCAAATATCCAATAGATAAGACAATATATATAAAGAATTGTATATGTATTAACTCCCAGGAAGGGAAATAATATTGATGCTACCATTCACCCTCAATGGGATGGGTTCTTGGCTATCCTTAATGCTTTAGATCTAGAAGTTTCTCTCTCTCAATGGTGTAGAAAACCCAAGACGTGTTGAACTATGTGGGAGCTCAAGAAGCAAGAAAATAGTCGCAAAAATTATAATGATCAGAGTGCGACAATGAAAGTGATCAAAGTGAATAATGAATGGAAAACCCTCCCATTTATAACAAAATATTGATTTATCCTTGATAATGGCGAATAATAAAATATTATTAACCAAGATCTAGATCTAACTGCTTGGAGTATTTTATTATATTTTGTTGGAGGGAAAAGGAATTTAAATTGGTTAAATACCTTTATTTAGAAATAATAATAAAATAAATGATTTATTTATCATTTCAAGAATGGGGTTAAGGAATAATTTAACAAATAATGATTTGTTTAATTATTTCTAGGTGATTTAGTCAAATTTAACAAGGAATAATAACTAAATAATGATTTAATTAATTATTTCGAAAGAAAAATAAGAAAAATTATGATTTATCTAATTATTTTTCATAATTAGGTTAAACATGACCAGGAATATTCTTTAAATACTAGTTTAATTAATTATTCCTAGAGGAAAATCAAATAAATAATTATTTATTTAATTATTCCTCATGGGGTTTCCTATTTGAACCAGAAACAACTTAATAAAATATGGTTTATTAAATTATTTCTTATAGTGAAATAAATTTTACTATGGTAAAATTAGTCTTACATGGTGTACTTCGATCCATCTAATTGTAAATAGTTAGATGACCAAAAAATGGTGTAACACTATCCATGCTAGAAACATCGTACTCACCCTCGATTGTGCTTAATGCTACATATTTTTCATCTAAAATATCATGGAAAAAATCATACTAAAGAAGCACCTAGATGTTATCATCTCATCAGTAATGATCCCAAACAATATCAATATATCCATGCAATCATATATCATAGGAGGAATATCTCAAACCAAAAATTGATCATCCCATGCAAATATATCGAAATGTGTTTGGCGTCAATGCAATCTGTATGAAGCGGATCAATCATGAATTGACTCAGATTCTATGAAATATATATATATATATATATATAGACACACACACATACGAATGAGTGTTCACAAAGAACATTAATGCTTCAATCAACTATTCGTTTCCAAGTCAGGTTCAATAATATCTCTTCATAACTTTTGAAATTCAATCGAAGTGTCCAAGGATTTGCATGTACACTTTCCAAAAACTCTTCAACAGCTTCACGATATAGATTTTCTTTTCCAAACTTTAAAAATTAATTCATTATGCCATGATTCTTCATTTTTAATTTCATAGGAAAACTCCATCTTACTTTGATCATTAGAGGCTTTACTTGTCAATAATAGACCATTAGTATATAAAATAAAATCAATACCTTGGATCACTTTTGAATTAGAGGTTTGGATCAACAGATATTCCTGGATTTACCACTAATTGTCAATGTGGACATACTAGGCTTGGGAAGCTTGCTTCAAACCATACATGTTATCTGAAAACATTATACTGATCAAACCAATACTCAGCCACACAAAAATCAATACTGTGGAATTGAATCAACCAAGTCATCTTCTCAAGCCTTAGATGATAAATCAAAAACTAATATCAAAGCCATAATTTTTTTTTCCAATATCATTGTGACAAACTCTTCGGACCAGCTAATAGGTAGATCTTACATCCAAATACCAAGTTATGGCTTCATGTCAACATATTTTCATTAAGAGATATCAAACTCCATTATTCCATCCACATAATCATAATATGAATTATTTTTGTCATTATACATTAAGGATAAGTCATATAAGTTTCATGCATTCATTGTGAGATTACTACATATTGAATCACGATTGTTTCTAATCTACCAATGTGAAAAAGTCATTGATGCTAATATATAATCACTATCGAATACCAATATTAGTCACTAAAATTCATTATGCTCGAATAACACTACCATCAAGGAAAATAATCAGTTATCGAATCAAAATACTAATTTTTTATCATTGTGATTTCAATCATTCCATAACACAAAACATATCTATGAACTATCAAGCATCATTATTTGGAATATGGATTTTTTGATCCATAATTTGTAAAAAATTTCTTTCGATAATAATCACATATGATCATGAATAGTCGACAGGATTCGAACCAGCCAATGTGGTTCATCTTCAGGACAAGATGAACCACAATTCATGATCATATGTGATTATTACTAAAAGCAGTTTTTTACATATCAAGCATTATGTAAAAATTCAAATACTGATCATATATATTGAACCAATAATCCAAATATTTTCAAACCCTTTCAATTGTTATCAATTATTGTCATATACTAGTTTCAATGATCAAATAAAATAACATACCTAATATGCATATTTTGTTCCCTTGCAAACACAAGTTTAGTCAACACATTCACATTCTCTATAGTAGGTCAAACATTCAAACTTCCCTGCTCATAGGACTTTCTATTTCTGCTCCATATCTGTAGAACTGTCATAGTCCATGTGTGCTCCTAGTTTTATGCATATGGATTTAATTTTTCTGACCTACAAGAACAACGACACTCATAGGCCATATTTTTTGCGATTTATAGGCCTATAACTGCACCCTTAATCCTTCTTCTGTGTATTTGGGAATTAGACTAGGAGAAACCTTCTCTTCTCAGAACAAAACTTTTTTCAGACTAACAACACCATATATTTATCTATTTATGTCCAAAAATATTACTTCAACAATAAAGAATATTTTATACATTTAATGCAAGTGATAACAAATGCAGGGATATTATGGAGAGTTTCTCCCTCATAATGAGAATCCACTTCAGTCATGATCATTCAAAACATTAACTCTTCTATCATGATATTGTCATACATCAGCAAAGTTGTTATATCATGAAACTATATCAAACTCATAGACATATATATCATCATCATAACATATTAGCATCAACTACTTCATCATCACATATGAGCATGACATCAAACTTTCATCAAAGGTTAGATTCATATGATTAGGGAAGATGACGGGTGTATCATCATACTTCAAATATTATAATCACTACATCACTTATTTAACATATTACTCAACCATCAATTGTTGTGTAACCAACTCCAAAAATAGAAGAAAAGAGATATCAACGCCTTATAAATAAGCCACTTCGAGGGGGCAACCTCCAATACATTACATAAATGAACAATTCTTGGATGATACAATTTACAAAACCTCCTTTCTATATATAGGAGTCCATGGGGCCATAATGTAATCCTAGTGAGCCACAATGTAATCCTAGCCGACCTAACAATAATAATTTAAGGGCACAATAATAACAAAATGGGGGTTACAAGGGTACAATAATAACAATAAGGGGGTTACACTAACAACAATAAGGGACTATACTAGTAATATAGGGACCTAACATGCCCCTCTCCTTCAAAAAAGTGTTGTCATCAACGCTTGAGTAGCTCTGGGTGCTTCTGTATAAAATTATCATCCTCCCATGTAGAATCTTCAGTGGGTAAGTTCTTCCACTTGATGAGATACTCTGAAATTGATCGATTCCGTAGTTGTCGAGTTCTTGTTTCCATGACCGCTTCTGGTTCCAATATGATTTTTCCTTCCTCATCAAGTTCTGGCAATATTGTTTGAACTTGAAGATTTTCACCTATAACCTTCTTTAAGCATGAAACATGGAAAACTGGATGTACTCGCGAAGAAGAAGGAAGCTCCAATTTGTATGCCATAGTACCAATCTTTTGCAACACCTTGTAAGGACCATAGTACTTTGGCGATAATTTATTATCCTTCTTATCTTGCTTGAGGGAAATTTGTTTATATGGTTGTAGCTGTAAAAATACCCAATCTCCTACATCAAAACTTCTCTCGCTGCGATGTTGATCTGCCTGTTGTTTCATTCGATTTTGTGCCAAATTCAGGTTATCCTTTAAGAGTTGGAGAACTTCTTGCTGATGCTCGATGTGATCTTCCACCGCTTGAACCTTCGAATTTTCCCTTAAAGATGATGTGATGGATGGTGGATGATATCCATAAAGTGCCATAAATGGGGTCATTTTTGCTGCAGTATGGAAGGCAGTGTTATACCACCATTCAGCGAGAGGTAACCACTTGACCCATTGTGTTTGTTTATCAGATACAAAACAACGAAGATATCCTTCCAAACATTTATTTACTATCTCATTTTGAACATCAGATTGAGGATGATAAGATGAGCTATGAGCTAATTGAGTACCCAAACAAGAAAATAACTCCGTCCAAAAATTTCCAGTAAAAATGGGATCTCTGTCGCTCACAATAACCCTTGGGCTTCCATGTAGCTTTTGAATTCTGTCCATAAATGTAGTAGCAATCGTACTTGCTTTAAATGGATGAGATAATGCACAAAAGTGTGCATACTTGGTAAGTCTATCAACTACCACCATGATGACACTCTTTCCTTCGGACTTAGGTAAACCTGTGATAAAATCCATTGAAATCTCCTCCCAACGTTGACTTGGAATGGATAAAGGTTGTAGAAGTCCTTGGGTCTTAATTGTTTCCACTTTATTCTGCTGGCAAACCAAACATTCCGCCACAAACTTTCGAATATCAGATTTAAGGCCATCCCAAAAAAATTCTTTCTTCACCCTGTGGTAAGTTTTTAAAAATCCTGAGTGTCCTCCTAAAGGAGAAGTGTGCAATTCCAAAAGAACATTTTGTTTTAGTTGGGAATTCTTACAAAGATATAAGCGATCTTTGTACCATAAGGAATCATTTTTCCAACTAAATGTATCAGATGTACTAGGATCTTGCTGCAACTTTTGAATGAGTCTCCATACATCTTTTTCCTTCTTCCATTCATCTCTTGCTTCGGTTATCCAATCTGGTTGGATAATAGAAATGGCACAAAGCAATGCTTCCACCTCTTCATTCTTTCTTTAGAGTGCATCTGCAACAACATTAAGCTTTCCTTTTTTGTAGATTATTTCAAAGTCATAACCCAACATCTTTGTGACCCATTTTTGTTGCTCTTCTGAAGATAGTCTTTGTTCCAAAAAGTGTTTAAGACTATCATGATCAGTTTTTACCTTGAAGTGTCTTCCCATTAGGTAAGTTCGCCATTTCTTTAATGCATGCAATATTGCTAACATTTCCTTCTCATAAATAGGTTTCTGTAAATACTTTCCTTTGATTGGACGACTTTCAAAAGCAATGGGTTTTCCTTCCTGCATTAAAACTGCACCAATTCCATTTCCTGAGGCATCACATTCCACAATAAAGGTTTTCGTGAAGTCTGGCGTAGCTAAGACCGGTGCTAGGCACATTGCCTCTTTAAGATGTTCAAAGGCCTTAGTTGCTTCAGGAGTCCATGAAAATGCATCTTTCTTCAATAATGTTGTTATAGGTGCTACTATTCTCCCATAATTCTTAACAAACTTGCGATAATACCCTGTTAACCCGAGAAATCCTCGCAACTTCTTTATGGTTGTGGGGACTTTCCATTCCTTACTGGCTTTAATTTTGTTAGGGTCTACTTTAACACCCTCGTGAGATACAATGTGACCCAAATATTCCACCTCTTGTACTCCAAAGAAACATTTGGATTTTTTTGCATATAATTGTTTCTCCTGCAATAGTTTGAGCACTCTGTCAACATGTTCAACATGATCCTTCCAAGACCTGTTGTAGATTAGTATATCATCAAAAAATACTAGCACAAATTTTCTAAGGAAGGATTTGAAAATGGAATTCATCAACCCTTGAAATGTAGAAGGTGCATTGGTAAGGCCAAAAGGCATGACCAAAAATTCATAATGACCCTCATGAGTTCGAAACGTTGTTTTTGGAATATCTTCAGTCTTCATTCTAATTTGATGATATCCTGAACGAAGATCCAACTTGGTAAAATAAATTGCTCCATGTAATTCATCCAATAATTCATCAATCATAGGAATGGGAAATTTATCCTTAATGGTGAGCTTATTGAGCTCCCTATAATCCGAACACATTCACCATGATCCATCCTTCTTGTGTACCAATACTACAGGAGCAGAGAAAGAACTTTGACTAGGTTGAATTATACCTACCTCTAACATTTCTGCAATCATACGTTCAATTTCACTCTTTTGGACGTAAGGATATCTATAAGGCCTAATTTTTGGAGGAACACTTCCTGGAATCAAATGAATAGCATGATCATGATCACGAATAGGTGGGAGTCCTTTGGGAGTTTCAAACACCTTGGAATGATTGTCCAATACTTGTTGGAGATCTGCAGAAATAGATGATTTTGATGTTGGAACTGCTAGTGAGCATAATTGTGCAATGACGCCTCGTTGTTCTTTTTTTAGAAGCTTTGTCATGACATTGGAGCTTATTATCTTTCTTGGAAATACCCCGTAATTCAACTTCCTTTCCTTCTGAAAAACATTTCAAGAAAAGTTCTTGAAAATTAAAAGCTATCGTCCCCAAAGATTGTAACCATTGTACTCCTAGTACAACATCAGCATCTCCCATAGGAATGGAAAGCATTGGAATAGTCAATAAATATTCCCCCATGGTTAGCTTGATATTATGGCATTTCCCACAACAATTTATAGTTCCTCCATTTGCAACCATCACTTGACATTCTAGTGTTGGGTATAGGAAACAATTTAATTCCTTGGCTACCTTATAATGAATAAAATTATGGGTGCTACCTGAATCAATCAACACTATTACCTTTTTCTTCTTGATATGTCCTTCTATCTTGAGAGTTTGAGGAGTGGTAATTCCTGTCAGTGAATTACACGATATGGTCAGATTCATTTCTTCCTCTTCTAGAGCTGGTTCCTGGTGTATATCCTCTTCTTGTTCATTTTCTTCTTCCTCTTCACAATATATGTAAAATAATTTCTTCTCAGCACGCTTATGTCCTTTAGTGTATTTGCTCACAACTGTAGCAAAGCCCTTTTGCTCTTTTTTCTTCCAATTGTTGTGGTGTCAACCTTGTAGGTTGTGGAAATCTAGGAATAGCAACACTTCCTTCTTTATAGAATTGAGTGGTAGGCTTCCTTGTCGCCATTATTTTACATTCAACTTTTCTCGCCAACCTGAATGCCTTCTCCAATGAATCCGGTTCCAAAACGCGAACTTCGTGTTGGATGTTATCCCTTAAAGTTCCTATGAAGATATCGATCCTGTGTTCCTCTGGAATATCAGTTACCCTTATATTCAATTTTTGTAAGTCCTCAATGTGCTGCCCCACTAAACCCTTTTGTTTGAGATTTATCAATTGGCTAAAGAAGGTGTTGTTCTTTGTATCCTCATAATGCGCTATCATTTCCTCCGTAAAAATTGACCAAGTGACAATTTTTTTATGGGAGCAAAGCCATCGATACCATACAAATGTATTTTGTTTTAAGTGTAAAGTTTCAATGCGTAACTTTTGTGTGTTTTGCACGTTATGGAGATCAAAATATTGCTCCATCTGTAGTATCCATGTTACAGGATCCTTTCCATCAAACTTCCTCATATCCATTTTTGGAATATGGTGGCTCTTCCCGCCAACATTAGAGTTTATGAAATCACGATTAACATTTATTTTGTTCTCATCATGAGGTTCTTCTACTATATTTTCACCATTAGGAAAAATTTCTTGTATCAAATTTGTCAAACCTTCTATGTCTTCTTTTAGATCATTCTTCATGTTTTCCATGTTGTCTTTCATGTCATCCATCTTAGCTTCCATGCCATCCATCTTAGCTTCCATGCTAGCTTCCATGCCATCCATCTTAGCTTCCACGCCTTTCTTCAAACCGTCCATCTTTGCTTCCACGCCTTTCTTCAAAACTTCCATTTCATTTTTTGTTGCTCTTTGCGAGAGTGAAATTTGTTGCACTTGCTCTTGTAATTTTGATAGATCATGTTGCAATTCTTCATCTTCATGAGTCATAGTACAGCCTTTTGAAGGCTTAATGGGTGTTGAATTATTTTTACGGGGCATATTTTAGAACCCAATACTGATATCTATTCTACAATATGCCCTTGGAATCAATTCCAATTGATTCTTCAAACAAGACTTATGCTATTCGGAAAAAAAAAAAAAAAAAAACACACCTTTTTCTTACTTTTGAGGAGCTTGATATTGAAATTGGATTATCTATGTGATTGTGGCTCTTCAATATTTGAAATTCAGCACTGAATTATCCCTATGAATTCTCTTTTGAATGCCATAGGTCTGACCTGATTTGGATTCTCCAAGACAAAGTTATGTCCAATCTCCCACAATGACCTAATTATGGACTGGTTCAATAGAGCGAACTTGTACGACTTGCCACGTGTCACTGTTTCATCCTTCACCTCTGAAATTTATAGCCAAGAAACTAAATTCTATGTACTTGCGACCACTTTTTACAGCACTCCAATCCGATGCTCAAAGAGAGAGTTATTGAACTTTTCCCACGATCACCTCTTTGTGATGAAATTCGGGAGCCTGAAAAAGCACTACCTTCCACAGATCATATCTCCAAAAATATTGTGAACCAAGCTCTGAAAGTTTTTTATGAGTTTTCTCAAGATTTCATCTTCGTACCCTAAAAATTTCAGATTCTGAACCTTGTAGAAATTTTTTTATAGCGCAAACGCCACGATGACCTGTTTAGGATCCTGAAACAATACCTAACTTCCACAGATCATATATCTGAAAATGTTGCGAAAAAAACTCTGAAATTTTTAGACAATCTTCCTTAGGATTTCAGATTCGCACCCTAAAAATTTCAGCTTCTGAAACTTCGTAGAAAAAAAGTTATAGCGAAAATGCCACAAAGACCTGTTTAGAGCAGCGAAACCCTAGAATCCAAAGCTCTGATACCAAATGTTGTGTAACCAGCTCCAAAAATAGAAGAAAAGAGATATCAACGCCTTATAAATAAGCCACTTCGAGGGGGCAACCTCCAATACTTTACATAAATGAACAATTCTTGGATGATACAATTTACAAAACCTCCTTTCTATATATAGGAGTCCATGTGGCCATAATGTAATCCTAGTGGGCCACAATGTAATCCTAGCCGACCTAACAATAATAATTTAAGGGCACAATAATAAAAAAATGGGGGTTACACTAATAACAATAAGGGACTATACTAGTAATATAGGGACCTAACATCAATTCAGGGCATTGAGATTTATCACATTGTCTGATTTACTAAACTTACGAAACCTAAAAAATGTCAACAAGAAGATACTGAATATCAATATTATCATTACACTTTTATCATCATGTTTACCATGCCTATCACAAACATTATCAATAGTATCAAGCTATCATATATAAGAATCAATGTGTTATCCTTCTTTATGAGATAATAAAATCCATAATTTCTAAAAATTAAATATACTTGTCATATATCAAGTGAACCAATACATCATATGTATGATAAATCAAACTTAATTTCATTGCGTGATCCATTTTAGAAGGTGATATTATCATCATACATTAGGACTTACCTAGAAATCCAATATTTCACCTAAAAAAATATACTATACATACCTTATAATATTCATATGCCTTTGCACTTTGTATCACTTACTTGTCATGGGAATTGTAGCTATGCACTAGCCATCTTTTCCTAAACCTTAGATGATCCTCAAGAAGGATCCACTTATCACATCTCATTAGGAGGTCAGAAGTTTCCATATACTCAAATATACATCCAGGAAGTATAAGCAATGATCAAATCAATAAATATAAATAAGAGTAAAGTCATAAATAAGTAACACAAATTCAAAAAGTAATTATCTTCAATGAGAGGTGATCATATCCCTCTTAAATCATCCTTCAAGTGTTAGTATTTTCCATTATCCATGTAATATTGTTTCCTTCAATATTTCAACCAAATTCATCAATAACTAGGCCTAATTGAGACAATCCCATCTATCAGAACATAAAGGAATAGTAGAATAAAATAATTCAAAAATAGAGACACCAAGATTCTTCGTAAAGTAGGGTAAAACCCAAAAATCCTATGAAAATATTCTTCTTTTTAGATTTTCATTGAATGATTCAGAAAAAGAGAGTACAATGATCCATATATTCAACCATAATTGTATCTAGAAAATTCAACTAAACAACATCCATGACGTAGATAAAAGAACTTTAGGATTAATCACATCATTAGGATTAGGTCGACGTTTCGAACCAACTAATGTGGTTCATCCTCAGGACAGGTGGAGAGAGACTGATCGATCTTGATGAATAAATAGTGGAGATGCATCATTGCCCGGAAATAGCCGTTAAGACTAGTCGTTAGAAAATTAGCTAGTTAGTTAAAAATAAATATATTAATTAAATAAAAATTAATTACAAATATGTTAATAAATTATTAAGTACTTAATTTATTTATTTATTTATTTTTTATAAATATAATAGGTAATAGGTGGGGGAATTTTTAATATATAATTAATTAATTGTTTAAGTAAAATAATATGAAACAAAGCAACCTATGAAAGAATCCTAATCTTTCCTATGTTGTTTTGTTTCATATTATTTTACTTAAACAATTAATTAATTATATATTAAAAATTCCCCCACCCATTACCTATTATATTTATATATAAAAAAAAAATTAGGTACTTAATAATTTATTAACATATTTGTAATTAATAAATTTATTCTTAACTAACTAACTAATTTTCTAATGGCTAGTCTTAACAACTATTTCCGGGCAATGATGCATCTCCATTATTTATTCATCCAGATCGATCAGTCACTCTCCACCTATCCTGAGGATGAACAACATTAGTTGGTTCGAAACTTCGACCTAATCCTAATGATGTGATTAATCTGAAAGTTCTTTTATCTAAATTATGGATCACAAAAGTCTTAGATCTAACAACATCCATGAAATGAACACAATCAATGCTATTAATCAAAACCTTGATTCAGAATCATGCAGTCAATTGTCACTGTCTGTGACCAACTGTTGAACTTTACAGTCAATTGATGAAAATTGTGGTCAACTGATAAAACCAAACCCTATTTTCTAACCACATGTAGAGAGTGTTGCATGTGTATATGAAACCCTCCAATTGCATGCATGAATCTATGAGCTTGTAGTTGTGACTGAAAAATGCATGTGTCATCCCTGCGATTGGAAACCAAAACCATAAATCTGACAAGTGAGTTTCAAACCCTACAATTTCAGACCTGTACGAACCCATCTCTAGGAACCACCTCAGATGTGCGCAAGCCAAACCAAAGAAAAAATAATGATCATGATGATATCCAAATGATGGTCACTTGACTTGTATTTATAACAATCCATGCGTGTCCAATTTCTCTTTTTGGGCCGACCTATTCTTTTGAGCTCATATGGGCTTTTCTTCAAAAATACACTTTTCCTTATCCAAATTGAGCACTTCAATAGTAAAAAATGGTCCTCTCGAAAAGAGGAATCTAGTCCCATTACTGGAATTTATCTCTAAGTTGTCAAATTAACAACTAAAAATCTCAAAACTTGGTAATTTGAAAACCAAAGATCTAAAACATAAGAAAAAAGGAAAATGAAAATAAAAATGTAATGAAAATCAAGTAGGGTTTTAGTTCAATGTATAAGCAAAGAATGATCTACATTGGTCAAAACCCTTATCCCAAAATCAAGGATCACTAGCAAGGAACGAGAAAAAACAAAGAATATCAAATATGATGATAAGAATGGATCAAAATCACTCAAATAAACCTTTATAGTGATTATTTTCACACACAAAAAAATGAAAACAAAATACCACCAAATGTAAGAAAATACAAGCAAAACAATGGCTTTTATTACATGAGAAACCCAACAAGTAAACAACCAAAACAAAACAAAATGTATCAATTAAATGTAAATGTGAAATTAGAATAGTACAATAGATAAAGTGGCAAAAAAATATCTGAAAAGAGATCTAATTATTGAGGAAAATAACCCCAAATATCAAGAAAAAGTAAGGCCTCAAGGAAACCCTTAAAATTTGTCAAATATATGGATCAACTTCACAAACAAGGCAAGATCAAATCTGATATGTTTCACAGTTGAAAACAATAGTATAACATAGATCCATAAGGTTAAGAATAGTTTAGATATAAAGGATTTGAAATAGAAACCAAATTAGTTATCCAATAAGTCCTAATAAGACAAAAAGGAAAACCTAATACAAAAAATAAGGATGGATCAAATATGTAGCAGATATTGACTCATTTAAGAAGCTAGAGAATAGAGTTGGTTAAAGAGATAGTGCCTTGGAGGACCCCATAGAAAATTTAGAATTCCAATCACATTCATAGGGAAGAAAGATTGCAAAATGCAGGGATGAAATGGTCAACCCAATGGCTTTTTGTTAGAGCCACTATATAGCCTATTTTGTGCCTGCAGTTGTGGAAGAAAAAATGACTAGCTTATCTTTAATCGGTCATAAATTCCTCACCCAGGGTCAATTTTTAGTGGTTTTTTTAAATTTATTTCAAGTGAAATTACGAGATGGATTTAGATCTTTGGTTAATTCAATCAAATTTTGCATATAAAATTATAGAATTCAATTTTAAACCCACAATCTGTTATTCCCTTATATGAAAAACAAAAACAAAAATTCAAATCCATGATCTACTCATATTTGAAGAAAATTAAACTAATGGAGATTCAAAAGAACCCATCTGAACATAGCGAGCTAAATGGAAGTAAGAGAAAAACAAAAATGAAAATAAGAAGATTAGATCTAATAGATCTAGGGTTAAATCCTCAGCAAAGTCACTAGGTCTGTTACAGGAATATTTGACTTGAGAAGGAGGATGTGTTTAACCCAGTAGATCAAATAATGATCTACCCATATGCGAGTTTCTGATTAAAATAAGATCAAGAAACCAAACCCTTTTTTCTAATCCACACAAACAAATTCATTCAACACTAATGCAATATGTTGTAACAGAATTTATAAAGAATTAATACTCATAACCCTCATAGGTTGGTGTAGTATCTTCAGTCTGATGTTGAGAAAACCTTACTTCCACTTGAAGATTTCACTTCATCGTGCAATAAAAAGGACCCTGCACATATGCACAACCAAAAAAACCAAAAAAATCCTTATACGGAGGGATTATTATTTTAAAACAACTTGCACCAATATAACATATGATTTAGATTACATATATAGGGAAGGAACATGTAGATATATTAATCCAAAATGATAGTACAAGAAATGTTTAAATCCAAAAAAATAAGATCCTCTCCTCAATAATGTAGCATGGTCTCCTCCTCCCAATACAGTTGATCTCTCATGCTATAATGTGGATCCTAAATCTACCCGCCTTTTCTCTTGGTGAGACTATATAGGTTCATTCTACCCTTTGGGGAGAATGTACCTAGACACCTAGGGGCCTAAGAAGTTAGGAAACTTCTACAATAATAGACCCCTAGCCATATCATACACAATTGGATCAATTTGATGTCCTTGGGAATGACAAACTCTAGAAACCTTTCTCACAATTATGAGATTTTTCTCAATTTTCTCAATTATGAAATAAATATTATCTCATAATTATAAAATTTTGGCAAAATAATTATGACAGATATCTCAATCATGTAATCCCACCATTTTAATATGGAAAAAATATAACATAAGTTTAATAAAATGTTAAAGGGGATATATTCTATCCAGCAATTGAGGTAAGTTGAACTTGGGTCTTGTGGAGCCTGTAGACTGCCTTAATTTTGACACACATTTTCACTATCTTTCCTTCTTTTTGACAACACCATAAGCTCAAACAAGTGTTGAAATGAACAACCTGACTTGGTAAGGTATCCTAATGATATATTTTTCATATTTTCAATTTTTCCTTATTATTAGAATGAAATTTGTATTTAGTAACGGAATTAATGCAATTTTGCAGCCAAACTATGTTTCTGTAGCCACCACCATGGTTCAACATGTTCTAAGGTATTAATAGAGTAGAATAATATATGGGCAGTTGAAAAATTATCCAGCCATGGATCCTATCCTATTCATCCATCCAGAATCAAGCAAGAAATCGCCAAATAACATGATCAAAGGAGCAATCAACCAGGAGTTGTAATAAGCAAGCAAGGAAGTTTGAAGCTTCATGATTTGCTCTGCCACGTAGAAAATCGTGAAGCTATGAAATTCTCATTTATGTTTATAGTTATAGATAAAAAATTCTTAGTCTTAGAAAGCGTAAAAGCCTCAAAATATTTAATTCCAGACTCTTATAAATAGCAGGCTAAGTAATTGTGAAAGAAGCGCGAATGATTGTGATATTGTGACATATTTTAAAATTATGTTTTTATCCCTTAATAGAATGAAGAAGCATTCCAGAATTCTAATGCGAAGTTATTCAGAAGTATATTCAAGCCATCTGTTGTGGAGGGCCCCTGCAACAGAAAAAATTTTCATTTCATTTTCGTTATTTAATTGTCATTACATAGCTTAAATTTTTATGTGTTTACAATGTGCTGTAGTATAGATACATACTTTGTTTTCATTTTTATTTCCATTGCAATTATTTTTATATTTATGATTGTTATTTCATTTACTGTTATCATTATTTTCAAAATATTGTCATACTAGAGTAGATGCTATGTTTCTTTCATAGATTTAATTCTTATATGGTGAAAACATAGAGATAGTTTGGCATAGATCAGTTTATCATCAATCAGTTTATTTCCTCTTCATGTAGTAGAAGTTTATCATAGATCAGATATTGTGAGATACATTTTAGAATATTTGTCTTTTTAGTTTTAGATCAATTTTGTCTTATGAGCTCAATTAATTATTATTTCATAAATTGAGATTTATTTTATCAGCATAAAATAGTTTTTAGTAATCCTCTAGGATAAGTTTCATTCACATTAAATTTTCAAAAAGCCATAAAAATTAGAATTTATTTTTGGTTTTCTAATTTTAGTTATTTTCATAATCATTCCTTAGCTACTAACAAGATTTTTCATTTAAATTTATAGGACTTATTTAAGTTTGGATTTAGTTTATTTTTCATAATTTATTTTTATAAATTCCTTCAAAAATATCTAGAATAAAAACATTTTCAAAAAAAAACTTTCACACATCACCAAAATAAATTAAGTAAGAAAGGCTTCTAGCATATATAATGCATTTTCACTTCACAAGATTACCTAATCTGGTTGAAAATCATGAAACAAATAAGTTTCCTTACATTCCAGGTCTCAAATTTGTCTACCAAGAGGAAATAGTTCCAAACCAGGTAGATCCTCTTTGCCTCGTTTCTAGAAGACCATGGAAAGGATCCTAAACTCAAGGTTTCAATGCACAATTTTATACCCATCCCCCAAAGAATAATCTGAACACATCAGTGTCATAGAAACAGCCTTGGTATCAACCCCAAGCTTGGACAAAAGGATGGAAAAACCCTTATGGTAGATACTCTCAATATCACCAGTATCCACAACCTTATCCAAAATTTCCACCACGACATTTTCCTCAAACTAGTCAACAACCATTAGGGGAATTTTGAGGTCTAAAATGGGCCTCCTAAGAAAAATGTACAACAAAAATAAACTTTATAAGAACCAATAGGATTCAAGGTGATGATGTCAACCATGGGGGATGATTCACGACTTTTTAAGTAAAAGGGTAAAAAGATAAAAAAATAATAAAATAATAAAACTACTTTTTCAACTCATATTTTCAACTTATCTCCCAAATTTTTTACTCAAATTTTGAGTGGGAGAACTCGTTGGATGCAAAATTTAATTCCTCATCCAAGGAATACCCTTGTTGTATACATTTGACAGACCCTGCTACACGAAAAAATGAGAAATACATGAAAAAACATGATTGCAATCACGTTTTTCATTTATTTCTATTTTTTCATGTAGAAATATCTATCAAAAATATGCAACATGGGTACTCCTGGGATGAGGAATTAAATTTTTCATCCAAAGAGTACTCCCACTCAAAATTTGAGTAAAAACTTTGAGATATAAGTTGAAAATACGAGTTGAAAAAGTAGTCTTTTTTCCCCCTTTAAAATTTGATGATATAATCAAATATTATTTTATTATTTCCACTATTATTTTATAATTTCCTTAGGAGGCCCATTTTAGATCTCAAAATCACCCTAATGCTCAACCTCAATTTCAAAATCAAAATCCACAACTTTCATTACCATTTCCAAAAATTCCAAACCAACTACCTGCTCAACCACTTCCAAACCCAGACAATAAAAATTCACAACCTGTTTACAACATAGAGGGACAAAATTTTCAAACTTATATGATAACTATAGTATATTTTAATAATTTTCAACTTATATCTGGTAGAATATTAGAATAGTAATTACCTTATGTTGTTATTGAGGAAAGAGAAAAATATGATTATTCTGAAGGAGAGACATCTCTTCATCAAAATGAATATCTTCAAAATCAAACACATGATACTCCAATAAACCCAACTCCCATAATAGAACAACCTTTAGTGTTTATAACAAAACTTCCTTTCCCTGAAAGATTACAACTTGATAAAGGAGTAGAAAAACAAATCATGTTGCTTGATTATGATATGTTAGATGAAATGAAGAATAAATGTATAAAAATCCCTTTACTACAAGCCATCAAAGAAATTCCAATCCTTGCAAAGAAAATAAGAGATTAGATTATAAAGAAACATGTGAGAAAAATAAAAGAAGTAAAAAGAATATAGCTAGTCAGAAAAATTGGAGATATCATGATGGGAAAAACAAAAATACAAAAATATTTGGATCTAGGAAGTCCCATTGTGAAGACGCACATCAATGGTATCGAAATCCCAAACACATTGATTGAATTAGGAGCAACCATAAAAATCATGAGTAAGCAAACTATGGAACAACTAAAACTTCCAAATCTTCAATATACACCAACATTGTTACAATTGGCAAATAGAGTTGTAATTAAACCTGATGGTGTATTAGAAGACATTTATGTATCCTTAGATTCTTGGGAATATCCATTTGAATTTATGATATTACCTCCCAAGAATAACTTAGGAGGACATCCATTGATATTAGGAAGACCTTGGCTAACTACAGTTGATGCCTTCATTAGTTGTAGATCTGGTGACATGTTTATCTCTGATGGAAGTTCAACAAACAAATTCACGTTATAACCTCCAAAAAAAACAATGATAGAAATAGAAAATGAGGAATGGATGGATGATGACAATGACATAAAACATATTTTTACTATTTCTCAAATTATTGAAGACAATCAAATTTTAATTTCAATAGAAAATAATGAATTATCTTCAAAATGTGAGAGTAGTCAAAATTTTTAAGAACAATGCAATATTGAATATTTATCATCTAGACAAATTTCTTTGTATTCTATGGAATAATTTGGCAACTCTTGAGTTGAAAGATTTCCATGTAAAAATTTAAATGTAAACAAAAATCTGGAATAATTTCAAAAGAATAAATTAATGGAAAAATTACAAAAACACTCTTCCACTTATGCATGGGAATACACTAACATGAAAGGAATCAATACTGAAACTTGCATACATCACATATATATTGAGGAGAATTCTAGACCAATCTGACAACCTCAAAGAATAATGAATCCAAACTTAAGAGAAATTGTAAAAGAGTAACTACAAAAACTATTGAATGTAAATTCTATTTACTCAATATCGGATAATTAATGGATTTTACCTTTAGTAATTGTCCCTAAAAAGAACGAAAAGTGGAGAGTATGCATTGATTATATGGAATTGAATAAGGATACTTTAAAATATAATTTTCTATTTTCTTTTATAGATCAATTTTACAATATAAATTAGTAGGGAAGAAATATTTTTCATTTTTGGACGGTTTTGGTGGGTATAATCAAATTCAGGTAGCACCAGAAGATCAATACAAAACCACTTTCACCTGGCCATGGGGAACTTATGCTTACTGATTGCTTCCTTTTGGATTATGTTATGCACCCGCAACATTCCAGAGAGCGGTATTAGATACTTTTTCTTATTTAATTCATGATTGTGTGAAAGTGTATATGGATGATTTTACAGTCTATGGAAAATATTTTGAAGAAGCCCTAGAAAATTTGGAAAAAGTTCTCATAAGATGTAAGGAAGAAAATCTCTCATTAAGTCATGAAAATTGATTTATGATGTTTATTGAAGGATTTTTTTTTAGGACACCATATTCCAGGAAATGGAATTAAGGTGGACACATCTAAAGTTGAAGTTATTTCCAAATTAGAAATTCCAAGGTTTCAAAAATATGTCAGGAGTTTTCTTGGTTTTACAAGATGCTATAGAAGATTCATAGAAAGCTTCATGAATATTGCATCTCCACTTTTTAAGTTTCTTACAAAGTATTGTGAATCTAGTTGGAATCTAGAGTGCCAAAGGGATTTAGAATCTTTGAAGGAAAATATATTTGAAGCACCCATCCTAAGAGGACCAAATTGGAAATTTCCTTTTCATATTTCAACTGATGCTTCAGAAACAGATCTAGGAGTTTTATTGGGAAAAAAATACTTGACTCCTTATTCCATTTATTACACAAGTAAAAATTTAACTTGAGAAGAGTTGAATTATACTGTTATCGAAAATTATTTTCTAGTTGTTGTCTATGCCATTAAAAAAATTAGACATTACATCATTGGCTATGAAACTTTCATTCACACAGATCATTCTACAATTAGATATCTAATGAATAAATCAATTACTAATGGGATAATCATAATATGGTTATTTTTATGACAAGAATTAAATATCACCATTTTAGATAGACGTGGAAAATAAAACAGAATTGTTGAATTTTTGTCTAGAATTCAAATTGATAACAATAATACACCAATAGAAGATAGTTTTACTAATGAATATATTTTTGCAATATCTACTAAATCTCCATGGTTTGTAGACATTACTAATTACTTAGCTACAAGGAAGCTACCATCATATTATTTCCTAGAGAAAAGAGGAAAATCATTCAGATGAGTGAATATTATTCATAAGTAAATGAAAAATTGCACAAGACAGGTCCAGATCTCATCATTTGAAGATGTATACGAGAATATGAAATACCTGAGATACTAAAAGAATGTCATCATGAGACATGTGGAGGACACTTTGCTGACAAGAGAACTGCTTACAAAATCCTTCTCTTAGGATATTATTGGCATTCCCTTTTCAAGGATGCCAAGGAATATGTTAAGAGATGTGATAGTTGTCAGAGAATGGGAAAAATTGTTCCTTCAAATGAAATTCCTTTACAACCATAGGTACTCATTGAACCCTTTGAAAAATGGACTCTGGATTTTTTTGGACCAATCAATCCTCCATCAAGACAAAAAAGGTATATTCTTGTGTGCATTGATTATGTCACTAAATGGGTAGAAGCTAAAGCACTTTACTTTACTAATGAAAATGTTGTAGTTTCATTTATTTTAAAGGATATTTTTACTCGTTTTGGTGTCCCAAGGGAAATTGTGACAGATAAAGGAACTCGGTTTACATCCAGAATGGTGGAGAAGATCATGGAATAATACAAAATCAAGCATAGAAATTCCACTACATATCATCCATAGAAAAATAAGGTGATTGAGGAAATCGTCACAAAGATTGTACATTTTCATAGAAGGGATTAGGTATAAAAGCTTCCAGAAGCTTTATGGGCCTACTGCACCACATGGAGAAGTACAACATGAAATTTTCCCTATGAACTTGTTTATGGGAAAAAAGTCTTGTTTCCAATAGTGTTCCAAATAAAAATTTTCAAGAAAGAAGTTAAAGTGGGGCTTGACTTATCAGAAGCACAAAGGCATAGAATGGAACAACTCAATGAGCTTGATGAAATAAGAAAATATGAAATTCAAAATACCAGCCTAGTTTAGCAACAGAAATCCATATGGCATGATAAATTATATCAAGGAAAGAAAATTTCAAGCTGGAGATTGGGCACTTCTCTTTGATTCAGAGTTCAAGGATTTTCAAGGGAAATTTAAAACTCATTAGTTGTTGGGAAAAATACTGAGAGGGGGGGGGGGTGAATCAGTATTTAGGACTTACTCAAACTTTTACTTTTTCATTCTCTAAAAACCCAGACGCTACTTTGTTGAAGCCAAATAGCGTATACACGCGGATATTATTCATAAAACTCGCGTATATACAGAGATTTTATTATGCCATTAATTCTTTACTTAGATCTATGCAACATTCATTCTTCTGATGATTAGATAACAGTAAGCATGTGCAGTAATAATAGAATAAACCATCACACATAAGCATCACACAAGAACACCAGGATTTAAGGTGGAAACCAAAGTCGGGAGAAAACCACCGCTGCCGTCATCTCAGTCTTCAATATTTATTATATAAAGAAAACATGTTACAACCATGTACTGGCGCAGACTCATACTAGCATGCAGGCACCCACCTGCAGAAGGCTACAACTTCTCTCGTTTACCAGCCTCTCCTGGAAGGGAGCTACAACCCCCTGCTCTCGTTTACCAGCCTCTCCTGGACGGGAGCTACGACCCCATGCTCTCGTTTACCAGCCTCACCTGGAAGGGAGCTACAACCCCCTGACTGAAGGCTACAACCCTCAGCACCACCATGGGCCACGTTTCATCAATTTTCATACTGGATGCACTAGCTTCAATAGATCACAACTTGCAAGCCACTTTTCATCATATTTTCAGACTAGACCCACTCCACACATTTAAGCTCAATCATACATCAAACTGAAACTTATACCCTTATCAATTCATTCAATGAATCATCAACCAATCAATCAACAACTTGATCTTTTCTCAACATAGTCAGCAGCATAATCAATATTCAGAAAACCCAGATCTGTATGAATACATCATAGACAGATAGCAGTAATACAGCAGAACAGATCAGACATTTCATACCACATACTTCAGCAAACCCTAGTTTTCATACGCGCTTTCCTTTCATTGATCCAGCGTATATACGTGCTTTCATGTATATAAACCCGCGTATACATCTGCACATATTACAGAACTAATTTCACAACCCATACGCGCTTTCTCTTAATCCAACCTGCGTATATACGCGCTTACTCTGTTACAAACTTGTGTATAGATCTTCAGACATTTTAGGTCATCACAATTCTTCAGAACAGATGCATAGCTCAGATTTTATCCTTCACTTCAGAAACATGTTTGCCTCATCTCAGATCTAAACATTCCATAAACAGATCTAGAAGATACAAATACATTTCAGATCTAGAGATCCCTCTTCATCATTTTCTTCACTGGTGCATTATGAATTCAGATCTATCATTCAACTGTTGCCCATTCCATACAGATATACTTCAAAGAGAAGTATTCATTAAAACCCAGACATCTTGCACACTTTTGCACAATGATTTTCTTCTCCTTATATAGATTTAGCCTTTGATAATACCATGAGCCAAAACCACATCACTTCCGATGGTATTCCTGGATGGGATCAAATGGACAATCCAATGCTCAATACAATGGGTCAATACCATGGTAGTAACCCATGGTTTTACACATTTAGAGCATAATTGATCATACGCGACTTGGCACGTACTTTTCCGCGTGCATACAGGCCTTCTCCTTAACAAACTCGTGTATGCCTTGTAACATACACTTTTCATCATTGTTCTGGCACATACTGAAGATTTTTTTCTCTGGTCCTTCTGAGCTGCTTGTAGAACATCAGATTTACATCATTAATAAACTCATCAAGCGTCAAGGACAACTTCATCAAGTAGGTTGCCATTATCTTCATCAAGTGGGTTGCCATCAAGGAAAACACTCTGCATCATATTGCCAACAATCTCCCCCTTTGGACTTGATGGCAACCACGATGGTGTTTGATCACCACAACAGATAGATACATTAAGCATAATGATATTATTCCCCTATTCAAACACCATGTCACTCTCCCCCTTTGACATCAAGGGCAAAGGGCGGATCAAAACCAACACAACGTTTTTCCCCTCATGTAGAAAGAAGAGCATTGTAGAACTAATGTACACTGAAGTTACCATGCTCCCCCTGAGTTCATGCTGAATGTTCAAACATATTTTCCAATGAAGTACATGACTCTATGACCTTCCTATCACCAAGGACTCATACTTACATCAAATATCCAATCAAGTGGATTTACATATGAGACTCAAGTACCCAACCAAGTGGGTTTACAAAATTGACTCAAGTACCCAACCAAGTGGGTTCACACACTGTGACTCAAGTCCTTACATGACTGAATATTACAATGACCTTTTTTTATCAAATTACAAATATGACTTTTTATCACCAGTACCAGAAAGACCTCAAGAGAGAGATCATATTTTAGAACCATCATAATGCCAACAATGCATTATACTCAGCAAGGCTAATGCTCCCCCTGAAAATGTGCATCCACGCATCCTTTCCATATGACCAAGGCTCCTCCTTAGCTTGTGAAACCTGAATACTTTCAATAGCAAGTCATCAGCAACAATCTCTGCATGATCTGTCTGTATCTTTGAATCATAAGACTTCCATCTCATTCATGTGTGAAAGCAAGGAATACTCTTCAGCAAAAAGAAAACAGGGCTCATCCAGAAACTCATCATAATAAATCATGTATCATGTCATCATCATTTAGAACTGAGACATAAGCAGATATAATGTCAATAATGCAATCATTAATAGTAATACTGATGCTCCCCCTGAACCTGTGTTCCTGATCTTCAGCTGTCAGACTAATTTTCTTATCATAAATGCATATGCGGTTGTCTCCACTGTAACTCGCGTGTATACATGACTTTACTTCATTAAAACCGTGTATGGAAAGTGAAATACTGAAAATTTCACACTCCTTCTCCCCCTGAATTTGTACCACCTGTACCTGTCTTCTTCACAACAGATGCACTGTCAGAAATAAACATAACCAGAATTACCAAATCAACCATGAGAATCATCATACATTGCTCCCCCTATGATGATACATTACTAATCTCTATAATGTATCTCACATCATTCCTGCAGTCATTATGAGAAGTAAGCTTTAGAAGTGGATGACTGCAGTAGGGTCAATATTCCCTACGTTTCTGACCAGTCTTCCTTCTTTTTCCAGCTTTGCTTGAAATTTCTTATTGTGTGCTGGAAGTTCTCCAATTTCTTAGATCTATTCATCCTGCATTCTTTTTCTACATGTCCATACTTGCTACAAGTATAGCATCTTATGTGACCAGAAAAGTAAGCATAAGGATCATAATGTGTTGTTATATTCTTCCTTCTATTGCAATCAGCTGCTTTATGACCATACTTGTTGCATGAAAAAAAATATCCCTTGAAGAAACCAGAGTACCTTTCTGTGTAGAATCTATTTGTTTGTGACTGAAACAATCTGCTTCTGCAATTGGCTGCAACATTTCCATAATTATGAAATTTAAAGCATTCAACATTATTGAATGATTTCCTTTGAGTGTTCATGATTGTCGGTTGACTTTTTGTTTCTTTCAACTCTTCAGGTTTTGCATTGACATCCTTTGAATCTTTAGCACTTCCTTGTGAACTGGATTCTCCTTTAACAGTTTCATGAAAACCAAGACCAAGTTTAATAGCAGGATACCTTTGATTACTAAGAATATTGTTCGGAATCTTAGTACTATCTTGAAACCTCAAGAGTTTATCCTTTTCTTCTAATTTACCTTTGAGAATGTTTACCTCAACCTCCAATATTTGGCATTGCTTCATCATGCTTCCTTCGACCCTTTTTCCTTCTTCTACTTGATCATTCGATTTTAAAATTTCTTCCTTCAACCAATTTTCTTGTTCTTCACATGTTTTTAATAGCTCTTTATTCTTCTTATTTGATTTTTCCAGATCTTCTTTGAGAGAGATGATTTCTGCTTCAAGTCCTTCCTTTTCAAATGGTAGGGGTTCTTCATTCTTCTTATTTGATTTTTCCAGATCTTCTTTGAGAGAGATGATTTCTGATTCAAGTCTTTCACTTCGATTGGTTGCATAAACATACAAATTTTGATACTTGTCTATCTATTCATTCAGTATTTCTTTCTGTTCATTCATTCTAGAGATCATATCTTTGTAGATAGATTCTCTCTTATGAAATTGATTCCAATCATTGCTTTCATCATTGATCTTGAGATTTTCTTCTAGACTTATACTGTTACTTTCACTATCTTCACCATTGCATGCACAAAAAGGTGAATCACAAGAACAACAATCAATACCTGTTTCCTCTTCTTCATTTTCTACTGCACATGTTTTCTAAGGTATCTCCTTTTGAGTAGCCTTCTTCTTTTTCTTCCTTGCCATGAGCACTTTCAGATCTTGGTCAGAATCTTCTTCATTATCTTCATTTGTATAATAACTCTTTCTCTTTTCAAATTGTTTCCCTTTATCATGATTTTCTTCATAAGGACATTTAGCAGCATAATGACCAACTCTCCCACAAGTAAAACACTTGAAGGGTAGCTTACCTTTGAATCTTCCAGTACCTGGTTGGAGTCTCCTTACAAAATTTGCTTCTTCTTCTTCTGATATATAATTGGATTCCTTGACAACTTCCTTTTATTTTCCTTTTGCACACGCCTTAAAAACAACTTCTTTGATTTGAGGGGGACCTCCTTGTCTCATTTCACAAGCAGTCAGAATACCATGTAGTTGAACAATAGTAAGAGTTTGTAGATCTTTCCTTTCTTCAATAGTTGATACTTTTGACTCAAATTTTGAAGTCAAAGATCTTAAGAATTTTTCCACCAGAGTAGTATCGGTTATGGTTTCACCCAAACTTCTCATACGATTTACAATATCATCTAGACGTAAAAAGAAACTGGCAATAATCTCATCACTATGCATCCTTAAATTTTCATATTCAATTCTAAGAGTTTGGAGTTTTGCACTTTTTACCTTTGTATCTCCTTCATAGCTCAGAATGATTTTGTCCCATATTTCCTTTACAAAATTTATCTGCATCACTTTAGAAAATTCTGGTTCAGACATGATTCCTAATAATACATTGATGGCTTTGGCATTGATTTCATATTTCTTCCTTTCTGCTGCATCAGTAGGAATACTTGTCGGATACTGATAACCTCCTTCCACGATTGCCCATACTTCTGCACCAAGACTTTGCAGATATACTTTTGTTCGTATCTTCCAGAATAACAGATTATTTCCATTGAATAGAGGTGGCCTTATAGACATTACCCCTTCATGACTTCCCATTTCGACGGATCTCCCTCAAGCGATCAAGCTTCTGCAGAAGGACCTGCTCTGATACCAATTGTTGGGAAAAATACTGAGAAGGGGGGGTGAATCAGTATTTAGGACTTACTCAAAATTTTACTTTTTCATTCTCTAAAAACCCATACGCTACTTTGCTGAAGCCAACTAGCATATACACGTGGATATCCTTCATAAAACTCGCGTATATACAGAGATCTTATTATGCCATTAATTCTTTACTTAGATCTATGCAACATTCATTATTCTGATGATTAGATAACAGTAAGCATGTGCAGTAATAATAGAATAAACCATCACACAAGAACACCAGGATTTAAGGTGGAAACCCAAGTCGGGAGAAAACCACCACTGTTGTGATCTCAGTCTTCAATATTTATTATATAAATAAAACATGTTACAACCATGTACTGGCACAGACTCATACCAGCACGCAGGCACCCACCTGCAGAAGGCTACAACCTTCTCTCGTTTACCAGCCTCTCCTGGAAGGAAGCTACAACCCCCTGCTCTCATTTACCAACCTCTCCTGGACGGGAGTTATGACCCCCTGCTCTCATTTACCAGCCTCACCTGGAAGGGAGCTACAACCCCCTGACTGAAGGCTACAACCCTCAGCACCACCATGGACCACGTTTCATCAATTTTCATACTGGATCCAATAGCTTCAATAGATCACAACTTGCAGGCCACTTTTCATCCTATTTTTAGACTGGACCCACTCCACACATTTAAGCTCAATCATACATCAAACTAAAACTTATACCCTTATCAATTCATTCAATGAATCATCAACCAATCAATCAACAACTTGATATTTTCTCAACATAGTCAGCAACATAATCAATATTCAGAAAACCCAGATCTATATGAATACATTATAGACAGATAGCAGTAATACAGCAAAACAGATCAGACAGTTCATACCACATACTTCAGCAAACCCTAATTTTCATACGCGCTTTCCTTTCACTAATCCGGCGTATATATGCGCTTTCATGTATATAAACCCACGTATACATCTGCACATATTACAGAACTAATTTCACAACCCATACACGCTTTCTCTTAATCCAACCCACGTATATACGCGCTTACTCTGTTACAAACTTGCGTATAGATCTTCAGACATTTTAGGTCAGCACAATTCTTCAGAACAGATGCATAGCTTAGATTTTACCCTTCACTTCAGAAACATGTTCACCTCATCTCAGATCTAAACATTCCATAAACAAATCTAGAAGATACAAACACATTTCAGATCTAGAGATCCCTCTTCATCATTTTCTTCACTGGTGCATTATGAATTCAGATCTATCATTCAACTGTTACCCATTCCATACAGATATACTTCAAAGAGAAGTATTCATTAAAACCCAGACATCTTGCACACTTTTGCACAATGATTTTCTTCTCCTTATATAGATTTAGCCTTTGATAATACCATGAGCCAAAACCACATCACTTCCGACGGTATTCCTGGATGGGATCAAATGGACAATCCAGCGCTCAATACAATGGGTCAATACCATGGTAGTAACCCCTAGTTTTACAAATTTAGAGCGCAATTGATCATACGCGACTTGGCACGTACTTTTCTGCGTGCATACGTGCCTTCTCCTTAACAAACCCGCGTATGCCTTGTAACATACACTTTTCATCATTGTTCTAGCACATACTGAATATTTCTTTCTATGGTCCTTCTGAGCTGCTTGTAGAACATCAGATTTACATCATTAATAAACTCATCAAGCGTCAAGGACAACTTCATCAAGTAGGTTGCCATTATCTTCATCAAGTGGGTTGCCATCAAGGACAACACTCTGCATCATATTGCCAACATTAGTGTGGGCCTTATGAGGTTGAGAGAGTCTTTGATAATGGAGTGGTCAGGATTAGAACTATTGATGACGAAAAATTTCCCCTTCTTGTAAATGGACATCGACTAAGGATCTATCACAAGCCATTGAAAAAAGAGGAATTTGCTAAGATTTTTCAAGATAATGCTGATATAAAGTTGGTTAAGAAGAATTCCTCTTCTTCTCCAACTTAGAAGTCTTATTTCATTTACATTTCAAATCTCAAAAAAAAATTAAATATATATGTCTATATATATATATATATATATATATATATATATATATATATATATATATATATATATATATATATATATATATATATATGTATAATTATGAAAACCAAACATTTATTGGAATACTTACACATAAAATATAGGGTGAAAACCAAAAGATTTGTTTTTGGCACCTTACATTTTCTTTATTCCTGTTCTAAGAATCCTAATTCTTTGCATCCCTTTCCTTTTTCAGAAAATAAAAATATAACTACAAAATTTATGAAATTTTGTAGCTCTGACAGATTTCTATAGCTCAGACATGATAGGACCTTTTTGACCAAATCAGTTGAAGAATACACTGAAGAATACCTAACCACTAGACAAAGAGAAGCAATTGAAGGTTAGCAACATCAAAATTTAAAGTATGAAAATGAAAAATTTTATTTAATAATAAGAATGAAAACATTGACATATGAATTATATGATCATTTCATACCACCAGCTCAAAAACATTATTAAAAGAGCTGATTATGTCAAATCAAAATCCCATCTCATACTCTGCCACTAAACCCTCATAATTTACACAATCGCTCCAACATCAAATCCTGATCTCATTGGATAAATAGTCCAACTCATACTTTAAATGGTCACTTTTCATTAAACCTCGCTCACACCCTTGAAAATTTTAAAACCTCTCTCATTCATTCACGCTTACATATTATCCATTTCGTAGCATAATTCACTCATGCTCCTAGCTATACTAAAACTCTCAGTCTACCCTGTCAAAGAGGCAACCTTGAGGTAAAGCTTCTCAGCAGCCATGTGAGTAACTGTGAGGACATAACTTGAAGGGAGAAAATTTATGGAAGGATATCCACAGGTAAAAGAAATGTTACAGAGAGCACAATGGCTCAGTTTTGTGAAAAAGTTTGAAGGGTTTCATAATGAGGTTACCAAATATTTTTCCAGAGCATTTGATGGAGTGGAGGTCGAAATTGGAGACATCAAGTTCACAATAATAGATTATTTCATATCTAAAGCCACTGGACCACCAAATACAGGAGAAATATGGTTTAAAAATAGATGAATTGAAGGAAAAGGATGGAAAATATTTCTAAAAAAACCAGGTACGAATACTAGCATTTTTAAAAATGGGATTCCTAGCACAACTCTTAAAGGAAAATGGAGAAATTTGTTATTGATAATTCAGTAATTCATTACCTGTGAGGGAAGGTTTGGATGCATGTTATTTTACCATGCTAGGTTGTTAATGAATTTTCTTGAAGATGGTGAAATAAACCTTCCATATGTTTTATTGCATAGTTTGAAGAAAATAAAACTAATGGAAATTCAAAATAATCCATCCAAACACAAAGAACTAAATGGAATTAAGATAAAAACAAAAATGAAAATAAGAAGATGAGATCTAATAGATATAGGGTTGACTCCCCAGGGAAGTCACCAGATCTGTTACAGGAAGATTTGACCTGAGAAAGGAGGCTACATTTAACTTAGTAGATCAAATAATGATCTACCCATATGTGAGTTTGTGATTAAACCAAGATCAAGAAACCAAGCCCTTTTTCTAATCCACACAAACATATTCATTCAACACTAATGCAATAGGTTGTAACAAAATGTATAAAGAATTAATACTCATTACCCTCGTAGTTTGGTGTAGTCCCTTCAGTCTGATGTTGAGAAAACCCTACTTCCACGTCAAGATCTCACTTCATCGTGAAATAAGAAATACCCTGCACATATGCACAACCAAACAAACCAACAAAATCCTTATGTGGAGGGATTATTAGTTTAAAAAAACATGCACCAATATAAGATATGATTCAAATTGCATATATAGGAAAGGAACATGTAGATATATTAATCCAAAATGATAGTACAAGAAATGTTTAACTCCCAATAAATAACATCCTCCCCTCAACCCTGTAGCATGTTCTTCTCCTCCCAATACAATCGAGCTCTCACGCTATAATATGGATCCTAAATCTACCCCCATTTTCTCTTGGAGATATTATATAGGTTCATTCTACCCTTTTGGGAGAATGTATCTAGACACATAGGGGCCTACAAAGTTAGGAAACTTCTACAATAATAGACCCCTAGCCATCTCATACACAAGTGGATCTAGCTGATGTCCTTGGGAATGAAGAACTCTAGAAACATTTCTCACAATTATGAGTTTTTTCTAAATTTTCTCAATTATGAAATAAATATTATCTCACAGTTATAAAACTTTGAAAAAATAATTATGAAAAATAAATCAATCATGTAATTCCACCATTTTAATATGGAACAAATATAACATAAGTAGAAGAAAATATTAAAGGGGACACATTCTATCGAGCAAATGAGGTAATTTGAACTTGGGTCTTGTGGAGCCTCAAGACTGCCTCAATTTTGACACTCCTTTTCACTATATTTCCTTCTTTTTTACAACACCATAAGCTCAAACAAGTGTTGAAATGAACAATCTGACTTGGTAAGGTATCCTAATGATCTATTTTTCATATTTGAAATTATTCCTTATTATTAGAATGAAATTTTTATTTAGCTACGAAATTAATGCAATTCTGCAGCCAAACTCTATTTATGTAGCCACCGCCATGGTTCGATGGGTTATAAGGTATTAATGGAGTAGCGGAATATATGGGTAGTTGAAAAATGATCCGGTCATGGATCCTATCCTATTCATCCATCCATAATCAAGCAATAAATTGCTAAATAACACGGTCAAAGGAGAACAAGTGAGCGAGGAAGTCTCAAGCTTCATGATTTTTTGTGCCATGTAGAAAATTGTGAAGCCACAAAATTCTCATTTTTTTCATAGTTATATATATAAAAAAATTATTCGTAGAAGGCGTAAAGCCTCAGAACATTTAATGCCAGGATTTTGTAAATAGTAGGCTAAGTAATTGTGAAAGAAGAGTGAACGATTGCGATATTGTGACATATTTTAAAACTCTGTTTTTATCCCTTAATAAAATTAATAAGTGTTCCAGAATTCTAATGCGAAGTTAGTAAGGAGTAGATTCAAGCCATATATTGTGGAGGGCCCCCGCAACATAAAATGTTTTCATTTCATTTTTTTTATTTAATTGTCATTACATAGCTTACATTTTTATGCGTTTACAGTGTGTCATTGTATAGTTACATGATTTGTTTTTAGTTTTATTTCCATTGCAATTATTTTTATATTTATTATTGTTATTTCATTTACTGTTATCATTATTTTCAGAATATTGTCATACTATAGTAGATGCTTTGTTTCTTTCATAGATTTAATTCTTAGATGCTGAAAATGAAGATTTAATTTGGCATAGATTAGTTTATCATGAATCCATTTATTTCCTCTTCATGCAATAGAAGTTTATCATAGACCAGATATTGTGAGATATGTTTTAGAAGATTTATCTTTTAACTTTTAGATCAATTTTGTTTTATGAGCTCAATTATGTTTTATTTCATAAACAAATATTTATTTTATCAGCATAAAATAGGTTTTAGTAATCATCTAGGATAAGTTTCATTCACATTAAATTTTCAAAAATACATTAAAATTAGAATTTCTTTTTGGTTTTATAATTTTAGTTCTCTTCAAAGTTAATCGTTAGTTACTAACAAGATTTTTCATTTCAATGTATAGGACTTATTTAAGTTTGGATTTAGTTTATTTTTCATAATTCAGTTTTCTAAATTCATTCAAGAATATTTGGAATAAAAATATTTCCAAAAAAAAAATTCACACATCACCAAAATAAATTAAGAAAGGCTTCTAGCATATATAGTGCATTTTCACTTCACAGGATTACCTACTTTGATCGATAATCTATGATAGCAATTTAAGACAATTAAATTGATTAAACATGTCTCTCTTACTATACTACACTGGAAAATAAGGTTATAAAAAAGGAAGAGATACAAACATATTTGTGAACTTATAGGGGTCACAGAAGTAGCTAGTGGAATTCCCCATGAAGAGTACAATGGTGTTGTCAAAGTATGAGGAGCGGACCCTATCACACTAATAAATAGTAAATATGACATGAAAAAAGATACTTCCAATGTAGAAGGTAATGAGAGACCTGTCTCCCATATGGTAGAATTAACAATATCTCTAGACATAGGATGCGAAAATAAGGAAAAGGGTTCAGAATGAAAAGGTATCGAATGAATAAGAATAGGGACAAAAGGGTCAATCAAAGGTGGGTTGAAGTGTGATGGTGGAATTTTTTCAATCAATTCAACAGTAACTAAGTATTCCTCCCGAGGACCAAGGTTATCCACTTCAACCTGAATGTGGCCTAATTCATCCATTGCCAGAGCTATCATATGTCTCCTAGGTGGTGGACCTTCCTCTTTAGGAGAAAGTATCAAATTCTTTGAGAATGTAAAAAAAAATTGTCATCCATGGTGAAATTTTTTTATTATTAAACTTAATTAATTAAGGCACCCCTATGGCTAGCTAAACTCAGACCAAATAACACATTCTATCAAATCTATGGAGTCAATCACACAATCCAAGAGAATTAAAGGGATCCTCTCACAACTGGATCTTGTTTTATAATGGTCCAAGTTGAGTGTGAATATATGGTTAGGACACTTACATTTTCCTTTGGTTTAATGAATCTTATCCCCAAAACCAAGTACCCTTACAATTCATGGGGTACCCCATAGGAGAAATGAGTGAGTGTTGACTAATGTTTATGTTAGGCACAACAAGGATGTCTCTCTTGCTATCACTTGTGTAATATACCTAATATTATTGACACTAAGGATGCCACATAAAATAACCCAACCCGAGGGAATAGTTTTCAGTCGAGTCTACACACAATTATAGGGAAACTAATCCTGGAACCTCCAAAGAGATTTCTCAAAGTCAGTCAGATGCCACCAAGACTAGCAAGCTAGGTAAATCACTCCACTAAGCTTAATGTGACCTTGTGATTGAGTTATGCCTCCCACATAATGTGCCACTAAAAATTGATTTTCTCTCCCTAACTTGAGATACTATGTTTTTTTCATGGTCTCAAAGAGTTTTCCTCACACCCCTAATCCAATACCTTGTCCTAAGCTATTGTGGGTGTGTTGCTAGAGAAAATAAAATGTAGAATAAATTTTATTACATTTCAAAATATGACAATAACTTCAAACACACTTAACATTCAATCCTAAAATTCTCTAAATTATTAACATAGATATGATCCAAAATATAATCCAAAAGTAAACAAAACAATAAAATTCCAAACAAAAACCAAGTAAGAAGACCAAGCACTTAAAATAAAAAAACTCGACTTTGCAAAAGACAATCACCAAAAGAAATCTATCACATGAGGAAAAAGAGAGAAAATAAGTGCAAAGAAATTTTTAGATCTATAGTTCAATGAAGACTTAAATTCATGTAGAAACAATGATCTATAAAGGTAAAAAAAAACCCTAATCGGAGGATACGACTTGAGAAACATGGAGACAAATGAGAATATTAATGATCCAATCAGATGAATAGATCCGAAAAACACAACCAGACCTCGTAGATCTAATTTTTCAAAACCATAACAAATAGAGGAAAATAGTGTTAATGAAATCAACCAAAATGGAGAAAAACAACCTTGATGAAAGCACCAAAATTTTAAAACAAATAAGGTCCAATCCAAAAAAACCTTTTCTGAAGAAGATATGAAATATATATGAACCTGTAAAATAAGCCAAGAATATATCTGAAAAAATGAGAGATATATATGAGGGAAACCCCTCAAAAATATTAATTTTTCAAGAAAGACGTAGGGAAAATGTGTGCAAAAAGAATGCTAAGATGCAAGTATCTAGTGTACAAACTATGTGTTTATGAAAAAATGCTCTGCAAATCACTACAAATCTAGATATTTCAACAAATGAAAATTGAAAACTTGTGTCAAATATAGAAGAAATCATATCTAATAAAAATTATATTTAAAAGCACTCGGGTCAGGTTGAAAATAGTGGATAAAAATTAGACACAAATTTAAAACCAAGATCTAAATCCAACTGATGAGAGGTTCACAACTAGGGTTATAATCCTAGTGGAGTTTCCAATTATATTGTAGAAAAAATGGATCTTATACAAGGAGATATTTCTCCACGGATTTTTCCCATAATCCTCCAAACCATCTGTGAAGAAGGTACAATCAAACCAATCCCGAGTACAGACATAAAATCATGGAAATTGTGCAATGTGGAAAATGGATTATACCTCTTAACTAAAGAGATAATTGTTTGATGTATCTAGCTTGAGGGATTCACCAAAAGTATTCACCCAATTATCGATACCTACACGCATTCAAACCATAGACCTAACAAATAACATATCCTACAAGACTGATTAGCATGACCATAATTGAAATCCAATGTATAACATATAAGAGAAAAAAGAAATCAATATGGTGAGAAATGAATAAAATTTCATTAATAGATCCAAATGATACAACATACCAATAACATGAGAGACATCCTCCTCAACTTCCAATAGTCGTCTAGTCATATATTAGGGATAAATTCAACACTATAATAGATCTCTCTCATTAATTATGACTCCCCTTTCTCCTTTTGACATGATCATGTTAAATAGACCATTTGAAATCTTTGGGAGGATGCATCTAGACATCTAGAGGCTCAAGAAGTTAGGAAATTTCTGCAAAAATTTACCCTTATCCAAATCATGGACAAGTAGGTTGAGTTGATCTCCTCAAGAATGACAAAATATATAAGTTTAAATAAAGGTGTAGGTTGTAAAAGGTAAACCTGCATCCAAGGACCTAGGATGTAGATTGTAAAACGGGGTTTAGACACAACATGTGAGTGTCTAATAAGAATATTTTCTATAAAAGAGGAAAATGTATGCATCGTTGTCAAAAAATAAAATTTCTTGCATGCTAATTAAATGTGGGTAAAATAGGACACAACACTACATAATACTAGAGATAGTTCCAAATACCATAATTTCCTTGATATGAATAAAGTAGTGTATGAAGGTAATATTTCAAACTAGGAGATTTTTCCATGTCATGATTTTTTTGGAAGTTGAATGAAATATCATAGTGAATTCCATAACCTTTACAACCTGGGTTTCTATACATGGGAAATGTTGGTGGATAAGATATTAGAAGAATATATAGTTATATTTTCTTCACTTGCAAGGGAACCTCTACATTTCTAGGTCAAACATTTGTTTTAATTGATATATTGTGTTCCTATAACTAATTTCCCATCATATAGAAACATTATTTTGGAGAAAAAAAAAATCAAACCTCAAATTCAAGAATTGATTCAAAAGGGCCACATATGACTAAAATCCTCACCTTGCAATATCCTAATTGTGTTGGTAAAAAAGAATGATGGGGCACGAAGACTATTTATTTATTATAGAGGTTTAAAAATCATAATTAATAATGGATATCTAATCCCTTGGATTGATGAAATTATTAATAATTTCAAGGTTTCCAAGTTTCTTAGTAGGGTTGATATGAAATTATGATACCGCCAAATATCAATTGAGAAAATTGGTGCATGGAATACCACCATCAAGTATAAAGAAGGTATGGTATTTCTATGTGGTTCTTTATGAATTTTAGGTTGACTAATGCTTTGGAAATGTTAATGAGGATTATGGATTATATATTTTAGTTGTTAAAAAAATATTTTGTTGTCATATAGTTTGATGATCATCATATTTAGTAAAACTCGGATAAAACATTTGTATCATATTCAATAGATATTTAGCATGTTGTGGAAAAATATGTTACATGTTAATTTTGATAAATGCTCTTTTGGAATGTAGAATTCATTATTTGGGATAAATCATGGATGATCATGGTATGAATATTGATCTAGAAAAGATATAATTCATTAATCATCCAACCCTAATGACTCTAACTGTGCTCTAGAGTTTCTAACTGGTTCTAGTGGAGTACTATCATGTAGTCTATGCCTCTAAGGTGAGGGTTCTACACTTAGGAGAAAATATGTGAAGCCTTTTTTTATCGAAGATTCAATTCCTCAACCACCTTGGAAATATAACATAGAAATGAATCATAATATCTTAAGGCATGCTAGGATCACAAATAACTCAATTAAAAATCCTTAGAGAAACAACCTTTGCAAACAACTCATGAGTATTCGCTATGGTGATTAGGACCAGACACCAATATACATAAGAGTGCATATAGGGCCTTCTAGATGGAATCCTTAGATTATTTTTTTACCTAGATAAATCCCTTCTCTAGATAGAAGCGATCTCCCAAGAATACTAAAGGAAAAATACAAACAAAAAGATAAACAATAACTCTTTCCTTAGCCTATAACTATAACATGAAACATGTAGTATGCGAAGGATCGCTTACCTATTAACGAAGTGATTGTAGAAGTCCTTTCAGTGCTTTCCATAGCCATATTTTCCTTAATTCTTTAGAGTCTTTCCAAATTATTTCCATAGCTTCTCCATGACACTCCAAAAGAGATTTGCATAGACAAAAACATTCAAAGGGATCAAATCATCTCGCATATGAAAACAAAGGTAAATGAAATCCCTAAATCAACATACAACATATAATTGGATCAATAATCAGTTATAAACGATGCGAGTGATCAAGGAATCCCAAAAATAACATAAAAAATAGACACAATTAGGAAAGAAAAATTACTTTGTATTAAAATAAAAATATAAAAGAAGCTTACAACCTGGTTGCCTTGATCTCACAAGCCTCTTTTAATGGTCTCCTTTCCTTCCCTTGAAGAAAAAATATTTAGATACAAAACTGACAACATGAATTTACAAATCCAAGTGTCCCATTCCTTTAGTCCTATGCTAAATTTATAGGAAGGATGAGGAGGTTTTTAGTTCCACTTCTCAAGGGATATGATCTAGAAGAAAAGGATGTTAGTTCCATGTACCAAGGGATGAGGTGCAAGTATGTAGTGGTTATATGTTTCCAATTTGGATAAGATTCCTCAACCAAAGCTTCTAGAACTTAATTTTTTATTTTTACCTTCGTGAATAGACCTACGCATTTTATAGTAGAAGAAACAATGTAGATTTGTGTAGTTTATAGTGGAATAAATTGCACATGTGCGGGTTTTGTTCAGGAAAACTGCACAAATGCTAAAAAATGGTTTTTAAAGAAGTGAAAGCCAAAATTTCTTGTCCTTGGTGTTTTTTACTTCAAACTTCATAGGGGATTCACTTGAGACACTCCATCGAATGAAAAGATATCTAAATCGACAGTCACGGTGACAAATTTTAGTGTAACAAATGTGGGCCCATGTCCTACCAAATAAGGTATGAGTAGAAGTTACCATGCCCTCTAGATATGTCCTTTATTGGTGCAATTTACATCTCTTTGTGGGGCACCCTCCATGAGCACTATAACAATGGTATAATTTCTATGTCATTTATCATAGGTATTCCCCCCTGTAATCACCTAGGTGGAGCATAGTAAAGGAAACTAAGTTGTTAGATCATAATTAAAAGTCAAGGGTGATAGTCATCAGAATTTATTCAAACAAGTAGGAGATGGGGTATCAATCTTTTCTTATCCTCACACAACATATTTCTTAACTACCACTTTAGACAAGCTTCCTCGACAACCTATACAAAATTATACTTTGCATTCATTAATCAAATTATATGTTTGCCTTAAGTGGGCTTGGAGATTTTACTCTCCACACCTATTCCAAGGCCCTAATTAAACCTATCCTAATTGGTTTGTTAAGAAAAATAATAAGGTCTAGTATATTTTAATTGGGCACTGCTTTTATTTGGTTGTTTATACTCAAGGGTGATGGAAGTGCAACCAATGATGTTTTAGATTCAACTGTAGAAATAAAAGTAAGAATATCCCAACTATATGCATGTATTAGATCTCTTTATTCGATGAAAATCTTATTTTTTTTTTTTTATAAATATAATTTCTACAAACTTAAATGCACATTTTACAAACTTTAATGCAAGTTTTAGAACCTATAATGCAAATTTTTCAAACTATTATGCAAGTTTCAGAACCTACAATGCAACTTTTCAAAATACAATACAAGTTTCACAACCTACGATGTAACATTTATTTTCCTTTTCATTTTGGATGCACCACAAAGGAACCTTTATAAACTTTAATGATAAAAAAACTAAATAATGAATACAAAAAACACAAATAAACTTTCCCTAAATGAAACTAAAAGAGAATGAGGATGTGACATAATGAAAAAATTGCAACAAAGATGCAAAATTTTCAAAAATAGTGGAACAAATACAGGTTAATGTGTTATCAGCCTATTTTTATCCCCTAGATTACTGACCCTTAGTCCTCATGAATGTTTGACTTTTTTCAGACATGAGGATCACTTTTTTCTAGTTTAAGCCTTAGATGCATGTAGGAAGGCCTGTGCATGCATCAAGATCCTTTTAGATGCTTCCACGATTCCTTTGTGTGTGCATCCAGAGATTTTTTCAGCCCTTGTTGTGCCTGCATCACAGGGACACTTCTAGAGTGCCTTAGTCTCTAGGGGATCAATTTGATTCCTCATCTATTCGATCTGGCTAGGACTCATCATTTAGAATGTTCCGTAACATATCTTCATCATGATAATCTACATACATCCTCTTGGAACCTCTCTTATTCCTATTTATACTGCACCATTTGAGAGGGTCAAACTATTTTTTTAGTTTGGAGATCTATACTAGCTTTTGGAGAGCTAAGATCTTGATCCTATGTTGTCATTTTGCTGCTAGAGAAATATTGTGAGATCTTTGCCACCTTTTTGTTTCTTTTCATGCTCATTTCCTGGATATAGTGGGGAAAATCTACCCGATTGTGCAGAGGAAGCTTGTAAGCGAAGGTATAAGCATTGTATTCTCTTATATTATCAATGAAAATTCATGTTTCTTCCATCACAAGAATGTGAATTCAACAGATATTATAGTAGGTTTATTGCTTTTGATCTAACAATACTCTGAGGAATATTACCTATCATCTCTTTTTGGTTGTAATTGTGTCCAGGGGTAAGAGATTGGGTGCATATGTGATAGATCACTTGAGCTCAAAAAACTTCCCCAACCTACGAGGAGGCCAAGCATGATCTCATTTCTTTATAGCATAGAATTGGTTGTATGTTACATGGTTGATCATTCGGGATCAAAATTTTCTTGGTGTTTTATTAGTCTTGTTTCCTTTTGTCTAGTGATCTGATTTGACATGAGATCACAGAGAAACAACTCCTTGCAAATTTATTTTCAACATAATTTGTGCTTTCAATGAGAGCACGCTCGCTTTTTGTCCACTTTTCTTCCAATTTTGATTGAATCATCTCTTTCCTGGTTTGTTGAGCTTTCTCCTATTTTTTCGACTTTTTTCAACTTTTTTCGGTTGTTTTCATGGTTTATTGCTCATAAATTTTTCTTTCCTGTGGTCCTCTGTGCAATTTTTTAGGGATTTCTTAAGTTTTTTCCATGGATGCTACCTTCTAGACCTGTGGGTGTGTCCAGAGGACCTTAGATGCCAGCTAGAATATCTATGTGTGCATATTACCTCTCCCTGACCTATTCTCTGCATGCGTCCACGAAGTTATCCCTAGAAAAATCCTTTTCTATTTTTGTATATTTTACTTCTGCTTTTTTCAAGCCCGGGCCTCCTATCTACCTTCTAGATTTGGTCCACATTTGTTTCTGTTCACTCATTTTCTTTGGATTGGTTATTTTACTCTTTGGAGGAGTCATTGTCTTTCATTGAGCATTTAGCTTCTCGTTGCTTTCTGATCTATGGGAAACATGTTTGGTTTATTACTTGCTGCAATTGATCAACTGATGTATGTCTTTGTTCTGATCCATTTTGATCATTTTGTTCAAGGTCTTGCATTGCTCATTGTTGTTCAAATTTCTTCTCTAGTTTTTATTTAGTGCCTTGGATTGAGGTTTTATTTGTGCCTCTATATTTCAGTATCAAATTGGTCAGTTGTTTTCCACAACTTTTTAGACCTGATTTACATTTTCACTTCAGTTTTTGTGGATTTTTCTCATTTTCGTTCCTTTTTGTTGAGCGATCTATTTTATCTTTTGGTAATTTGTGTCACAATCAGTGGTGTTGTGAGTGGTTGTCCATATGTCATTTGAAAAATTTATTATGAGTATTTTTTTTCATGTTGTGTCACCTTCATTCGATATTTTTTAGGCCTTCTTGCCTGTAGGGTTCGATTTAGCCCTTTGTAGAAAATTGGCCCTTGTTAAGCCATTCTACTATAACCTTAATTTCATTAACATAACCTTCCTTTGATTTCACATTGGCTTTTAGTTTTATTTCTTTGAGTGTCTTTTAGTTGGGCTTTGTTTTCCTAGTTGTTTCTCTTTTGGAGTGCTTTGCTTTCTTTCTTGGGAAACTTGCTTTGGTCTCTTTTTAGTTTGAATTTTTTGTTTTTTTTTGGTCATTTTTTCACAGATTATTGGGATAATTTTCATTTAGGAATATCTAGTCAGAATTGCATCATAATAGGCAATGGTGTGTTAGGAAAAATCTTACCATCCTGTAGCTAACATTTATCGAAGTGAAAAAAAAAATTTCATATAGTTGCATTAGGGTGACTAACCTAGAGTATTACACACCATCTTAGTTTCGTGCCTCGTCCTGCTTGTGTAAAAAAAAACCATTAAAATAAATTTGATAATAAAATTAACTAGATTTGTCTTTTACTTTTGTTGGTATTACACCAACACTAGATTAGGCTAAGGTCTTGGAGATAGGAGTGTGAGTTAACTCCTCCAAGACTACAAAATCAACTTAGTAGTTCGTGGGTGGGGAGTAAAATCCATTTGCAATAGTGAGGTTTCGAAAGCCATTCTCACAAGAGGGTCAAGCATGAGGTCACACTTGGGCTTGACTAGTTGATATGACCCATTTTACTTAGTTTTGAGGGGTTTGATATAGCAGAATTTGCATGCATACAAATTGTGTCATTATTACTTGGGGACCACTTGGGAGGAAACACTCAAGGGGGTTTAGGTCTTGGCTCCTTTTTGGCGTTAAGTTTCCTTCCCTTGCGTGTAGATTTTTCCTACAACTGTCCCCCTGGGTCGTGTTATTGTAGGTGGTGACCATACTGGCCTTTCTCTTAGGGTTCATACATAGTTTCAGGGTTGGGGTCGTCTTCTCTGCACCTGGGAAAAATATTATTCATACTCTCTCAATCGTCTATGAGGGTGCCCCATGGCTAATAAGGGCACTTGCACCGAGTTTGCAACTAAAAGGGTTGGGAAGTAGGTCGCTAGTATAATTTTTCCACCGCCAACTTCTTTGTATTTTGGTTTGTGTGTGCTATCTTTTAGGATGTTTATAGTGTGCGTTGTTTGGTCCGAGTCTGTAGTTTTGGCCATAGGGTTTTTTTTACTAACATAACTATGTTTTAATTATAATCACCCTGGCTAAATTGGTTCGTCGATGGTCACGTTGTCTTCATGGTTTACCTATTGAACGAGGTGAAATAATTACTCCCGCATGGAGAGTGAATTTCAACACTCAATACTTAGACCCTCACATAGTATTGGAATATGTACCTGGTCACACTGATAGTGATATGGTCTCTATTGAGACTTTGGCAGAAGACCTTGGCACTCCTTCCAATCCACCTTTGACCGATCCATTAGGACCTACTTTGTTGCGGCTAAACCTAGATGGTTCCACACCATCCTATACTCACGTGCCTTTATCCACTCTTTACCCTATGCTAGAGTTTGAGACCTCATTGTTAACACTGGAAAATCGTACATCAGAAGATGACATTAATTAATGTCAAGCCAAACGATTTACAGGGTAGGAAGACATTATGGAATCTAGAAAGTATTTAAAATATCTAAGGTTTTGAGAAAATAAAATTTGAACTAGTCATAAAATGCTATTTGTGCACATTATCCTTTGAGAAGAGTGCCTTCTAAGCGCCTTTTTTCCTGATAAGTGCGCATTCTTGAAAGTGGAAAAATGTCACTATTCGGTACCGTACAAAGAAAAGGACAAGTTACTCCTTACATGAAGCCACCTAAGGACAGCCACCAGCGCCTCCTTAGACACTATGTGAGCACACAATGGAATATTTGGAGCACAATCATACCTCTCCCTTGGGTCACTATCCACCATGTACCAAGGGAGGGAAGGAGGATTTGAAATCCCCTATATAAAGCCACCATGAGATGAAGAATGGGTGATCACATTGTTATGTTGGCCAGAATTTCCCAAGCAATACCAGCAGTGTGTGACCCGGAGCTAGAGATAGAGGGGACTCGATTGTTGGCCATCCAACAATATTAGTCCAACACAACAGAGAGAGAGGGAGACTGCATCGAGGCGAGCTTGGAGAACAACATCATTGCATCGATACCTAGAACCATTGTCTAGGGGCCCTTTGGCAAGTGGGTAAAATTTCTTCTTTGTATCAAACACTTAATAAGAAGGGCCTAAAGCCACTGCTTGCATTATTATCGTTTGAATCTCTTCAATAGATTCTATATATTTGTGTTTTAGTTTTAGTTTAACTTGAATATACATTTGCATGTTTTTCCTCTAGATTGTATGCTTATGAACTCCACCACTTTCTGCCTGTTACCAATACTTTAAAGGGGTAAACCAGTTGTGATTTCGTACATCCTTGCACCAAATCCACCACAACACTCATTACCTTCTACATCAGCAGTCTTGGCTACCATGTCAGCAGTGCCACCTCTCGGTGTGGCAATTCCTACTCCTTCGTCCATGCCTCTCACTTCTTCCTAGGGAATTCCACCAATATTGTCCATTGCTCCTACCAATTTCTTGAATATTTTCATACCCACACCATCTTTTATGTTGAATATGGTGCCTAAACCTAGTCATCCAATAGGTTCAGGAATTGTTTCACCGAGATTTTCCCAACTAATTATTCCTCTTCCTCAGTTAGGGACAATCACTTCTGGAAATACGTGGGGGGTATCGTTAGTTTTCCCTAGTCATCCTGGGGTAAATGTAGCTTCTAGCGTGTCACATACATGGCATATTTTTCTCTTTGTAGGGAAATCACCTACCAATAATTTTACTAGAGGGGCTAGTTTACCTGGGGGAAACCCCATTTCCAGTACCGTTTCCCACCCAGGTTATCCTCCTTATGTAGGTCCTACTGTGCAGGGTGATCCTTATTTTAACCCTGTGTACAACCCCATAAGAAATCATGTTCTTGGGGGTCCATTGATCTCCAAATGTTTCTAACCTAGGGGAAAACATCCATCTAATAGTTATTTTGGCTCGTAACAACATTTTTTCAGGGTGAACCCTTTTCTACACCAGCAAGTGCATCCATATAATCTGTATATGGGGGGACACAAGGTTGGTCAAGGGCTTATCCTACCTATGACCCATTTAGTCAAAGCCACAATCCATTTTTATCTTCTCTCTATTTATCGGATTTATCCAAATTAACTAATGAACCCATCTGTCATGATCTCTGGTGGCCATCCATGCATGCCAAGTTACCATCATATATTCATAAGTTTGAAGGGAAGCCTGGGGAGAATCCATCCACTCACATTACCACCTATCATTTATGGTGCTCATCTAATTCTTTGGTGGATGATTCTATTAAAAAAAATTTGTTCCAAAAAACGTTAACTGGGGATGTCACAAAGTGGTATATAGATTTAGACATAACATACTGCGGTGACTTTGTCTCCCTAGATAAAAATTTTCGACACATTTCCAGTTTCCTAATCTAGATTATCTCGACTCTCACCTTTTGTACAAATTTAAACAAGATGATGCCATGTTAATCTATGATCACATTCATGAGTGGCGTCATCACAAGAGGTTAGTGTCAACCAAGTTACCTGATGAAATTTTACTTAAATGGTTCATTCCATCTCTCTGACCTCCCATTTCCAAGGATGTGTATATGTTTTGAGCCTTTTCCAATGAGAAATCCATTTTATAATCCCAACAATTGGATAGTATATATTCACAGTTGGGTACATTGTATGAAGTGTTGCTAAATTCCCCTAGGCCTTCTATTGACCCTCCTAAACCTGTTCCTCACCCACACAATGATGGTGTGATTTGGTCTGTTTCTGATTCCATGAACCAACTTGTTGCCCAACTTGGGAAATTGATTATTACATATCAATCCTCATCAAGTGTCTCTGGATCTGCTAAATTAGCCCCTATTTTATGGAAATCAAACCTATGGATAGATATGTTTTCCCTAAGTGTGGTGGTCACACTTAGAACAACAGAAGAAAAATATTTGACATTTTCTTTAGAATGAATAGATAATGGAATAACACCTACTTGTGATATTTCTCTATTCATCGTCTCCTTTGCGTCTCTTATGTTGCTCACAATCGAACTGAACTCACTTGATTGGTACCTGCAATGGCAATCAGAAGATAGACATAAAAGCATATGATCTATTCATGTTAAACAAATTTAATTGATTGGATTTGAAAATACACATATTAAATCATGAACACGTGTATTAGGAAAGGAACAAATATCTTTATTATGAAGTAGAAGGAGAAGTAACAACTAGTTGGATCGATTCGATGTCAACTTGCTCCAGCTTCATTCTTATCTTCATCACATCAACAACATCACTCCAATAGCATAACATTACATGCAGATGAAAACTCCAAGAGTTGTGATCTCACCAACATAACTCTACTAATTCAAATTCTTGCTCTCATGTGCACTATGATCAATTCTCAATTTATAAGTAGTGAAGGTAGTTTGAAATTAATGAATCATTGAATGAATTTTCCAAAAATGAATGAAGAGGTTTCCTTATTCAATGGCTCCATGGTGTCCATATTCAAAGTTATCAGATGATGGGATAGTTGGAACAACTTCTAGAAGCCACTAGAAGGTGGGAAGATTCTCGGAAACTTATGAACAATTCACTCCCATTCGACCAACGCACTGTAAAGTGGACCTAGATGCTCTGCAATGCAACTTTGCATGGGAGTAGATGCTCTACAAAGCACTTACTACAGTCTAGGGGTTCGTTGATGGCTCAATGGAACACTTCAACTAGCATCTAAGTAGTGAAACTTTCATGGAGGAAAACCATCAATAGGATGACTTATTTAGGGCAAGTAGTAACGAATTTAGAGTATGATACACCCTAATTGATATTGATTTGGGTTTTGAGAGTGATTCCAAAATTGACCTATAACAACTGCCCCCTAAAGCATGAAATCAAAATTGATAATGTTGATTGATATGTTTTACGATGTGATGAGTAAGATATGAAGCAGACGGTGACTTGCATCAATTAAATTACATTACATCATGATATATTTTCATCTTGGACATGAATTACTGAGGGAGGCATACCCATAATCAGCACATAAACTATCATAACATCAGAAAGTCATCTACAGATACAAACCCATGATAGGATGACCCTCTGTGTAAAGACCATCATATGGATGATGTGATACTACTCCTGAAATCGCAGCCTGGATGGATGAAACTAGATCTGGGGTCTTCTATCTCATTCACTAGATCACCTAAGTACAAGTCTAAACATGCGAATATGTGATCTGAAGTCAAACATGTAAAGACATCATTTGATTACCAGCCAATGATGTAAGTCGTTAATATACACAAGAGAAACCACCGTTGATAATAATGGCTCTCAAGGTACTACAGTACATTCTGCATGGTGTGAATAGATTATTTGACGTCGAAAACCATACAAAGTCTTTCGTTCGAAGGCCTGTGATTTCAAAATATTTTCGAACATGAGAAACCTTCCATTGATGTAAGCAAGCTCCAAGGTACTGAAAGGTTGTTTCTAAGTCAACTTCCTAGATAATGAGCTGATGTCGACAGGAAGCGACTCATCACAGCAGAGCCTTGATGTATCCCCCATCAACTACATGAAAGGGGAGAAATGATTTCAAATACAGAATGTAACTGATGAAGCAATGTTCAAGGATGGCAGTCATGAAATGAAGGTTTATGAGTATTGCAAAGGATGAGGAATAAATGAGTGGCATATCTTGAACATGTCGGCGATACTGAATGAGTTGGCAGAACTAACACAAAACCAAAGTAATCGATGGTGTGATAGATCATAGGTATTATATACCATCAAGCAGATAACCCAACCCAAAATTCACGGAGATGAAGTGAATGAGTGTCATGTTCAAGAGAAACTTGCTACCATAAAGTGTTTTATCCCTTTCCAAGTTTCCCCAGTCATTGCTAACTAGTAGCTCTTTATTTTTTAGCAGGCTTGAGGAGGATAACATATGCTTGATGTATAATTTCACCCTTCGAGTGATGTTTTAATGAGCCTTGTGAAGGTGAAACTCGATCTTCTCATGATGGAAAAATCTGTCACTATTTGATATTCTAACGACTCTAACGAAAGTGAAAACTTGGTCCTTTTTCATGTTTAGAGAGTTTGAAAAAGGGACGAAAAGAAAACTCCAAAAGTTATTTTTGTAAAATTGTCTCTCAGATCTAAAAAAGCATAAAATAATACTTGAGGAAACCTTCTAGCCATGTTCAACTAGGTTTTTCATTTTTCGTAAAATAATCTATCCCAGTCTGAAAAAGGGTTAAAATTATACTAAGTAGATGTCGTTTCAATTCCTTTTACGTGCTCGAAAGGACAAGTGCTTGAAAATATTTTATATTTTGGGAGTCTGAAAAGAGCTAAAAGAGAACTCCAAAGGGGTTCCTTTTTCTTGTTTAATAGAGCTCGAAAAAGAGATAAAAGTGTGGTATGTGGTCAAAATTCATTTTACGATCATGCACATCGAATTCACTGTGTCAGTCATAAACCTACTCAAAGAACCACCAAACAAATTAAAAATTCCTATTTAAATAGTAAAAATTGGTCAAAACTATAGTCAATTAATTAAATATGCATAAATTAATAAAAAAGACTATTAAATTAGAAATTACCAAGTCATTTTTACCATATCACATTTACCATTTAGTTTTCAGTGATTTGAGCTAGTTTTACCCTCAAAATTCAGTGGCTGATTGCGACATATTATGTGGACCATTTCTCATGTTGTCCAGACCAGGTAGAAGATATAACCTTCCTCTTTCTATTAGTTGTATTCTTGTTTAGTTTCATGAAAATATTTTAGGGTTTTGGGGGTCCTAGGGTAAATATAAAACGCCCTAGGACCAAAGCACCCTTGGATGTCGAAAATTGCATTCTAGAGGGGCTAAAAATAAGCCCAATTCCTCTGCAACGCTCTGTCTTCCACTCACAAGTGTGTTGGGTGCAATTCAGAAACTTTCATTGTGTTTTATGCCCAAAATTTCTCCAATTTTTTGCATGGAATGGATCCTAACTAAGCCTATGGTTTGATTTCATACTTTGATCGGATCAAAATTTCGATTAAATGGCAAGAAAGAGAAAATGAGGAATAGGATATGGTTTCCCTAAATGATCCTAGCACTATGAGAGCCCTCAGATATTGTGGGTTACTCAAGTAATTTATATTTTCAGGGATGAGGAAAAATATGTAACTATTGCAATTCTTGATTTGCTCATGGGACCTGACACTACAGGCATTTCACATTGGGGACAAAATTCTATGAATATTGGTTGATGAAATTTACTTTATGACAAGTTCATCAAGATGTGGTGCCCCCATTTCCCTTGCGGGATCCGTCCGTGGAGGTGAGATAGTTAAGAACTACATTCGATAGTTTTTTTTGACCAAGTACTGAACCTAGAAAATTTGGAAAGATAAATATCAAATATGTACATGATATTCCTTTTGCGAATGCTCCTATTTACTATTGCAAAACTAGCTGGCAGCATGACTTTTCATGTCACAAACAGATCATACATGTAGTATGCACTTGAGTGTCTCGAGCCAATCGTGTTCAACTGGGCTAAAGAAGTAATCCTTCAGATGAAAGAGCAACTGACAAAAGTAAAAAGTGGGAAGGTGAAGGATCTCATCTATGGGTTTATCTTAATCACTTTCATTTTGGAGTGAGTTCCATTGATGTAGGCACAACATGTGACACTGGGATTAGCTACTCCTAGAGATCTATGGATGCAGCGGTGGGTTGAGCTGATGGCTAGACATGTTGGTCAGTCATCAATCTCATTTTCCACAACATTCCTTTCTTGGCTCCGAAGACAGAATATCTTCATAGAAGAGCATCCATATGTAGGGATGGATTTCCATGGAGATCCATATTTGATTTTACTAGCCGACACTCAATGGGGTTCTATAGGTAAAATGTTTGACCATGTTTTTTATTTTTTTGGTTTTTATACATATTTTGTGTTTTTAATGTTTCTAAGACTAAACTAAAGATGTTTTATGTATGAATATGTGGGTAATTTTTGACCAGTGGGTTGTGCACATCAAGTGGGAGAACCGACAGAGAGGATTTTTGGGAGATCAGTCCTTCAGGATTTCGATTTAGCCAAGACTCTGGCTGAGTTACAATAGCATGTGGAGGGATTTACTCTCGAGATATCATATGTCCAGATCGAGGAGTTACCTATGAGGTTGCAGTGCCATACTATTGGTGTGCCTAGATTTTGGATGAGGCTATTGTGCATGATAGCCCAAGAAGTGACCTGCTATCATGAGAACCACTAGGTCTACTTAGATTATGCTATGTCTGTATACATTTTGAGGTCATATGACCAATGTGTCTTGGACACAGTTTTTTGTAAAAAAGTCGATTTATATATTTATTTTAGTTTCAATTTTTTCCTATGATTATGTGTAATACTTATCCAATTGTGATGTGAATTGAAAATGTATCTTTACATATGTTGAAAATATATATTTAACACGTAATTCGATAAATAATCATTCAAAGTGTTAAAGTTTCTAGAGATGTGTTGATATTGGATGTAATCAAAATGTCTTTCCAAAATACACTCTAAGGAACATGCGATGAATAGTTGGAATTTTGACAGCAACAAGACTGAAAGTCGGCCCCTAAGGAGAGCTTGTCTCTTATCGTAGCTCTATCAGCATTTTCACTCAATTGACTCGGTTTCTCGCCATGTGGTCTTCCACAACTTCTTGTACTTTTATTTATCAATTTCATAGAAATTGATAAATAACGCATTCAACACCTTGAGAAAATTTTAAACATATCAACCCTTATAGCTCCGCAATATCTCCAATATAGAATCGACACCAACTTTGAGATTTAATTATATGGTAAAGGTTAAATACTTTGGGGGTTATGTGAATCACCCGATTTCATCACCAATGGAACACTAAATGTACTTTAAGTCGGACCCACATATACGATCGGCGGAATTTCCATTAAATACACACAACTATACCTTGGTTAACCTCTGAGCTACTTTCGAATGCGATATCTGTTCTATGATCAGTCTCCAGATCGAATGGCTTACCTCAATATCGCGCAGGCTCTGACGTCGATCGTTAGCGTGCAATGAGGGTGGTTTTGGAACCCCGTCATATGCCACGTGTCAGCTGCTCTATGGAATCGCTCCCAAATGGAAAATACTGCTTACGCCGCAAAAGCAATGCGATATGGGCAATTTGGTTTCGCAAATCCACTCTCGGTTTTGGAACAGTGATTGACCACAGTTTAATGCCTTCATTCCTATGCTCTCCCGTTTTCTAACTCAGGGTCAGACCTCAGTTCAGGATTCAATTAACAATAAACAGTCCATTCCTCTTTCGAGCGGAGTCTTCGCTACCTCAGAATAGAGTTAGTCGACCACAATTATACGCAGACTTCTTCTATGAGTGGAATTTAATTCAACATAGCTTGTTCAAATAATTCACGAGAAAACAATAACTAGAGAAATGTGGAAATTATGCAACAACCCTATTCAACGATTTCACACAGACCAGTGTTCAATTGCCTCACAATTAAACAATGTCTTCACAAATAACGATTCGAGACAATTCAATGGCCAACGAGCACTGAAATTTATTTAACCAGAAGCAATTGTTTAACGCACAGATTTTTTTATTGCAGAAACCTCTGCTCCCTCAATACATCCGAGGGATACAATTTATATACATTACAATGTGTCTCTTCAGTTCCTCAGTGATGACTGCTTAGAAAATCAAAGGCCTAGTTACAATTTACTCAAATAACTGAAACATGACAGATGGGCTAAACTATTCGACTTCTACTAACTCCAACTAGTCTAAATGCAATAGGCAGCTGAGGTATTGACACCTAGCTGTTACAATTCAATGATTTTGAGCCCGCCTAGCCACAACATGTGGACAAAGCCTCCTACATTGCTAGCTAGTGTCTAATGCCTCTGCATCAGACTCTCGAGGGAAATTTTCTTCATGGACTCCTGTCCATGAGTTCTTCCACTGATTTGCCTATCTTCTGCAACATTCCTTCAGTCATCCAAGTGGCATCTTCCTCTGGCTGGTCCTTCCATTTGATTAAGTACTAGAAGTACTCTTGTTCTCTTGTCTTCCTGAACACTCTTTTGTCCAATATCTTCTCTGGTTGCAATGGTTGTACTAGAGGTAGCTGCTTTTCCCACACAATCGGTTCCTTGTCTGCTGATCTTTCTTTTGCACCATCATCTTCATACTTGTACAAATCTACAACATTAAAAATGGGATATATTCCAACATCAGGAGGTAATTCAATCTCATAAGAATTTGCATAAAATATTCAAAGTATCTTGCATGGCCCAATATTTTTAAATTTCAGTTTATTATACTACTTCTTTCGGAATCTCTCCTTTCTCAAGTGTGCCAAAAATAGATCTCCAACTTCAAAATGGACTTCTTTTCTACTCAAGTCTGCTCTACCCTTGTATTTGATGTTACTTCCTTGTAGTTTTTGTTTCACTTGTTCATGTATGGCTTGGATCTCTGAAGCAAATTCCTCACCATCAACACTTCTCAGCTCTGCCTTTCCCAGATTTCTTAACTCTGATATTCCCCTGGGGTGCATTCCATAGACAATATGGAATGGACTCTACCCTGTGCTCCTATTTGGTGAGTCATTATATGCATATTCTGCCTGGGGAAAAATATGGTCCCACTGCTTGGGATGCTCTCCTGCAAGACTTCTCAACAAGTTTTCCAGAATCCTATTCACTACCTCAGTTTGTGCATTAGTCTGGGGATGATAAGCTGAGATGAAACTTATTTTGGTACCAAGTTTCTTCCACAGTGTCCTCCAAAAATGGCCCACAAATCTGGTGTCTCTGTCTGAAACAATACTCTTGGGCAACCCATGCAACCTAAAAATTTCTTTGAAAAACAAGTTAGCAACATGGGTGGCATCACTAGTCTTATAACATGGGATAAAATGTGCCATTTTGGAGAATCTTTCCACTACAACAAAGACTGCATCATTCCCTCTCTGATTCTTGGGTAATCCTAGAACAAAATCCATACTCACCATGTCCCAAGGCCTATCTGGAATAGGCAAGGGAGTGTACAATCCTGCATTCTGGCTCTTTCCTTTAGCATATTGACAGATTTTGCAATTCTTCACAAAATTATCCACTTCTTCCCTCATCTTGGGCCAATAATAGAAGTGACTCAGCTTCTCATAAGTTTTATCAGTACCAAAGTGTCCAGCAAGTCCACCACTATGCTTCTCCTTGATCAAATTTTCTCTCATGGAACATTTTGGTACACACAGTTGGTTTCTTCTGAATAGTAAGTCCTCCTACAAGAAATAATCCAACCACTAGCTTCTATATGTTATAACAGGGTTAAAACATGCCTCAAATGCTTCCTTAAAATCTGAATCTGTTTTATACAATTCTTTGAGAAAATCAAATCCTACAACTTCAAAATTGGTTTCTTGAACAAGCATGTGCCTCCTACTCAAAGCATCAGCTAATTTATTTGCTTGGCCACTTATGTGTTTCAAAAAAAAGTTAAAACCTTGGAGATACTCAACCCATTTGGCATGCTTATGACTCAACTTGGGCTGTTGTACAATGTACTACAAAGCATGATTATCAGAATATAATACAAATTCTTTGGACATCAAATAATGCCTCCACTTTTTCAATGCCTGAACAACTGCATAGAATTCCTTCTCATAAGAGGAATAATTTCTTCTGGTGTCATTCAACTTTTCACTAAAATAGGCTATAGGCCTATCATCTTGACTCAGCACAGCTCCAATGGCTTCCCCACTGACATCACACTTCACTTGAAATGGTTTAGTGAAATCAGGCAGAATCAACACAGGCTTTTCAGTTATCTTTTGCTTCAAGAGGTTAAAGTTTCTTTCTTCTTCAATAGTCCACTTAAATGGTTGTTTTCTCTTTTTTATTCTCTCAATAATGGGTGCATTAATCTTACTGAATTTTCTTATAAATTTCATGTAAAAACTGGCAAGTCCATGGAAACTTCTTACCTCAAAAACATTTCTAGGTGAAGGCCACTCCACAATTGCCTTAACCTTTTCTGGGTCCATCTTCATCCCTTTGTAGAGACAAAAAAACCCAAATACACCAATTATTCTTTCATGAACGAGCATTTCTTTAAATTTATCAGCAATTTCTCTTGGTGCAGCTTCTTCAAGACATAATTAAGATGCCTTAAATGCTCTTCTTTAGTCTTGCTGAAAATTAATATATCATCCAGATACATTATCACAAATTTACCAATGAATTCTTTCAATGCTTCATTCATAAGTCTCATGAAAGTGCTAGGTGCATTTGACAACCCAAAAGCCATTACCATCCATTCATACAGTCCTGCATTCATTTTAAAGGCAGTTTTCCACTCATCACCCTCTCTTATTCTAATCTGATGATATCCGCTTTTTAAATCTATCTTTGAAAAATATTTTGCACTACTCAAACAATCCATTAAATCCTCAACTCTGGGAAAAGGGAACCTGTACCTGATTGTTATCTTATTTATTGCTCGGGAATCAATACACATCCTCCAGCCTCCGTCTTTCTTTGGGCTCAATACTGCTGGTACTGCACATGGACTCAAACTTTCTCTGATCAGTCCCTTGTCCACCAATTCTTGTACTTGTCTCCTGATTTCCTCATTTTTGGTGGGAGTCATTCTGTAGGCTGCCTTATTTGGCAGATTTGATCCAGGGATAAAATCTATCTGATGGCTGATCTTCCTCATAGGTGGCAGCTCATCAGGTAAATCATCCACAACAATGTCACAATAATTGTCTAACATCTCTTGGATTTATATTGGAAAATCAGAAATCTTTGTAGAAGTAAGAACTACCTTAGGCTTGCAAACTAAAGCAAAACTTACCTCTTCTTCTTCTATCTTCTGTATATATTCCTTCCTGCTCAGCAACAAGGTCTTTGGGTCAACCACTCTGCTTGATGGCTCTCCTTCTTCCATTGGTATCAATGTATAGTGTACCCCATCTTTGAAGAACTTGTACGTGTTCTTCTTGCCATCATGCATCGCTGCTCTATAAAACTGCCAAGGTCTACCCAGCAGTATGTGACACATATCCATGGGCATTACATCACACAGGACCATGTCTTTGTATTTTCCCATTTGCAGCTCTATCTCACACTATTCTTTTACAATCAGCTAGTGCCCTTTATGCAGCCAGGACACCCTGTAGGGAGTTGGATGCTCCCTTGTCTTCAACTTCAACTTCTCTATCACCTCAGTGGAAACCAGATTGTCTGTGCTGCCACTATCAATGACTAGCTGGTAGCGTTTCCCTTGGAATTTGCATATGCTCCTAAACAAATTCTTCCTTTATGCAGGTTCAGTGACCTCTTTGGCTTGCTTCAACAGGACCTTATTAACCACCAAGGATTCTCCCCTCTGGTAGAATTTCTTCTTCAATTTCTGCCTCTTCTCTAACCTGGGAAACAACAACATTTCTTGGACCAACACCCACATTCTTCGGGCACTCATAGTGCTTGTGTCCCACTTGCTGATATCTATAGCACCTCAATTCTCTATCTCTGCCTCTGCCTCCTCTTCCTCTATAAGAACCCCTTCTGCCTCTTGCATCACCCTTTGTAGATGCATTCTGAGGTGAGCTACTATTAGCTCCATCCCTGGGTGTAGTAGGCTTCCCTCTACCACCCTGACTTCCCTTTCCATGAAAATTACCTCTCCCTTTTGCAAACTGCTTCCTCAGGAGTTTCTCCTCCGCTTTCAAGGCCATCTGATAGGCCTCTTCAACTGTCTTAGGAGACAGAAGACCAATATCATCTTGGATCTCCAGCTTGAGACCATTCACATATCTGGCAGTCTTCTCTGGTGTGTCCTGAAATTTCCCAGCTCTTATGCTTACTCTATAGAATTCCTCTGTGTATTATTTTACTGTAAACAACCTCTGTCTCAGGTTCTGCATTTGACTAAACAATGTCAGCTGATAATCACTAGGCAAGAATTTACCTTTTAACTTAGCCATCATTCTTGTCCAGATCTTGATGGGCTGCTTGCCAACTCTCCTTCTTTCTTCTTGCACTCCATCCCACCAAAGTGCAGCATGTCCCTTCAACTTTGTTACTGAAAACTTGACCTTCTTATCTTCGATCATTTCTTCATAGTCAAAGCACTTGTTCATTTCATTAATCCAGTCCACTAGCTCCTCTGGATTCAGTCCTCCTGCAAAACTTGATACTTCAATATTGGGCTTAACTTCAGACCCCAGAACAGTTCTGAGGAGCCTCATGTTAGGAGGAATCTTAGCATTTTCTTCAGCTTCTTCTAATTCAGGTTCATTGATGTCTTCAAGATCTCTGGGCTGTCTTCGCTCCATGGCATCCATTCTAGCCTCGAACCTCTGCAAAATTCCCAACACTTCTGCATTGGCAACAGGTCCGCCTCTCCTTCTGCCAGCACCTCTACCAACTCGGATTTCCATGTTAATTCTCTGCAAAAAAAAACTTAAAACAATAGCTTTGATACCACAAATGACAACAACAAGACTGAAAGTCGACCCCTAAGGAGAGCTGGTCTCTTATCGTAGCTCTGTCAGCATTTTCACTCAATTGAATCAGTTCCTTGCCACGTGGTCTTCCACAACTTCTTGTAATTCTATTTATCAATTTCAGAGAAATTGATAAATAACGCATTCAACACCTTGAGAAAATTTTAAACATATCGACCCTTATAGCTCCGCAATCTCTCCAATATAGAATTTGCGCCAACTTCGAGATTTAATTATATGGTAAAGGTTAAATACTTTGAGGGTTATGTGAATCACCCGATTTCATCACCAATGGAAGACTAAATTTACTTTAAGCCAGACCCACATATACGATTGGCAAAATTTCCATTAAATACACACAACTATACCTTGGTTAACCTCCGGGCTACTTCCGAACGCGATCTCCATTCGATGATCAGTCTCCAGATTGAACGGCTTACCTCAATATCGTGCAGGCTCCGATGTCGATCGTTAGCGTGATATGAGGGTGGTTTTGGAACCCTGTCATATGCCATGTGTTAGCTGCTCTATGGAATCGCTCCCAAATGGAAAATACTGCTTACTCTGCAAAAGCGGTGCGATATGGGCGGTTTTGTTTCGCAAATCCACTCTCGATTTTGGAACAGTGATTGACCATGGTTTAACACCTTCCTTCCTATGCTCTCCCGTTTGCTAACTCAGGGTCAGACCTCGGTTCAGGATTCAATTAACAATAAACAGTCCATTCCTCTTTCGGGCGGAGTCTTCGCTACCTCATAATAGATTTAGTCGACCACAATTATACGCAGACTTCTTCTATGAGTGGAATTTAATTCAACGGAGCTTGTTTGAATAATTCACGAGAAAACAATAACCATAGAAATGTGGAAATTATGCAACAAACATATTCAATGATTTCACACAGACCAGTGTTCAATCGCCTCACAATTAAACAATTTCTTCACAAATAACGATTTGAGACAATTCGATGGCCAACGAGCACTGAAATTTATTTAACCGGAAGCAATTGTTTAACGCACAGATTTTTTTATTGCAGAAACCTCTCCTCCCTCAATACATCCGAGGGATACAATTTATATACATTACAATGTGTCTCTTCGGTTCCTCGGTGAGGACCTCTTAGAAAATCAAAGGCCTAATTACAATTTACTCAAATAACTGAAACATGAGAGATGGGCTAAACTATTCGACTTCTACTAACTCCAACTAGTCTAAAAGCAATAGGCAGCTGAGGTATTGACACCTAGCTATTATAATTCAATGATTTTGAACCCACCTAGCCACAACATGTGGACAAAACCTCCTACATTGCTGGCTATTGTGTAATGCCCCTGCATAAATTTTGGACAGTATACACACTATTAATATGTAGTATGACAAGTTGTGAGTCCAGCATGAAGATGATGTGGTGAATGCCAAGTGAAATGGCATCAGAGAGGAGTTCGATCAACACGTTATACTTAGCGATATTTTTGGTATATCGACCAATAAAAATCCCTTGGAAACTCACTAAATTTCCACTTGGAGCGAAGATGGCCCATGCTGCAGAGGATAGATTCTACGTACTATGACTAGCACCATCGTCATATCCAACAAATGGTTCCAAAGTTTCTGGCATCTGCAAAAAATGCAAAGCGGATTAATAACCAAATGAAAAATGTGGAAAGGCACATTGTGACACACACAAAATCAAAGCATATATACAGTATCATACAGTGTTTACTGCGTAGAATCAAGCATAGTAACGTTTAAGACACAACCCATTCCGAGGCTGCGACAATGGAATCCCATCATAATCTTCCAACTCGTAGGTTCCCTTAGCCATAATGTGCTTGACAATGTAGGGTCCATGCCATAATGGTTCGAATTTTCCTGTTCCTATATTATCAGCTTCTTGATCATAAAGTAAGACTAGGTCTCCTTCTGAGAAGGTATGAGGATTGAAATTGCGGTCATATTGTGCCTTGATTTGTCTCTTGTGTGCTTCATTGGCCAATGTGGCTTCACGATGGGTTTCATCTAGATGGATGAGATCTAAAATACATGCATCTTCATCAGAAGTGTCAGGTATCAGGTCAATCGCGAGTTTCAATGATGGAATTTGAAATTGAATCAGTAAGATAGCTTCCAGAACATAAACCAGCTGAAAGGGAGTAAATCCGGTTGCATTTATCACTAAGGTTTGATACGCCCAAAAATTTGAGTACAAGTTTAAATTCCAGTTTAATTTATGAACCCCAATCATGTGGTGAAGCATACGCTTAAGAAATTTTTTAATGCCTTCAAATTGTCCATTAGCTTGTGGATAATAAGGGGTAGAACTATCATTTGATAGTCTCAACTTGGCAGTCAACTCAGTCATCATGTGATTTCAAAAATGTTTTCCATGATCTGTGACTATACCTTGCTGCCTACCAAACCGTGTAACCACATGGTTAAAGAAAAATAATGCATCTGTCTTTCCAGTGTTAAATGTAGGCATCGCCTCATCCCACTTGGTAAAATAGTCGATGTCGACAATAATATACCCATGCCCCCCAGTTGAGCGGGTTTTACATGTCATGAATTCAATGCCTCATTTGGAAAATGGTCTAGCAGAAACAAAGGATGCATTGGTGCTGACATCATGTGGGTTTTACGATCAAATATCTAGCAAGCATAACAACTTCTAACCATGCTAATATAGTCACGAAATATGGTAGGCCAGAAGTAACCAATGTGAAGAATATTCTGTGTGGTAACAAAACCAGACAAATTTTCACCATAGGCATTAGCATGGAAATCATTAAAACATTTCTCGACCTCCTCATGAGAGAGGCACCTACGTAAAATCATATCGACAACACGACGATAAAGTGTATCATCGAAGATCAGATAATATTTTGCTTGGTATCAAAAACGTCGATGTTGCGAGCAAGAGGTGTTGGGCCATAAAGTTTGGGTCTAGAGAAAGATGATGAAATATCCATAGCACGGGTTAGATGACTCGATCAGAAAAAAAGACTCATTCGGAATTGATATTTCCATAGTAGACTCAGTGCTACTCGAGGGAAGGTCACAGATAAGCTCAGAAAATACCAAACACTTTTTTGACTTGGATTTGATGAATTCCAAATAAAATTCCTACAAAATGGTGATCCATTTTGAATATTTCCCCCCCAGCAATTGACATGACAGAATGTATGTCATAGGGTTGCAATCCAAAATGACAATGGTCTTCCGGAGAAGGATATAATGGTGAAATCTTTGTACAACTTGAACGGATGCCAAAGAGAGCTTCTCAACATAAGCGTACTTAACTTCCGTATCATTGACATTATGACTCAAATAATAGATTAGATGTTCAAACACATCTTCTTCTTGTACTAAAACCATAGTGATGGTTGTATCTGTAGTGGCAAGATACACAAAATAATCACTCTAATAATTTGGGGGATAGATTAATGATGCTCGGATCAGGGTATTTTAAGAACACTAAAGAAAGCTTGCACAATCTCATCCCAATGGAAAGGAAACCCATTTTTCAAGAGTTGAGTAAATAATTTAGCCATTTCGGTGTAGTTGCGAATGAAACTCCTTAGAAATTTAGCCTTCCCTTGGAGTGTATGTAATTGAAGTAGATTGGAAGGAGCAGGAAAATCAAGAATTCCCTAGACCTTCAATGGATCAAGTCAAATTTCATCTTTTGACACAACAAATCCAAGAAAATGACCATAAACGACACCAAACACACCTTTCTGTGGATTGAGGCATATTTTGTAGTGACGGATTCGTAAAAATATGGCTCTCAAATTTTGCAGGTGGTCAGCTCGTTTCCGTGAATGTGAAGGTAAGTCATCCAGATATGGTTAAAAAATGTGCTTGATTTCATCGAAAGCATAATTCATTTCCCTCTGGAATATTTCCCCAACATTATTTAAACCAAAAGGGAGATTTTGATGAGTGAATGTGCCCCAGGGACATATAAAATCCTTTTTATATTGGTCCTCTGGAAGAATATTGATCTTATTGTAACCATAAAATCCATCCATGAAAGAAAATATTTCACATCTGGCACATTCATCAATAATTTGGTCGATAAAGGGAGTGGTATAGTTGTCTTTCGGACAAGAATGATTGACATCCTGATAATCAACGCACACTCTAATTGTCCCTTGTTTCTTCATGACAGTAAAAATGTTGGAAACCCAATCAGCAAGGAGAATAGGGTAAATGAAACTAGCACGCAAAAAAATTTCAACCTCTGCTCTAATGGAAACAACTTTCTTAGGATGAATAGGACAGAAGCATTTTCATACCAGCTTGACATCAGCATACATTTTAATCTCGTGTTCAACAATGCTAAAATCGATGCTTGACATTTTCTCATATGACCAAGAAAATACATCTCAAATGGAGAACAAGACACATCGACATGAATGTTTTATAAAATACCAGGTTTGGTCTAAATATCAATATAAATAGAAACCAAAAACATTAGTTTGGTCGAAATATCAATAGCATAAACATCAGTTTTGGGCTTAGTGGTGAATATCATAAGCACTTGCGAACTAGAAGCGAGATTTGTAGCAACCATATGTGTTTCTGGGTTCGGAAAAGGATTTTTCAACACTGCAGAGGTGGCAGAAGTCTTAAGAAGCTTTGAGACTTCTAAGCGGTGAGGACAATCTTGCGTAAAATTCTCCTCATTACATATCAAATAAGGGTAACGAGGTTTCTAAGAAGAACTAGATGAATCTGATGATTTTTCCTGTGGGGGTGAATTTTGTTTCTTCTTATCTTTCCTCTTCTTCCTATTTCCAGGTTGCTTATCAATTTTTATTTTTTCAGATGGCACGACATGTATTTCAGAAGAAGAAGCAGGATCACATGCAACAGGGTTTTGATTTGAAACAACAAGTGTATAACCAGATGGTCGACTTGCTGACGGAGTGCTAGCAGAACCAATCACACAATCGGCAACATGAATTTCCTTACCAGATGGAGAAGGACAAACAGTAAAATTTGGTCACAGTGCATTCATAATATTTTCATAGAGTGTGACAAACTGAGTATAAATCAAATCCAGATATTGGGCACAAGAAATTACTTGATCTTCAGTGAGAACACTGCCTTTGGCCACGTCCTCAGTGATAGATGGAAATAAGGATTTTGTAAACCACTCAACTAAAAGTAGATCATGAAATTTTTTTTTAACCATTCGATGACGATGATGCCACTCATGTATATGATATGATATATGAGTAGAATTTGTCTATTTAAATATGGTCAAAAGTTTTGTTCCAATTTCATATATGATGGGTAACTGGAAGTGGGTTAAAAAATTAGTGGCTAAAGTTGTAAATTTATCAAAAGAATCCCATGGTAATTCAATGTACCACTTCACAGTCAGACTAGTGAGTGTTCTCTAGAAAATGTGCACTCTAACATAAATCATCATTCAAATAATTTTATGAACACCATAAATGATAAGTCATAGCATGCGTAGACATATCTTCTCCATAATTTCCATTCAATTTCGGAATATGAGAGGGTAATTTAAGAGGAATCATTGGTCACCAAGGTAAATAATTGATGTGATTTAAATCAGGTAAATCTAATGTCACAACAAATGACAACTATCGATTTAATTCAGGTTGAGCGTAACAAAGGTAAGATGCAATTACCTGGGAAATAGGCCATTGTGCACCAAAATAAGGATTTTGCTACTGGTAACCCACATAGGGATAAGTTTTTTTGACCAAACCCTAGATAGGCTTGTTGACCAGGACTTGGATAAGCTTGAAACTAGTGGAATGGTTGCTGTGGTTATCATGGGATATGATAAAACTGTTGTTACCCACCAGGATAATTTGTACTAGGTTGTTAATAGACGGGAATAGTAGAAGCCTATGACAAAGGTAAACTAGCCTATGGTTGTGAAATTCCCAATACATATGGTTGTTGAATACTAGTCTGGGAAAACAGAGTCTGTAGACCCGAAACTTGAGGGTTAAGGGTTGAAGGACCCGCTTGAGCAGAATGAGCAACAACCAAGGAAGTAATAACATGCGTAGTAGGTACATATGCAACAGGTTGAACTGGTTGATATTGATACACAATCATTTGCAGTTGAGAAAGAAAAGTAGGATTCCATTGACAAATAGGCATTCCATCATAATATTGACTTAAAAACGAAGGAGTACTGCCATATGGCCCGAACATATGTTGCCCCCCAGCATATGGAGTATAAGAATATTTCACATACCGACTTTAATATGATGGGAGTCGAGCAGATAATGGGTAATATGGATGGTAATTGGATGGACCAGCCTGATATTGAGCCAATGTTGTCAATAAAGGGTCAAGTTGTTCAATACTCGTAAGAGAGGAACCAAATATAATTCCATATGATGACATGGGTGAAGTGCATGGACTAGAGGAGACACGATAGTAGGTTCCATTTAAAGCTTAGTAACCCAGTGGGACGGATAGACCACCATAAATATGAGACTCAAGTATCATGAAAAACATGGAAGATGAAGCAATAGTATATTTTTTCGCAGCTGTAACAGATGGTACAATCTGGGATGTTGTATCAACCATGGTTAAATAACCCTGCAAATAATCTAAATAATCTATAGGAACTTGAGAGTGAACAGGATAAACATGAGCAGAGTAGGTCAAATGAGGAAAGGATGGATAAAGATGAAGCCCCGACCCAAAATGAGTTGGAGTTGAAGGGGTTGTCTCTTCCTAAAATTCATCCTCAATTGAAATCAAATCAGGTGGAAGCACTTCATCGTCAGGCCCAAGATAAATTTCATGTTGTAAACTCTGCGGTAAAGAGGAAGAATCAATGGTTACGGATGACTGATGATAAGACGGTTGCACGAGAACAACTTCTTGTTGTTAAAATTAGGGATCAAGATGTTCTGGTAAAATAAAAATAAGTTCTGGATCAACTTCCAGTTGAACAAGCTTGGGTTCTAGATTTACAATTTCACTAGATTGAATTTCAGTATCCTCAGGTAACTGTGAGGGTTTCATCTCGACAGTAGCAGATAAACAAGGATAGGTTGAAATGACTAGATACTCGATACTCAAAGGATCATATGACTGTAGTAAATTATATGAATATGTAGCACCAAAGGTTCCAGAGGTACCAGACTCAGTAGGACGAGCTTGCCTTCATCTACTAGGTGTAGCTTCTGGCGGTAAAGGTGGTTTATTCATTGTCCTACGCAAACGACAGGGAAAGGGTTGATCTTATTCATGATTGCTGATTGATTTAATACAAAAAAAATAAACAAAAAGAGGGTAATGTTAGGGAAAAGGTTTACCAAGCAACTCTGAACTACAATATACTGCCCCAGTAAACCAAGGACTTATGTATGTGCAGAAAATATCCTCGAATGTTGTGTTTGGTGTATCAATGTGTACAAAGAGGGTGACTTGGTTACCTATGGATGGTAAGCAACCTAATGTTTTCCTCCCAAATATACTCGATGGTACATGGAGGCCCAATCCGTATTAGCGTTGTATAATGTGAAACTTCATAGTGAGAGCATCCCCTTATACTTTTCGTACTAGAACACCACCCGATATACTCGAAGGTACGTGGACAAGCTCTGATATACTTACATACGTGGAATGAGGTATCACGCTCAGTAAGTATGGCAGAAAATTAATGAAAACTACTATGTTTAATGACCCTGAAACACATCTCTATCCTATACCTCTAAATTTTATTATTAAGTGAGAATTCTCCCTTAGATTAATTCAGATAAATTTTAAGTTGATCTTTCTTATAAGTTTTTCTTTCAGGTTCACTGCTAGATGTATTTGACATTCCTAGAAAGAAATAAATATGATAAGCATTCGTTTCGATTCAATTTTTGACAGTGAAAAACTTAGCTACAAGGGATAAAGAAATCATATTATAAGCAATCAACAATGAACACATTTAAGTGAAAATTCCCTAAATATTCCTATGCAGCACTCACAATCCCTATATGAAAATGCATGTTTTTCTTTTCAATTTATTTTAAGTTTAGATGAACGAAAAATAAACTATAATGCATAAACAATCAATTAATACTTTCAATAGAAACAAAGACTAAAATGAAAATTTCTCTTTTGAAAATAAAGAATTGACCAAATGTAAAATTTTAAACTATGGAGCTATTCGACAATGATAAAGAAAACAAAAAGAAACATTGATGAAAAAAACATCCAAAGTGAGGCAAGAATAGTAGAGGAAATTTGGTCTCTAGAGGCAATTAGACACTTGAAAACACAACAACCAAGATACTAAAATGGATGGAAAAAGACAAAAATATGATGATTTTTGGTTCTTCACAGGAGCAACGCACCCCTAAGTGGGAGAAAGTGCATTGCAGAGCACTATACCTAAGCCAACAGTTCTATGCAGAGCACTATGTCAAGACTAACAGTGCGTTGGTGCCAGAGGAAACTCAAAAAAGGAAATCAAACACACTAATTTTACTAAAACACATTCAAATGACTGAAATAAATCATGTAAATTCTACTAGAGGCTGATAAACAAGGATAAAACCACCAAGGATGATCTGTCATTCTCTAGTATGGCTACAAATTTGTTTTACGGAAATCAAACTTACAAATAGATATGTTCTCCCTAAGTGTGTTGGTCGCACTTAGAACAAAAAAATAAATATATTTGACCTTTTCCTTAAAATGAATAGATAAGGGAAGAACACCTACTTGTGATCTTTCGTTATTCCTCACCTCCTTTTTGTCGCTTCTATCGCTCTCAATCAAACTTAACTCGCTTTATTGGTACCTGAAATGGAAAACATAAGACATAAAATGACATAAAACCATATGATCTATTCATGTTAAACAAATTGAATTGATTGCTTTTGAAAATACACATATTAAATCATAAACACATGTATTAAGAAAGGAACAAAACTCTTTATTATGAAGTAGAAGGATAAGTTACAACCAGTTGCATCGATTCAATGTCAACTCACTCCATCTTTAGTCCTATCCTCATCACATCAACAACATCACTCCAACAGCATAACATTACATGTAGACGATACCTCCAAGAGCTGTGATCTCACGAACATAACTCTACTCATTAAAATTATTTCTCTTGTGTGCACTATGATCAGTGCTCAATTTATAAGTAGTGAAGGTAGTTTGAAATTAATGAATCATTGAATGGATTTTCCAAAAATGGATGAAGAGGTTTCCTTGTTCATGGGAATAGGAGGATAAGAGGTTTAATGGCTCCATGGTGTCCATGTTCAAAGTTATTAGATGATTTGATAGCTAGAACAACTTCTAGAAGCCACTAGAAGGTGGGAAGATTACTGAAATCCTATGAACAATTTGCTCTTAGTCAACCAACGCACTGTAAAGTTGGCCTAGATGCTCTACAACACAGATTTGCATGGGAGTAGATGTTCTACAAAGAACTTACTACAGTCTATGGGTGCATTTATGGCTCAATGGAACACTTCAAATGGAATCTAAGCAGTGAAACTTTCATGGAGGAAAACCATCAATGGTATGACTTGTTTAGGGCATGTAGCAACTCATTTAGAGTATGATAGGCCATAATTGATAATAATCTAGTTTTTGGGAGTGATGCCCAAATTGACCTGTAACACCCCCTCCTAAGGGATCAATCGATGTTCTCATGGTGAAGTCCACTCAACCGAAGAAAAACCCTCAATCCGGTGGGAAGTAAAACAATAAGAGAAATAAACAATAAAACAAAAATTCTCAGGAGTCTCAAACCAATCCTGAGAGACAAGGAGGGGGCACCAGTGAGCGTCACTGAAAAGTCAAGTTTCCTTATAAAATTTGTCAAGGATATCACCTTACTCATGAGTTTTCTTGGATGGATGACGTCCATAGGATTGTTTCGCCCCTGTCTACTCAAAAACCTACTATTTTGACTCATCCATTCGCTGCACAACCTCAACAACAGATGGTTGTTCAAACTTCCTGACCTACGTAAGGGGGAAATGAGGGGTCCTCCTCCCATCCCTCTCATAGTTCATCCTTATTCATGTGTAAGGAAGATGTAAATGTGACTATGCGAGACAAATCCTATGATGTTCTTGAGTCGAGTTATCATTCTAAGGACTCACCAACTCTGCCTAGTTCCATTGGAACTCTCACTTTGGATAAGACTTAGGAACCTGTCTATCGCCCCCCAAAGGGTGTTCTCCATAAGACAACACACAATCATTCTTCCAGGGTTGTTAAACATTAAAATATTGTTGAAGATATTTCTTGAGCTCCTTGTGCCATGTTTGCCTTGGAGGTCTTCAAACGTTTTCCTCAGTAGCACAAATCCTTTTTGTCTACCATTAGTGGAGTTGATTTATCTGACTCTATCCTCATCACTTTCAATACTGAGAAATTTGATCCTTGTCTCTCCCATCAGAGTGCTTTCTAGATTATTGTGTGGATCTTTTAGAAGAATATCCATCGCACTTTGGTGGATGAAGGTTCTTCCACATGTGTTATGACATTATCATGTTGGAAGTCTCTTGGTTGTCCGGTACTCACTGCATCCAACACCACTCTCCAAGCCTTTGACGTTCATAATTTTGTACCTAAGGGGGTTATTCCCCATTTTTCCATTGAGTTAGTCAGGAAAAATTCATATGTTAATGTTGAAGTCATTGACACCTCATTAGATTACAACCTACTCCTTTGTTGTAGTTATTTTTATGCGATGATCATCGTCGTCTCGTATGTTTTCTGTCTACCTTTATTTTCTCATGAAGGAAAAATTTTCACTATAGATCAGCTTGACTATTGCATCCCGTCAGCCCAAATTTCCATCATAGGGAATTTTTTACCACTTGTGGGAGACCATCCTACTCCATTTCAGAGTTTTGGCACTGGAATTTTTAAAATTTCTACTCTTATGGGGGTTTTTCCTCACCTCACTTCACTCGACACTCCTTCAATTCCTACCATTGCTTCTATGTATATGATCTCTTCTGGCACCCGTGGACCCCATAGACCTTTTGATCCATGGGTCGTGTTACTTATTATTATATAGGATGGTCAACCTAATGATCACCCTCCTCCACTTCTTGTGGAAGATATTACCTCTTTGGAAGTCTCGTCAGCACCTCTTGATGCTGGTCAGAAACTCCATCATAATATGGAATGTGATCAGGATCCTCTGCCCACATAGGCCACCACTCTGCTTGTTCCACCAGACTCTATCGTAGACAAATCCCTTCAGCTAGACAACTATATATTCATGGATCCCTCCATTTATCATATTGGGGAAGTTATGACTCATTATGCCTCTAATCTTCCTAATGTGGAACGAGTCGAGCCTGCCATTTTAAATCTTGAATCTAATCAAGGGGAAACTCCACAGTGTTACTTGGAATTTCCACCCATGGAATGACTCAAGTCTTGGGCTTCTACTACTAAACTTGCCAACGAACATCCCTCAGTACTTTCCAACGAGAATCTTGTACCTCTTTTATGTCCTCGGGATAATTTTGAGAGTATGACTATGTTAGACTATCCCTGGCATGGTCAACCTTTCCGAGTTCAGTAGTTTGAGTTCATTTGGCATGGATTTACACTGATGAACCATATGGTCTCTTCCACCCATAAGTTCATGTATATAAACCCTTGGCATGTGCCCAGCTATGGGCACACCTTAGCGTCACCTATTGCACTATGTCGTGCTTGTATATTATGTATATAAATATGAGTGTGTTCAGTTTATTTTACTTGTCATTAGAATTTTCCTGGTTTCCATGTGTAATTCCTGTGTATGGTCTTTGTAGTACAAATGTCAACACCCTCAATCACTTATAAATCCTTTGTAGATGGTGCAAGTCGTTACACTCGGAATGCTTCTTCCATTGATTGGGTCCTCTTTTCATCCACTGATGAGCTTGTGAGTTCTGGGGGTATTTGTGATTGAGATTTATGCAAGAACACAATAGAATACACATATAACCATAAATATAAAAATGCAGTAGAAATAACACTTCATTTCATTAATATCAAAGAACTGAATTTTTTTTATAGACATAATGGAAATAAACTAGCTAGGGTGTTGGTAGCTTATCCTCGAGAAGAGATGTGGTGGCTAAAAGCCTCTGAAATATGTGTTATAATGAGGCTCGAAGGCCTATATATTATTGAGAAATAATGGAAAACCATAAACCTCCAAAAACCTAACCCTAGGAGATGGAACACCAAAATAGGGGCCCCATCGTGGTAAATTGGTACATTAATTTCCTGGGGTCATAACTTTAGCATACTATCTCCGTTTGATGCACATGATACATCGTTAGAAAGATCTATATGAGGAATACAAATGATAACAATGAATATCAATTTTGGAATGAACATATTCACCAGATAAATGATGCCAAAAAAACGTTGTTTACAGCCTCAAAACGGCTTCAGAAGGCCCTCCTTGGCTTTGAAGGCATTCTTCCACACATAGGAGGGTTTGATTGGTACATGGTGATACCCAGACTTCAAGTTGATATTTCTTAAATATTTCACCCCTTTGAGTTGATCCAGAAGGTCATCAATCCATGGGATCAGGTACCTATTCCAGACAATGATCTTGTTCAGCGCCCGATAGTCAATACAAAGTCTCCAAGTCCCATCCTTCTTCTACACTAGCACGATCGAACTCCCACAGGGCGATGAACTTGGCCGGATGTGACCTTTCTGTAGCAGCTCCTGAATCTTCCTCTTGATTTCATCATTCTACAGAATAGAGCATTGATAGATTGGTCCATTGGGAAGTGATGCACCTGGGTTCTGATCGATGGGGTGCTTGACCTGACAGTGCAGAGGCATCCCTGTGGGTGAGTTGAAGATGTCCTCGTACTCCTCCAGGACCTTGTCCATTTTTTGTTATCGTGCGGAGGAGACATGTCTAGAGGTTGTGGCCAAAGTATTCTTCTGTTTGAATTTCTGCTCAATCTTGGAAGCATACCGGTATGCTGTACCAAGTGAAGAGATGTCGAGGAACTCCATTTCCTTTTGAATGTATCTTTGTAGACAACTGCGGTACTTTAGCAACAAATGTTTCTCCTAATCTTTGATACCCAACTTTGAGCGCAGGGTATGTACTTGTCCTCATAGCTCCCTACGGGATACTATTGTTCCTTGATGGCATCTCGGAAATAATTCCAAGTGGGTACGACAAAGAATAGAGAGGGTTCCCCCTCGTGCTTTTTCTCACAGTAGGTTTCCCACTAGTCCTTGACATGAGGGGTAGCTTTGAGGAGTGAAAAAATAATCTTCTCTCGATCAAAAAAGTCATGAACTAAGAAATACCATTCTAATAGATTCAACCATATATATACAGCATATGCATCTATTTGGCCCTTAAACATGTTAATGTAAAATTTTACTTGTACCTTAAAAGGATTTGCGCCTCCAGAGTGGCTGTTGGATGTAGATGTGCCACCAATGGGCAGTCGTTGAACGATCTAGGAAAATTTATCCATCATCGTGTTCCTTTGTTTTCCGAGGGCCTCCTTGAGCAATATTTTGATAGGATCTACTGCTCCCTCATATTTCTTTTTGTCCCCCATGGGCGGTCTTCAGGGTTTGCGAGGTTGATCTTGCAAAGGTTCAACCAGATCGAGACCTAAATCCTTATACCCCGACCTCATTGGGGACATAAAAAGAAGGATTGAGAAAGAGAAGTTTGCTCCGATACCACTGCTCCATATTTATGCAGGAACGAAAAAAAATATACATATAACCATATATATATAAATGCAATGGAAATAACACTTCATTTCATTAATATCAAAGAACTAAAATTTGTTTACAGACAGAATGGAAATAAAATAGCTAGGGCATTGGTAGCTTATCTCTGAGAAGTGATGTGGTGGCTACAGGCCTCTGAACTCTATGTTACAATGAGGCTCAAAGGCCAATATATTATTTAGAAATAATGGAAAACCCTAAACATCCAAAAACTTAACCCTAGGAGATGAAACAGCAAAATATGGGCCTTGTCGGGGTAAATTGGTACATCAATTTCCCGGGGTCGTAGCTTTGGCATACTATCTCCGTTTGACACACATGATACATCATTAGAAAGATCTGTTTGAGGAATAAAACTAATATTAGTGAATATCAAGTCTCAAATGGACATATTTTTTCGATAAGAGATGCCCAAAAAATGTCATGTAGGGCCTCAAAACGACTCCGAAAGTTCAAGACCCGAAAAAATCCTAAAAATAGTAAATCTTGATATAATTAAAGAAACTAAAAAAATGAAAGAGACAATGGTGGGGCCCCAAGTGGAATAAGCGGGTGGCCACCAATATCCACCTAGATAAATTTTTCTTTGCCTTGTCACTAACAACATGGCCGAATATAGTGTTGTCATCGAGATCTTAACCGAGACTAGTTGTCTTGGCATACACCACCTTTTTTCTCAACTTGAATCTCAAATCATAGTGTCTCAACTCAATCATCTCTACTCTATAAGGAACCCTAATATTTTTCGTCACTTTTTTAGGGTATGTCTCTTGGAGCATTCATTTGATTATATTGATTACGTGCATATTCGGTGAGACCAAAAATGGTTGGTTGATTCATTAGCTAATTATTTGTTAGATTGGCATTTGTCACATTCATAAAATTTTAAACTATTCACATGAACCATTAAACATCTATTGTAGATACACGATATAAAAACACACAGATGTTAACATTTTATTATATAAAAAGTTTGAGTACATAGTTCAAAATCTAAGTAACTTAGGCACTTGATGCTATGTCATACATAAGTCGATGCATCAAAAACCGGACAACCTTTTGCTACTACCCCCACTAAGTGGTGCTCATTGTAACACAACACCGAATTCAGAATGCAATGGAGGAGACCTCGTTGGCTATATGAGGTGACCCCTACAATGTTCCTCTACATGTGTCAGGGAGTCTCATCCATCTTCCTCGAAGGAACTCCTAGTGTCAACCCCTCGACATTTCGTGGAAATTACCGTAGCTCCTCATCTTCATCCTCTATCTCCTTCGTTGCTACTACTAGGGTCAGGGCAAGTGGCACATGTCTCCTCAATGGAGAATATCATATAGGGTGTATGGGAACCACATCTCCATATCACAAAAATTATCTTTTAGTAACTATGTACCCATGTCAAAAACAAAAAAAATTAAATATTCCAAAATACCAAAAAAAAAAAGTTACAAAACAAAAAAAAATCAAAATATTTTACCTCTTTGATCAAAGTCTTTGTCGGAGAGAAAGAATATGTTTGGATCTCCCTTGAATTCTACCCAATCATATGGATATTCATCCTCTAGAAATGTAGCTACTCTCAACCACTTCGAGTAGGTGTCCAGGAACCAACTGCTTGTGTGCACTCCATCATCTTGTGGCAAAATGGAACACCATATAGTCATGTAGCGTTCTCTTGGTGGTGGATAGACCACATAATCTAATTTCATGGGGTGCATCACTGTGACTTTCTCAAAGAAGAAACTCACTAGCAAGCTCCCATAGCCACATATGTGGGTCTTTTTCCTCTTCAACTTTGTCAATTGAGCCTTCACATTGGTAACCATCTTGTCACACCAGTTAAACAAGGGGGGTTCTAGGCATCGGATAAATAGCTCCTTGGGTTATAGTATGTTCTAGTGTATGTAGTGTCAGATCCTCTATGTCCTCTATGAGGATTTTTCTTTTGTATCCACCCTACCTGCAATTACCAGCCTTAATACTTGCAATGGTTTCCCCACTATGACTTTGAACCCCTGATAACATCACGAGGGCTCCCCGCCTTGATAAATTAGTAAGGAAGTATATGTATTAGATATCTATTCTATAGGTCTCTGGAATAACTATGAATTGTTGGGTATCTATATCCCACCAACATACTATGTCTCCAAGTAGGAATGGTTGGTTGGTCATACTTGGGATTTCAAAAAAATTCAGCAACCCACAGTCCCTTAAGGCATTGATTGTTGGCCCATGGCCCATGACTTAAATGTCATTTTGGGAATTTTTCCTCTCTCTCCACTCCACCATATTTTCTCCTATAGTAAAAAAAAAAAATTATCAGCCCCAACCATTAAGGAAAATTTCATTTCATGCATATAAAAATCAATTTAGGGAAATAAATCTTTAAAAATCCCCATTTTTTCCCTTGGATGTACCCTTGCAATGGGATAAATTCATGCTTGGATGTAGGCATGCCCATAGCATGTTTGTGTCTGGGCCTGTATGGATGAAATTTCCACATTACATGCCTACATCCAAGAGTTTTTTTATCTATAAAACCCTACTTCCTCCTATAAATCAACTGTGGTTGAGAAACCCATGTGTATTTCACAAAGAGAGGGTCGATTTTTAATTACTTGGTTGAAGATCGCTTCACTTGCTCCTCCTTGCCCTTGCTCTCAAACCCTTGGAAGCTCTCTCCTTTATTCTCAAGTTCACAATGACAAATTAAGGAGGTATGAGTTCCTTTTATAACCTATTTTGGCATCTTGAGGAATGTTCCATTTTTAATTTTTTGGGTTTAAAGGGTTTTTTGAGATTTACAATATGTTTTCTAGTCTACCTTTTGCAAGAGGATTTTGGACTGCACTTTTGTTTCTATCTTTGGAAGCTACCATTTATCACACTGGGCCTAAGGTATGATGCTTCTACTGGGATATAGGGGTAGTTCATTTTCGCCGATATTGTATTTTGACTGTTAACACTATTATTATGCCTTAGGTCTGATCCCTTCATGTTATGACTTTCACCATTTCCTTTATGCATGTCGTAGCTTGGTGGTAGACCCTACCTACTGATGGATACCCTAGCTAGCACCTCCTTGCTGAATTGGTTTCCATGCATTCATTTTTATTATCTCATGGAATCCCTCCTTCTGACTCACCATGACCTAGAATTTGAGCCTCATGTCCTCTTCTTCATCTCTTTCCTAGCCATACCCTAGGAGGATTCCAAACTTTATCCCTTGTGATTTCCACTTTATCATCCTAATTCTGCATGATGATCCTTGGTTTCTCTCTTCCATCATCATCATATTCTTGGTATATCATCCACTTTCACTTCGTGTTTTACCCCTTCTTAGAGGAACCATTGTGATGAGTGGTCCTATTAGCCAACCTCTTGTTTTCATTATGTCATGAGAAATTCCACCATTACCAGATTTAGTTTCTATCCCTTATACCACTTGCTCCTCCAGGAGGAGTTTTCTTTAAGCTCTTTTCACACTCCTTAAATTAGAAAATATTTTTGAATGAGCGTGTCTCCTTCACGCTCGTAAAAGTACCTGAAGAGTCATATACCCAGTATAAGATTAACCCTTTTCTATACTGCGATAGACTAGTTACAAAAAAGGAATACCCTAGTCTAATGTGGCTAAGAGGTTCTCCCTTGTATTCTTTTATCTCTTTTTCGAGCTTGGGGGACAACTTTATGAAAAAGAAACTTATAAAAAGAGAAGGGAGGGAACATTTGTTTCCATTAGTCATAAAAATGGCAGCGTTAGTCACGTTTCCCTTGAACATGGCACCTGTATGCTTCATTATCTCACAGTTGGGTTATAGCTTGCTTAGGATTCGTACCATCCTTATGAGTCTCTTTACTCCTTTGGCTAGTTACTCTTCCATTCATATGCCTCGATGCCTCCTGTTTCATTGCATTATATCACATGGTTGTCATTATTCATGCTACCAAGTCACTCTTGTGTTTTGTCGCTATGTATTTAAGAGAAGTCTCAGCTTATGTCAGCCATCTGCAGTAGCATGATACCTTTTTGCGTCGGCCATCCCTATGTCAGTTATACTTCATTATTTCATGACTTCATCCATATATCAAATCATCCTTGTCTATTCCATGTCGATTAATGGGGGGTACATTAAGGCCCTCCTTCAACGAATATTCTCCTATCGACTTCAACTCATTATCCAAGATCTTGATCTAGGAACTGGTAGTACCTTGGAGCTTTCATACCTCAATGGAAGGTTTTCTCGCGATCGACAGTGAGTTTACATCATTGGATCCTGATTATTCGAGTTCAATGGTGTTCGAAGTTAGCTCCTTTTTTCACACTTATTGGATTGTAATAGGTACCTTGGGGTCCATTTTCCTCATTGCTAGATTCCCTTGCATTTTTTACAAGTTTTTGTCATTGGATGGTAATTAGGTGATTTCTACCATGTTAAACCTTGGCTCATATATTCGCATGTGTAGATTCGTACCATCGAGGTATGTCGAAGACCCTGGGTTAGGAACATATCACTCTTATATGGCTTCCTTCCCAGGATGTGTTATATTTATGTATCATTTAGGCACTTTTAGGGATATATGAGACACTTCTCAGTATTTCATGTGTCCATAGTCATGGTGATGTATGTTCTTTCATATATCCATGATTTTATTTCTTAGTGGCTATGCTCTATTCATTGAGTCACATGGATCCACTGTGTATGTCTATCGTGACCATGTTCTAGCTCTTTATGTCATGGAACCACAGTGTATGTTTTAGCGACCATGTTTAGTATTCTCTTATGACTGAGCATGGGTATGCTTTCCTCGGGGATTTTATCAATAAATATGAGACTTCAGCTCTAGAGTCTTTTAATCTGCATCTTTGGCTTTGTTTCCCCACTGTATTTTTTACCTCTGATCTTTATCATAATGTTTCAGTAATCGGCTTCTCTTCTGACCTCATACATTAGGGGACATATGTTATTAGCCTATTTTTCTCCCCCTAGATCAGTGACCCTTATTCCTCATGACTTTTTCACTTTTTTCAGACATGAGGATCATTTTTTTCTAGTTTGAGCCTTAGACAAATGCAGGAAGGCTTGTGCATGCATTCACAGCCTTACAGAGGCTACTAGGCCTCCTTTTTGCATTTTTTGTAGGTTTTAACCTTGAACAAAAAGTATCTACACACTAATATTATAACAAAAAATAAACAATAGCGAGAGCATAAAACATAAAATGGATAAACACAGAGATTTTCCCCTGGATCACAAATCGGGATGACCAGCTTGATTTTTCATTATATTCCTTTTAGTGTTACAACACATATATATACATGTAGAAGCATAGACAAACCCCAATCCATAAACCCTGCATTGGAACATAGTCGTAGTTCCCTTGATCGTATCTACAAAATACCAGGGGTCGAAAACCATTTTACCCCAAAACAATGTGCAAAACCATGCACAAAACCATGGGTGCGAACTACCCACCAGAAATTAAGGACCAAAAATTTTTGCCAGGGTGTTGCCCCGCACCCCGACAGGGGGGTCTATCGCCCCCCCTCTTAACACCCCCCCCCCCGCGCGTGCTTAGTCGTGGAAAGAATATAGCACATACCCAACATTCTCCCACTTGTTGTTTTCTTTCTGCAGGGGGCCATAGGAGAGCTTAGTCATTGGCCCAATTCTTCAACACCCATTGTTTCTCTACACCAAGAGAAATTTTGAGTGCTCATAGACTTCGTCAATGCATCTGCAACATTCTTCAAAGTGCCCACCTTTACCAAAAACACCCTTTTAGCCTCAACCATATCTCTAATAAAGTGATATTTAACATTATTGTTCTTTGTCTTTGAATGATAAACAGGGTTCTTAGCCAATAAAATTGCACTTTGTCTATCACAACCTATCCTTATATCTTGTTGTACCAACCCCATACTTGAACACAATCTCTGCAACCAAACTGCCTCCTTGCTTACATGAGTGGCTGCTATGTATTCTGCCTCTGTAGTTGAAAGAGCCACTACAGACTGTCTTTTACTCGTCCAACTGACTGCCTCTCCAAATAGGCTAAACACATACCCACTTGTAGATCTTCTTTGGTCCAGATCTCCAGCCCAGTTTGCATCAAAAAAACCACGAATGTCCAACATTCTTTCCAATCCTGGTCTTCCCTAGTAGCACAAGCCATAATCACTAGTGCCATGTAAATATCTGAAAACCCGCTTTACTGCTGTCCAATGCTCCTTCCCTGGGTTTCACATAAACCTTCTCAATACTCCCACTGCATGTGCAATGTTTGGTCTAGTACATACCATTACATACATCATGCTACCCACTGCACTTGCATATGGAACACGGGACATATCCTCCTCTTCTTCTTGTGTCTTGGGACATTGTTCAACAGACAGATTTACACCTACAGGAATAAGAACATTCACCGGTTTACTATCCTGCATATTGAACCTCTGAAATATAGTCTCGACATACTTCCTCTGGTTTAACCAGAGTGTCATCTTTGCCCGATCTCTCTTAATTTCCATGCCCAAAATATGGTTTGCAGCACCAAGATCCTTCATGTCGAATTTGGAGAACAGTTGGGTCTTCAAATCTTGGATAATTTCTTTGTCATTTCCAATCAACAACATATCATCCACATACAATACCAAATACATAACATGGTCACCAATTAATTTAAAATAAACACAGTGATCCTTCTTGCTTCTAGTGAAGCCAAGTCCCCATATATAGGTATCAAATTTCTGATACCACATCCTTGGTGATTGTTTTAACCCATACAGAGACTTCTTCAACCTGCATACCAGTTCTTTCTTACCCTTCACCATAAAGCCTTCAGGTTGCTTCATGTAGATCTCCTATTCTAGATCCCCGTCAAGAAATGTTGTCTTCACATCCATATTTTCTATCTCAAAATCAAATGCAGCAACAACAGATAAAAGTAATCTAATAGAAGTAACTTTGGCGACAGGAGAAAAAATATCACCAAAATAAATTCCCGGCACCTGGAAATAACCTTTTGCTACCAACCAAGCTTTGTATTTCTCCACCTTGCCTTCTACATTCATATTCTTCTTAAACACCCATTTTCTCTCGATGGGCTTCCTTCCATCCGGCAACTCCGCCAGATCCCATGCCTCATTTTTGTGCAAGGATGCCATTTCATCAACCATCGCCTCCTTCCATAGTTTTCCATCCTCTGAATCTACTGCCTCCCTGACAGTTCTGGGATCACCATCAATTATAGTTAAGGCAAAACCTGAACAGAAAGTAGATGGAATATACCTTTCTGGCTGCCTTCTTTCTCGAACTGATCTTCTCAAAGTTGGAGTTTGTGGCTCTTCCTCTTCTGAATCTTCTTCTGTTGTGGAGTCTAACTCATACTCCTTTAGCTCAAACTCTATCTTCTCAGGTTCCTTTCGTATGACTTCATTTTTAACAACATATTTCACCTCTCTAAACACCACATCTTGGTTGTACACAACCTTCCTTGTTTCCGGGTTCCAAATATTGTAACCTTTTAAACCATCGTTATACCCAATAAAGATGCACCTTTCAGATTTATTATCCAACTTGGTCCTTTTCTCCTTTGGAACAGGTACATATGCATCGCATCCAAATACCCTTAGATGTGAAAGAGAGTGTTTCTTACCAGTCCATACCTCATGTGGAGTCTTATCCTCAAACAATGATGAAGGTGTTCATTTAACCAGATAGCATGCAGTCTCCACTGCCTCTGCCCAGAATTCTTGTCCTAACCCGGTACCACTGAGCATGCTTCTTGCCTTTTCCATCAGTGTTCTGTTCATTCTTTTTGCAACTCCATTTTGTTGAGGTGTGTATGGAGTATTCTTCTGTCGTGCTATACCACAATTCTTATATAACTCTTCAAATTCCTTCTTGCAGAACTCCCCACCATTATTTGTCCTCAGCGCCTTTATCTTCTTCTCTGTCTGGTTTTCCACCAGAGCCTTAAATTCTTTAAATCTGTCAAAGACTTCAGATTTATTCCTCAAGAAATATATCCATGTATTCCTTGAGAAGTCATCTATGAATGAAACATAGTACACATACTTTCCCAGTGAAGGAACTGACACAGGTCCAAACACATCACTGTGCACAATTTCTAATATCTTGTTCTCCTTGTTGAGCCCCAAGATTGTTCTTTATTTCATCTTACTTCACTCTATTTTCCTTTGTCCATTGTTATCCCAGGCCCAAATGAACAATGAAATTAGTTAAAATTACTTTAAGAATGAATATCATGGCTAACTTGCTAAGTTTTGTGATTTTGTCATTGTAATGCATTTTGAACTGAAACTAGCTACAGAATGCAGACATTCCGTAGCTAACCACCAATTCTGCAGTTGTCTTCACGTTCAAGCATGTTCCAGGTGTCCTCTCAGGAAAAGCCACACATGGGTGTATTCCACATCATGTCCTCAACGTTTTTTGCTCACCATGAAGAATGAACTGAATTCTGGACGTGGTTTTGTACGTGGGAACTCATACAAGGAGGCAAACTCCTAATAGGACAAGGACAGTCCAGATGTCCTTTGTCCCTTTACACTGCCATCTTTAGAGTTCTAGTACAATTTTGATATGAAAAGACAATGATCCCTGTATTGTTGCAAGTTCTGTTATGAAGATTTGTTATAAATGTACTCGGGAAACCGAGAGACAAGCTATAGATTTTGATTAGATTTTGTGGATTGACTGCTATATTTCTTAAGAACGAGAATACTCTATTTTTAAGTTATTTTCCTTTAATGAAGAAGACAACATTGCTTTGAACGCATTGAGTTGATCTTGAGTTAGATTCCGTCTGGTGGTAGAGGGCCCCTGCCTCCTGAACGGCTTTACTTTCGTAATTTAGATAAGTATCTTAGTTCATTTTCAAGTTTTTGAAGTTTGCGTTCATAGTTAATTTCATTAGTCACTATAGCTATACTTTTTCTAAGAAACTCTTCCAAAATATCATTATAATGAATGAGAAATGGCTGTAGTGTTATAGATTTTAATTTCAATTTCTTTTGTTCATTATCACAGTTGAACTTATTCTAGTAAACTCTTCCAAAAAATCATTATGATGACTAAGGCATGACTGTGATACTGAAGGTTTCAGTTGCTCGTTTACACTAAGTAGCATAGCTGATATTACTCTTAAAAAGCTCTTCCAAAATATCATAACAATGGGTAGGAAATAGCTGTGATGTCTTAGTTTTTTGTAATTGCTTTCAGTTTTCATGTTTGCATTCAAATGCATTGAATTGTACAGCCAGGATTGTTCTAACAAGCTCTTCCAAAATACCATTCATGATGAATGAAATAGGCTGTAGAATCCCATAGATTAATTGCATGATAACTTAGTTAGAGTACTCCGGAGTCAAATTGCATTCAATTCATGCTCTGTTATTTCGTTTTAAGTTTGATAATGGCTTGTTAGTTTAGCACTGTTTATTGTAGACTGGTAGCACTCTAGTTCAGTTCTAGCTTAGCCCACTGTATTTACATTCCACATTTAGCTGTCATCCATTGAATATTCATTTACATTAGTTTTTAAACTTAAATACCACGGCCTTCATTATTTACAAAACTTCTTTTGTTCCAAACCTATATTAACGCATAATCATCTAGACAGAAGACAGTATCAGTCCAAGGCCTGGAGTACTTTTGCAACCTTTTTACCATTTCAAAAACAAGCCTTTCCTCAAGACTATTCTAAAAGGGAATCTATAACTTTTGAGTAAGGTTTAGTGATGTTAAACTAAGTTGCAGAATAGAATTAGGAGCTAGTTTTAGAGTAGAGATCTTATGATGTTACCAATGTTCTCTTCCAAAAATGCTTCAACAAACCTTTAATCATGGATAAGATGTTGTATCATTATAAGCTAATTGTTTAATTGTTTAGTTAGGAGAATTTTTATACTTAGCTGCCCATTCCTCAAGCTCTTCCAAAATACCTTTAATGAAAGAATTGGACAAGTTAAGTTCATGTTGTGATTTATTTTCTTGAAGTCATTATCAAGCTTTGTATTCTGCTTAGTCATAGTTTAGGTTTGGTTCTGTTTCAGTATTTGCATTTGCATTTGTCATTTGTCATCAACAAATTAGGCTTCACTCTGTTTTTAACCAGTAGCTTCTTTCCACCAACATTTATTTCTTTCCCTTGTGAACATAAAACCATAAAAAGACCAAAAACATCATAAAACACTAGACACAATTCAGTAAGAAACAAACACCTAGGCACATACAGTGCACCTCACTTCAGTAGTTTACCAACCCTGGTTGACAATTAAATGAACTCAATTTAGGAGACTAGGTTGAGCCCAAACATTTTGGTGCCGTTGCTGGGGAAGTGAAAACTAGGTAACCTTTGTTTCTTAACTCCCAAAAACAATTATATGCGTAGAGAGAGAGACTCAAGGGGTAGATTCATAAGCAGCAGAAACAGAAGTTTGATTCCTAGAACACCACTTGTTTCACCTAGACCAAGAGCTAGTACACCTTCAACTCAGACCCACATTCCATCCTTTACTGATCCTAGACTTCTAGAAGACCTAAGATCGGATATTCCATTAGAGAAACTTTCCACTTCATCAACTGAACCTGCCTTAGAAGAAGATCCAAAGACTCCTGTTAGGGACACAAACTTTTCTACTTCCACAGGAGAATCAACCATGGCAGAAGAAGGGGGAGGAGGAGTATTTAATGGAGAACACACATTATTTGGAGGGGGTAGAGGTAGAGGTAGAGGAGAAGGAGGTAGAGGTGCAGAAGGAGGAAGAGGTAGAAGAGAAATGGGAAGCTCTTTTGGGTTTCCTATAATATATGAAGAAACCAATACAACCATGAAAAATATTTCACCCTCTGTCCTTCCAAACTTCTATGGACTTAAAATTGAAGATCCTGAAACCTTCCTATTTGAATTTGAAATCCTGTGTAGAACTTATGACTACTTACAAGATGCTAAAAAAATTAAACTATTTTCTTCAACATTGAAAGGAGCAGCATTGAAGTGGTTTATGAGTTTGATCAACAGTTCTATTAGGACATGGGAAGACATGAAACAAGCATTTCTAGAGAGGTATTTGGATTATTGTATGCCGGTCAATCATAAGGAAGAAGTTTTTAAGATGTTACAAAAAGAAGATGAAAACTTGGAAGATTTGTTGGAGAGATTTCATTACAACATCAAAAGAGAAAAAATGGAAAACTTAGATCAAGACACCTTAAAAGCTCTTTTGTTGAAAACAATTAGGGATGAATGGTTTGATATCCTTAACATGATGGAAAAATGGGATATATCATAGCTCACATTACCTGAAATATCTGAGTTATGTATCAACCTTTCAAGAAGGAAATCTAAAACTGTAAAAGGTCAAAGAGATCCTGCTCTTGCAAGGGCAAGTAAGTCTGCTTCTAGGACAGTAAGTAGGTCAGAAATAGGACATATGCTTGATGATTTCAAATCTGACATCTTAGGGAGTCTTAGTGAACAAATAGACACCCTTAAGATACAAAACAAGCAAAAAGCTGAATCTGATGCCTTAGCAATATTTTGTCCCAAATGTAGAAAGAAACATGCCTTGAGAGAGTGTCCTTTGGATGTAAAAGTTGTAGAGACCCGTGTCATTTGTTCTGAAAAACATGAGACCAAGAATTGTCCTTCTCTTCTCGGTCTCAAAGTTGTCTTTCAAGAGGAAACTCCTACAAATTCCACAGAATCTCTCAATTTTGTCTCTAGAAGGCCTTGGCAAGGACCTCAAACACAAGGATTCCATGATCAAATGTATAACCAACCTCCGCCTTGGAATTCTTGGCAGCAACCTTGGCCTCAATTTCAAAATCAATCTCAAGCTTGGGCACAAGGGGCACAAAATCCCTATGGAAGATACTCTCAGTACTATCAGTATCCACCATCCTATCCACCATACCCACATTTTTATCCTCAAAATCCTCAACAAAATTTTCAAAAAAATCCTCAACAACATCATCAAAACCTACCACATCAAAATCAACCACTTCCATTACCATTTCCTCAAAAATCAAATCAGTTACCTGCTCAACCCATACCAAACCCCAATAATAAATATCCTCAGAACACATACATGATAGAAGGCCAATAGTTTCCAACTTATTTAATTACTCCTTTAGACCTTAGTGATGTTCAACTTAGGTTTGGAAGAACACTTGAAAACAGGAAACCTTCTGTGATCATACAAGAACAATATAACTCTGAGGAAGATTCTCTACGAGTGAATAAAAGTCTTGAAGAAGATACATCTTTTCAAGACCCAAACACTGAAAAATTTAAGCAAAAAGATCCAATAATTTCAACTCCTGTATTAGAGTAGCCATCAACATCTACTTCTATACCTCCCTTTCCAGAAATATTACAAATTGATAAAGGTGTAGAAAAAAAAATTATGGTGCCTAATTATGATTTCTTAGATGAGCTGAGAAATGTTTTCATTAAAATTCCATTATTACAAGCCATCAAGGAAATTCCAATTTTAGCCAAAACAATAAAGGAGTTGAGCATGAAGAAAACAAGAAAAAGAATAAGAGAAACAAAGAAAATTCAACTGGCAGAAAAAATAGCAGACATTATGATGGGTAAGATTGTTATTCCAAGGTATCTTGACCCAGGAAATCCAGTTGTTAAAATTCACATCAATGGAATTGAAATCCAAAACACACTCATTGATTTAGGAGCAGCAATCAATATCATGAGTAGAAAAATCATGGATAAACTGAAACTTCCTAATCTTCTCTTTACACCCACATTATTACAATTAGCAGACAGATCTGTGATCAAACCTGATGGGGTAATAGAAGACATTCCAGTGTCCCTAGATTCTTGGGAGTACCCTGTGGATTTCATGATCCTAACTCCTAAGAAAAATCTAGGAGGACATCCTGTTATATTAGGAAGACCTTGACTGGCTACAGCTGATGCTTTTATTAGTTGTAGATCCGGTGATATATACATCTCTGATGGTAGTTAAACTAAGAAATTCACTTTGTATCCTCCAGCTAGGACAATTACAGATTTAGATGATACTTAATGGATAGAGGATGAAGAAGATTTACAACCTCTCTTCACAATTTCAGAAATTAGTGAAGATAATCAAATTATGAATAATCTAGAAAACTTTGAATCCTCTTCAGAATACAAACATGAACCATTTCAAGAGGGATTCAACATTGAGTTTTTGTCATCAAGACAGATGTCTCTTCATTCTATGGATAAATTTGGCAACTCTACAAGTGAGATATTTCCAGGCAAAACTTTGAATATAAACAAGAACCTAGAAAAATCTCAACAAGAAGAGTTAGTCAAGATATTACAGAGACATTCTTCTGCATATGCATGGGAGTACACTGATATGAAAGGGATAAGTCCTAAGACTTGCACTCATCACATCTACATAGAGGAAAATTGTAAACCAATCAAACAACCTCAAAGAAGGATGAATCCAAATCTTAGGGAGATTGTTAAAGAAGAATTGCAGAAATTGTTGAATGTCAACTTTATATATCCTATTTCAGATAGTCAGTGGGTTTCTCCTTTGGTAATTGTGCCAAAGAAAAATGGTAAATGGAGGGTATGTATTGACTACCGAGAATTAAACAAAGCTACTCTTAAAGACCATTTTCCCTTACCTTTCATAGATCAAGTGTTGGATACATTAGCTGGCAAAAAGTACTTCTCATTCCTAGATGGGTTTAGTGGTTACAACCAAATCCAAGTAGCACTTGAAGATCAAGACAAAACCACATTTACCTGTCCTTGGGGTACCTATGCTTACCGAGTATTTCCATTTGGATTATGCAATGCACCCGCAACATTCCAAAGGGCAGTATTAGGAATTTTTTCAGATCTAATACATGATTGTGTAGAGGTATACATGGATGATTTCACAGTTTATGGAAACACATTTGAAGAAGCCTTAGCAAACTTGGAAAAAGTTTTAAAGAGATGTCAGGAAGAAAATATTTCACTTAGTCATGAGAAATGCTTCATGATGTTTACTGAAGGTATTGTTTTGGGGCATCACATTTCAGGGGATGGGATTAGAGTTGATGAGTCAAAAGTTGAAGTCATCTCTAACTTATCTATTCCAAGTTGTCAAAAATATGTTAGGAGTTTTCTAGGATTTACAAGATATTATCGGAGGTTTATAGAAAACTTCACCAAGATAGCATCTACACTCTTCAAATTACTTACCAAAGATTGTGAATTCAAATGGAATTCTGATTGAAAGTTAGCCTTTGAAACCCTGAAAACAAAAATTTCTGAAGCACTTATTTTAAGGGGACCTAACTGGAAGTTACCTTTTCATATCTCAACAGATGCTTCTGATACAGCTCTAGGAGCAGTATTGGGACAAAAAGACCTGATTCCTTATGCCATCTACTATACCAGTAAAAATTTGACTCTTGCAGAGTTAAACTATACTGTAACTGAAAAATAGTTTTTAGCTGTTGTTCATGCCATAAACAAATTCAGACACTATATAACAGGCTATGAAACTTTTGTTCACACAGATCATTCTGCAATTAGATACTTAATGAACAAATCAATTACTAATGGAAGAGTCATAAGATGGTTATTGCTTTTACAAGAATTCAACATTACCATTCTAGATAGGCCTGGAAAACAAAACACAGTAGCTAATTTCCTATCTAGACTCCAAAACATCAAAGATGACACTCCAGTTGAAGATCAATTTCTTGATGAATATCTTTTTGCAATTTCTACTCAAACTCCTTGGTTTGCTGACATTGCTAATTATTTAGTTTCAGGAAAATTTCCTTCAATAATGAATGCAAGAGATAAAAGAAAAATCATTTTTGACAGTGCAAAATATTCATGGGTTGCTAATGAGTTGTACAAGACAGGTCCAGATTTGATCATTAGGAGATGTGTTCGGGAAGATGAGATGCCTGAGATTCTCAAAGCATGTCATGATGAACCCTGTGGCGGACACTTTGCTGATAAAAGGACAGCTTATAAGATCCTTCATTTAGGATATTATTGGCCATCCTTGTTTAAAGATGCTAAAGAGTATGTCAAAAGGTGTGACAGTTGCCAAAGGGTAGGGAAACCTTCTCCTTCAGGTGAGATGCCATTACAACCTCAGGTACACATTGAACCTTCTGAAAAATGGGCTTTGGATTTTGTAGGACCTATTAGTCCTCCATCAAGACAAAAGAAATATATATTAGTTTGCACTGATTATGTTACCAAATGGGTAGAGGCCAAACCATTACTTTCTGCTACTGAAGCATCTGTAGTTAATTTTCTTTTTGAGGATATTTTTACTCGTTTTGGTGTCCCAAGAGAAATTGTTACAGATCAAGGAGCTCAATTCACATCAAGGCTAGTGGAACAAATGATTGAGAGGTACAAAATCAGACACAGAAAATCTACTCCCTATCATCCACAAGAAAATGGTCAAGTGGAATATACTAATAAGGTCATTGAAGGGATCCTAAAAAATATTGTTCATTTACATAGAAGAGATTGGGTAGACAGGCTTCTTGAAGCCTTGTGGGCCTATAGAACTACATGGAGAAGCACAACAGGTCATACTCCTTATGAACTTGTTTATGGAAAACAAGTTTTATTTCCAATAGAGTTTTAGATTCAAACTTTTAAAAATAGCCGGGACCATTGAGACTTGGAATTTAACGAACGCAAGCATGGGTGGACGGTTAATGAATTGGATGAGATCGGACGAGGGTCTGGGTTCGAAGAAAAACAAGTCTGGTCCAACGGCCGGGGCTAGATGGCATGACAAGTACATCAAGGAAAAGAAGTTCAAAGAAGGTGACTGGGCTCTCTTGTTTGATTCAAAGTTCAAGGATTTCCAAGGTAAATTTCAAACACATTGGCTTGGGCCTTATGAAATTGTGAGAATTTTTTACAATGGAGCAATAAAAATCAGGACAATAGATGAAGAAGAGGTTACTTTTCTTGTGAATGGTCATAGATTGAAGCTGTATCACAAACCACTCTCAAGAGAAGAATTTGTCAAGAAGTTCCAAGAAAACAGTGATGTGAAGTTAATGAAGAAGAATCTTTCTTCTTCATCAACTTGATTGAATTTTCTGAAGCATTTCTTTGAAATAAAAAATAAAAAAAAATAAAAAAATAAAGTATAAACATGAAAACCAATCACTGATTGGCATGTTTATACAGAAAAGATAGGGTGAAAATCAAAGTTTTTCTGACACTCTAACTTTTCCATTTTGTTTCTGTAAGCAACTGTTACAAAATCATAAGTTCAGATCCATTTCACTTATGATCCATCTCATTTCATTTCATTCCATTTACTTATCCATCCATACTCCATTTCATTCATTCATTCATACTTTACTTCATTCCATATTTCATTCATCTCATTCCATACTTCATCCACCTCATTTCCATATCAAAATTTAAAGTTTGATGTTTTTCTGCAAATGAATAACACATGTCATGGATTGCAAGCCATTTCTTATATTCTTCCACTCCATTTCATAAATTGTAATCCATCCCATTCCATCATTCACTTCATACATATTCCATTATACCATGTTTCATCATCTATCTTCACCCATTCCATAAAATATTCCATGTATATTCCAAACCACTCCATTCCATGATTAAAATTCTCTACAGGTACATTCTGCAGCTAATCAGACTTTCCGCAGCCAGACAGTCATTCCGCAGCTACAGATCCTGAAGGCACTGATCAACAGACATTTGAAGTGCAACAAGATGATCCAGTATATCCATGAACAAGAAGAATCAAGAAGGATTATAAAGACTCACAAAGTAATGGTGTTCAGAGGAGAACAAAGTATACAAAGACCACAAAAAGCAGATGAAAAGAAAAGGTAAAAATTCTGATTATAATGGCATTTCATGAAAAACTTTAGTATAGTCTAGTTATGAATCATTCGAAAAGTTGTTTTGATTATTTTTATTGATCATGCCAAATGTACCCTCCACAAAACTTTGGATAAAAATCCTTCATTTCAAATTCTATACCCGATCATCATTTAAGCGGTTAAAAGGCTGAAGTGTTTGATTTTCTTACGTCACCCAGCCAAATCATTTAATGATGATTTTTGAATCCGTTGTAAAAAAATCTCCGCAGTATTTTCACTCATTGATTTGTTTTCTTCACCTCACTTCATTAACTCGTTCCGTAACCACTCCCTATTACTCCATCCCGTAGCCAACCCTTCATCATTTCATTCTGTAAAACAGAGGTATCTCTATCACCGTGAGCAGAGGTATATTAGTTTGAAAGTTGAAGCCACTGTCATCGTGAAGCAGAGGTATATCAGTTTAAAATTTGAAGCAATTGTCACCGTGAAGCAGAGGTATATCAGTTTGAATATTGAAGCACTGTCACCGTGAAGCAAAGGAGTATTAATTTTAGGGTTGAAGTCATTGTCTCCGTGAGCAGAAAGAGTATTAATCTAAAGATTGAAGAAGAAATTATGGGCCTCATCGTCAGAACTGAACCAGTGGGCACAAAATACCTGGAAGGATACCCTCAAAGTAGAGAAATGTTGCAACAGGCAGGATGGCTACAATTCCTTGAGAAATTTAATGGCTTCCACAAAGAAGTTACTAAAACATTTGCAAGGTCATTCAAAGGAGCCGAGGTTGAAGTTGGAGGTGTTAAATTCACTGTCACAGAGGTTTTTATTGCAGAAGCAACAGGATTGATTAGACATGGAGAAATATGGTTTTAAAATAGAGAATTTCATAATGAATCATGGAAGAAAATCCTCAAATCACCAGGTATGGATGTCACTGTGTTTAAAAAGGGAATTCCAAGCTCTGCATTAAAGAATAAATGGAGAAACATATTGCTTATTCTACAAAAAATTATCACTTGTGAAGGTAGATATGGTACTTTTTATGTTTACCATATTAGGTTGATAATGCATTTTCTAGAAAAAGAGCTTAATTTACCCTATTTCTTGCTTCAAAGTTTAAAAAAGATGGCTTCAAGTGTTCAAAGGAGAGTCCAATTCCTAGAGACAACTCTATACCATCATGGCTTGGTTAAGATTCTAATCGAACACCATTTAGCCAAAACAAAAGATACTTGGGATAATTTCTTGGTGAGAAATCACTTTGAGGAACCAAAAGAGCCTTCACCTGAACATCAACCTACAAAGAGAAGAAGAAAATGGAGAGCCTCTAAAATTGAAACTGATAAAGCAATTCAATATAGCAGTGAAGAAATAATCTCTGAGAAGTTGACTCAGATTAAGAGACAACTTAAGGAAGAGAGGGTAATCAGAAAATTTGCCACAGAAAAAGGAGAGGGACCATCCCAGTCGAGAAGGAGCCATAGACTCAGGGGGAAACTAAGGAAAACAAAGATCAAACAAACCGGGGTGATAAACATAGAATATGAGGAAACATCTATTGAAGAAGATGTTGAAGAAGATTTTGATGAAGAAGTCCCTGAAATTGACCCTGCACAGCAAGAAATTTATAACTATGTTGAAACATTGGAAAGGAAAGCTTCAGAGAGTAGAGATAGAACCCCTAGTCCTCCACTGTCTGAAATAGATGTGTTAAGAAGAGATAGGTACGAGCTAGAAGTACTTAATAGACATATCAGAACTGAGAATGATATTATGAAGGAACAAGTCAAACTCAAAACCAGTATGAACTCAACCCTGTCTCTACAAATGGACAAAGTGGAAAAGGCTAATGAAAAGTTGAAAAAGAGGAACAAGAAGTTAATTAGGGCACTTACCAATTTAAGGTTCAAGTTAGTCATCAGGAAGCCCAGAAGACCTTTAACTTCTAGGCAAAGAAGAAGAAGAAGGTTGGATGTTCTTGCAGAAGTCTCTGAGTTTATGGAATAAGTTGCATGAGGACATGCAAGAAGTCAGCAGTGGGGGTATGTTGAGCCCCAAGATTGTTCTTTCTTTCATCTTACTTCACTCCATTTTCCTTTGTCGATTGTTATCCCAAGCCCAAATGATCAATGAAATTAGTTAAAATTACTTTAAGAATGAATATCATGGCTAACTTGCTAAGTTTTGTGATTTTTTCATTGTAATGCATTTTGAACTGAAACTAGCTATAGAATGCAGACATTCCGTAGCTAACCGCCAATTCTGCAGATGTCTTCACATTCAAGCATGTTCCAGGTGTCCTCTCAGGAAAAGCCACACATGGGTGTATTCCACATCATTTCCTAAACATTTTTTTCTCACCATGAAGAATGAACTGAATTCTGGCGTGGTTTTGTATGTGGGAACTCATACAAGGAGGCAGACTCCTAATAGGACAAGGACATTCCAGATGTCATTTGTCCCTTTACGCTGCCATCTTTAGAGTTCTAGTACGATTTTGATATGAAAAGACAATGATCCCCGTATTGTTGCAAGTTCTGTTATGAAGATTTGTTATAAATGTACTCGAGAAACCGAGAGACAAGCTGTAGATTTTGATTAGATTTCGTGGATTGACTGCTATATTTCTGAAGAACGAGAATACTCTGTTTTTAAGTTATTTTCCTTTAATGAAGAAGACAGCATTGCTTTGAACGCATTGAGTTGATCTTGAGTTAGATTCCGTCTGGTGGTAGAGGGCCCCTGCCTCCTGAATGGATTTACTTTCGTAATTTAGATAAGTATCTTAGTTCATTTTCAAGTTTTTGAAGTTTGCGTTCATAGTTAATTTCATTAGTCACTATAGCTATACTTGTTCTAAGAAACTCTTCCAAAAGATCATTATAATGAATGAGAAATGGCTGTAGTGTTATAGATTTTAATTGCAATTTCTTTTGTTCACTATCACAGTTGAACTTATTCTAGTAAACTCTTCCAAACAATCATTATGATGACTAAGGCATGATTGTGATACTGAAGGTTTCAGTTTCTTGTTTACACTAAGTAGCATAGCTGATCTAACTCTTAAAAAGCTCTTCCAAAATATCATAACAATGGGTAGGAAATAGCTGTGATGTCTTAGTTTTTTGTAATTTCTTTCAGTTTTCATGTTTTCATTCAAATGCATTGAATTGTACAGCCAGGACTGTTCTAACAAGCTCTTCCAAAATACCATTCATGATGAACGAAATAGGCTGTAGAATCCCATAGATTAATTGCATGATAACTTAGTTAGAGTAATCCGGAGTCAAATTGCATTCAATTCATGCTCTGTTATTTCATTTTAAGTTTGATAATGGCTTGTTAGTTTAGCATTGTTTATTGTAGACTGGTAGCACTCTAGTTCAGTTCTAGCTTAGCCCATTGTATTTACATTCCACATTTAGTTGCCATCCATTGCGTGTTAATTTACATTAGTTGTTAAACTTAAATACCACAGCCTTCATTATTTACAAAACTTCTTTTGTTCCAAACCTATATTAACTCATAATCATCCGGACAGAAGACAGTATCAGTCCAAGGCATGGAGTACTTTTGCAACCTTTTTACCATTTCACAAACAAGCCTTTCCTCAAGACTATTCTAAAAGGGAATCTATAACTTTTGAGTAAGGTTTAGCGATGTTAAACTAAGTTGCAGAATAGAATTAGGAGCTAGTTTTAGAGTAGAGATCTTATGATGTTACCAATGTTCTCTTCCAAATATGCTTAAACAAACCTTTAATCATGGATAAGATGTTGTATCATTATAAGCTAATTGTTTAATTGTTTAGTTAGGAGAATTTGTATACTTAGCTGCCCATTCCTCAAGCTCTTCCAAAATACCTTTAATGAAAGAATTGGACAAGTTAAGTTCATGTTGTGATTTATTTTCTTGAAGTCATTATCAAGCTTTGTATTCTGCTTAGTCATAGTTTAGGTTTAGTTCTGTTTCAGTATTTTCATTTGCATTTGTCATTTGTCATCAACAAATTAGGCTTCACTCTGTTTTTAACCAATAGCTTCTTTCCACCAACATTTAGTTCTTTCCCTTGTGAACATAAAACCATAAGAATACCAAAAGCATCATGAAACACTAGACACAACGCAGTAATAAACAAACACCTAGGCACATACAGTGCACCTCACTTCAGCAGTTTACCAACCCTGGTTGACAATTAAATGAACTCAATTTAGGAGACTAGGTTGAGCCCAAACACTCCTTCTTAGCACTAGAAGGAAAACTCACCCGATTCTGCTTCCCATATACAAAATGTTCACAGAAATCGAAATCCAGAGAAAAATTAGACATACCTTCTACCATACCATTTCTATGCAGTATCTGAAGGCCCTTCTCTCCAATATTTCCAAGCCTTTGATGCCATAGCATGGTATTTTCTCCAGAGACAACTAGGCTTTCCATTCCACTTTCTTGAACCATAGAACTGTTACACCCATCAATAATAGTGCTACCTTGTAGCTTGTACAGAGTTCCAGTCCGAACTCCTTACATTAATACCAATGCTCCCCGAACCATCTTGCAGGCATCTTTCTCGAACACTGTTTTTACACCTGCATCATCCATCTTGCTTATAGAAATAAGATTTATGGCCAATGCAGGAATATGTAGAACACCAGGAAGTGTTCTAATCCTTCCACCTTGTAGCTTCAGCTTGACCTTTCCACGTTCGATGATTCTGGCCTTCATATCATCCCCTAGGAAGACATCACCACCATCATATTTCTCATACTCGCAAAACCACTCCCTATGGGGAGTGAAGTGAAAGGATGCACTCGAGTCAATTAACCATGACTCATGATCTACATGTGTATTTGAAGAAGAAGCCAAATACACATCCCCACCTTCAGCCGAGGTGGTTTTTGCCTCTGTAGAAGGAGCATCATCAAATCCCTTTCCTTTCTCAGGAGATTTAGATCTGTAGTCCTTTTTGTAGTGCCCTTCCTTTCCGCATTTCTAGCACACCTTTACAAACTTTCCAAGAGATTTAGATCTCCCTCTAGATTTAGATCTCCCACTCGAAACCTTATTCTTGTTTCTATTTTGGGACCTTCCTCATACAGATAAGGCATCTCCATTCTGGCCCTCCATATTTCTCCATCTCATTTCCTCCGACAGCAAGGTTGAGACAATGTCATCAAAATTCAAGGTATTTGTATTACTACCTATTGCAATAACCAAACTGTCCCACCAATCTAGTAGAGAACGCAACAAATTGATTCACTGATCTTCATCTGAGATTTTAATATCAACAGATGAAAGTTGACTTACCACAGTATTGAAGGCGTTCAAATGCTCTGTCACCGAGTCTCCATCCTTCATCCTTAGGTTATATAGATTTTTTCGCAGGAACAATTTATTCACCAGAGACTTAGATTGGTACAAAGTCCCTAGCTTTTCCCACAAGGTCTTCGCCGTAGCTTCCCCAGATACATTCAACAATACTGAATCTGAGACACACAACCGTATTGTGCTCTTAGCCTTCCGATCCAGTTTCTTCTAGTCTTCATTTGATATTTTCATTGGTTTAGTACCTGGATCTACTGCGATCCACTGGTCTTTATCCACCAGCAGATCCTCCATCTTGAGCTTCCACAACTCAAAACTCTGACCATTAAATTTCTCTATCTCTATCTTTCCGCCGCTCGCCATATTCTTTCACCACAATAATCGATCCCACAGATCTCCCACTGAATAGGGTATACCTCAAACTCGAGAAAAAATCCCCCAGCAGCAAAGGCATCCCCTTGAAGCCGAAACTTCTCTAATACAAAATGTAGGTTTTAACCCTAAACATAAAGTATTTACACACGAATCTTATAAAAATAAATAAACAATAGTGAGAGCATAAAACATAAAACAAATAAACACATAGATTTTCCCCTGGATCCAAAATCAGGATGACCAGCTTGATTTTTCATTATATTCCTTTTAGTGTTACAACACATATATATACATGTCGAAGCATACATAAACCCCAATCCATAAACCCTAGATTAGAACATAACCATAGTTCCCTTGACCGGATCTACAAAATACTAGGTGCCAAAAACCATTGTACCCCAAAACCATGTGCAAAACCATGCACAAAACCATGGGCACGGACTACCCACCGGAAATTAAGGACCAAAATTTTTTGTTGGGGCGCTGCCCCAGACCTCGACAGAGGGGGCTACCGCCCCCCCGTTGTGCCTAGTGCAAAGGGGGGGCTATCGCCCCCCCCTCTTACCCCCCCATGTGTGCTTAGTCGTGGAAATAATATAACACATACCCAACATTTTTCCATGGAATTTTTTAGCCCTTGTTGCGTCTGCATCCCAAGAACACTTCTAGAGTTCCTTAGTCCCTAGGAGATCAATTTTTTTCCTCATCTACTTGATCTTTCCAAGACTCATCAGTTAGAAGGTTCTGTAACTTCTCGTCATCCTGAGAATCTACATACATCCTCTTGTGACCTCTCTTCTGCCTATTTATATTAGACCATTTGAGAGGGTCATACTATTTTTTGAGTTTGGAGAGCTATACTATTTTTTAGAGAGTTGAGATCTTGATCCTGTGCTATCATTTTGCTGCTAGAGAAATATTATGAGGTCGTTGCCAATTGTGTGTTGCTCTTCATGCTCATTTCCTGTATATAGTGGGGAAACCCTGCTAGATTGTGGAGAGGAAGATTGGAAGCGAAGTTATAAGTGTTGTATTCTCTTATATGGTCAATGAAAATTAATATTCATTCCCTCATATTAATGTGTATCCAGTAGATCTTATAGTCAATTTATTGTTTTGGATCTAACGATCTTCCGAGGAATATCACCTATCATCTCTGTTTGGTTGTGATTGTGTGCAGGGGTAAGAGATCGGGTCCAGACGTGATATATCACTTGAGTGGAGCGCAATATTTGTATCGAGCTCAAAACCCTCCCAAATTCTATGAGGATTTAAGGTGTGATATAATTTATTTATAACATAGAACTAGTTGTATGTTGCATGGTTGATCATTCAAGCTCATAATTTTCTTATTGTTTTATTGGTATTGTTTTCTTATGTCTGGTGATTTGATTGGACACGACATCATGGAGAAATGACTCCTTGCAAATTTAGATGCAACAAGATGCAATAATTTAAACCAAGATGGAACAAAATGAAATGAATATTATAGAAAATGAAAATAAAATTAAACAAAATACAATCAACAATTCAAAACAAATTCCAAGAGTATAAACAATTTGAACCAAAGAAATCCTAAATGCTCAACAAGAAGTACAAAAGTACTAAATTTACTTTAAGTGCAATGGTATGCAAATGATCATGAACTTTCTTTCTCTTTTGTTCAATTGTAATTTAATGAACCAAGTGCAAAAAAATACTGCAAACAGTAAGAAAAAAACACATTTTTTTCTTTTTTCAAGATATAATGAAAACATGATGAAAGAAAAACTCAAAATTACAAGTTAAACAACCATGCAAGGTAAGGAAGGGAAAATGTGCAAATTGCCACCAAGATATAAATCAACTAAAATAGAGGCACAAATTACCATGAACATAACCAAAGGCACCAATAATCAATCATAAAAATAGATGAAAGAAGAAGAAACCTAATGAAAATTGGAATCCCGAACCCTAGGTTGCTATAAAAGTAACTTGTACAAAAGAAGTTAAAATACAAAAAAGTTAACTTTATAGAAAAAACATTAAACTCACAAAGAAAATGACTCAATCAAAAGAAATAATTTCTCAGAAAAACCTTAAATATAAAAAGGAAGTGAGTAATTTATTCACCTTTATGAGGCAAACTCAAATATTTTCAAAGCAAATTGCATACATACATGAGTATTTCTGAAGAAAAAAACATGTATATCTGCAACAATTTCCAAAGGAAGTAGCATATACCTGTTGTAAAAAGAAAAGAAAAAAGATAAATCCTAGTTGTAAAAGATCAAGTTATGCAAGAGGCTAAAAAAATTGTAAATGATTCAAGTATCAAAAATAAAACTTCAACAAGAGTCTAAGATTATCAAATAACCCTCAAAGAGAAGACATAATGATTTTCTCCCTAGGATTTGTTGAGGGAAATATTCCCCTATGATTAGGGTTGAGAACCTTAGTAGAGAAACCAATAAATCTACCCATGATGCATTAAAATAAGTAAATTAACAATCTACTAGATAGGATACCTACTTGGAGGTTCGACAGTTCTAGTGGATCTTTTTTCTAGTCTCTCATTGCCCTAATTCTTCAGGCATGGAACCAACATAGGTGGATAAAAAACAAAAAAAGAAGAATCAAAGAATACATGTATTCATAATGTTAGTTCAATTAAATATCAATGCATAAAATGGAAATCAACCCCTTATAACAATAATATAAGAACAAGAATATGATCTTCTTTATTATTTATAAATAGAAATGATACATACACATATACCTACTCCTTATTTTGCACACTACATGGAACCATCCTCTACATTCCTCCTACTTGGGAAACTAAATGTCTCCTCCTCTTTCCTTAGACTCCAAAAAGTAACGAAGGATCAATCACAATATAGGGGATATATGAGGAGACAAGGTAACTAGGGTATCATGAGGGTAAATGCTTAAAATCATAGGGTGATATACTTTTATCATAAGGAGATTCACTAGAGCTAGGATACTATAAAACAAAATTTATTTTCTCATACCAAAGGTATCCATTTATACCACCAAAATTGGTTGGGGTGGTTAAGGCATGGGCTGTAACAAAAGTATTCTAGTCTAACCTATAAAATTTACTCGAAAATGTGCAAAAATGTGCCCTTTTTGTGTACGTTGTAAGCTTACACAAGTTTTTTTTATGAGGCTTAGGTATATAAATCACTCGATTTAATGAGTCTCAAACATATGTAGGACTCTAGAACAATAAGAGTGTATGATTTTTTACAAAGTGTTTCTAATCACTTTTCAAGTAACATCAAGTCTATCATAGGGAATAGGGGTAATAAATAGGAAAATACTGCATCTCAAATAATTTTTTATCAAAAGATGTCATAATAGGAATCACTAGATTTTATCAAGGTTCAAGCTTAGATTCTCTCATATCACTTTTTCTCTAATCCAAATGACCAAGGGTGGGGCTAAATCTAAGTTCATTTGGACTGAATCATAATATAAAACATTTGAGGATCTACAATATTTCCTTTGTAGGGAACTCGTACTCACTCTACTACGCTTGAATTATTCACTTGAAATTAATAAATATGCTTGAAATAATGATGTCAATGTAGTCCTTTCTCAACATGGAAATCTACTCGCCTATAACAGTGAGACACTCTCTAATGTGATTCATAGGTACCCCACTTATGGAACTGGAGATATACTCCATTGTGCGAGCCCATCACTAATGAAATAATTATTTTAGAGAAGGATGATAATTTACTTGGATCATATGCCCCTAAAATTCATATAGATGTAGGAAAAGTTATAGAATTTCCACCATAAAAAATGGTCCATGTACCTACAATAGTTCTAGCTAAAGGTCGTGTATAATAAGGGAAGTAGAGATCACACTATGAACTAACTCAACTTACCTTTGATTATGGTGCTAACCATAGCACTCAACTCTTATGTACATGAGACTAATTGATAGCCCTAATTGTATGGCAATGACCTTGACTTCGATGTCACCTATCAAAGGCTAGGCAAAAGTAAAATAAACTAATAATTTCATCACTAGGATGAAATTTTATGTCATCTAGTTCATATTTGCATTCCTTCCAGTGAGCATGATAAGATAAATTAGGAAGAACATTACAATCAAGTGGCATGGAACTTTTGCATGGAGAAGACACTAGTAATCATATTGAAGAACTTCTATTATTTAAATCTCTAATGACATGTCACCAAACCTGCCATCACACTCCTCAACCTACCTTAAACAAACCTTGGGAGTATGTCTCCATAGACTACATGTTTGTCTGACTTTCAACCAAGCATGGAAATATCTATTTCTGGTTGTTGTTTGGTTTTGTAAAATACCCGTTTTATTGGAGATAACATACAATTAATTATACTTCAGTTAGAGAGGTGAGTGGATTCATGCATGGAAACCTAGTTATTATCACCAAGATGGAACTCCACAAGTGCATGGATTATTTCTACTAATATCCATTTCCGTGAGAGAATTAAATAATGACTACATGTCTAGTTAACTATGACAAGGTGTTATTTTCCTTTAGTTCATGTTCACGTCTCTCTATATTACTACTAGACTCACTACTATATTAGTTCAACCATGTAGAATATTTTTCATTGAATTTTATTCTCTCATAATTTTATTTTTCATGCATGAATATAATTCATTAATTATTTTCTCTCTCAATTTTATTTATTATTTCCTTGCAAGTTTTTTTCATTTTTTTCTAGATAGATCCAATTTGTGTAGGTTCAACTATAGTTTTTCATGGTAGTAGAGTCTATTGGAGCTAGGAAGAAAGAACATAAAAACCCTATTTGCAAGTACTAAGTATTGGAGCTATAAGAAACAATGGAGTTTCCACCTTCCAAAATTCTCATGCCATATAACTATTCTGAATGTAAGAAAAGGATTCTACTTCAAATCAAAAGTAGAGGCATGTATCAGATAGCCATGGAAATATAGGTTTAACCAAATTCCATGGTTGAAAGTTCCAAATATTTCAATTGCATGGTGGAGGCCTTCGATCTCCTGTGCTTATCAATTTCTTTGGAATGAATCATGCACCACTTAATTTAATGATTTTTGGACCATTTTGGAGATGCTCTTTGTGAATTAGGATGAGATGCAGTTTCAAATCCTTGAATGATGGTTCCTCACCAGATCCAAGCAATTTTAAAAACATTCAATATTTATTCACAATGTTCAAAGCCTTATTACTCTAGTTGAAAGAATGTGGAATAAAAAAATCCAAGCGATAAAGATAATCAATTCTTGCCATATTGCTGAAATTAGGTCTAGGGTATGCTATATTTGTCTCCACTTTTCACATAGTTAGGCTTCCAATAGGAGAAACTTGGAATATTCCGACACTCAATGATTTTATTGAGCCCCTTATACATGATCAGGATAAGCTCATATATGGGCACATTGAAAAGTTCCAATATTCCATGCACTTTATATGCATAAAAGGGGCAAGGCGAACTTCAAATCCAATCAACAATCCAAAGGAAAAGGAAAGGAAAAATAACCAAATCCAATAAAGGGAGAAATTTCAAACCTCTAGATGAATCTCCTGGCTTGAAGGGAAAGACCGGAAATAAGTGGAAATGGAAATGCAATAATTGGAGCCATGGTTTCCATCTAGAATCATCATGTGTGAAGAAGAAAATTTATCTCATTGATTTGAAAATGGGTTGGATAACTTGTTATGCTTTTCAAGAACCTCCCACTCAGTTAAACAAATATAAGATCTAGCTTATACTTGACTTTTGTGGAATTTTATACTTGAACCAGGTGTAAATATTTTTTACTATTTAAGTGCTTTAAGTCCATTATTTTTTTCTAATATTAAACATGTGCAACAGCCATATGATGCAGAAAATAAACATCAACATACAACAACAAATTTAATCTAGGATTTCACTCAAATATCATGGCTTACGTCTCCTTGAGCTCTTGTCATCTTGACTTGGTTCTTTGGGATTATGGAAAATTTCTTTTACAAGTTACAAAATAAACTCAAATGGTTATCTGAATTGAACCAATGGGTTTAGAATACCATTTATATCCCTGGTATGGCTGAACTCTTTCTGAAGATGAACCTCGGCTCCCTTAGACATGTTTCCTTGAGTACGTGCTCTTGAGCTACCCTAAGCTTCTCTATGGCACTAACTCCCTCAGAAATCATTTTCTGTCCCTGAAACCTTTTCTATAGTCTCCAGAATATATCATACATCCAAAATAGGTTGATCATTTGCTCAAAATGAGCATTGGCTCCCCAATCTAGGCCTCCATCCACTGATGGCCCTAGGCTGCCCAAAACTTCCCTGTGGCTCTTCGACATTCAATAGTTTTCAAATGGCTCTGAAAATCCTTTCATTGGATTCAAAATGTCCAAAATAGTTATAATAGACTATTCACTTGCAGAAATTGGCCTCTGGTTGCTTCGGTTTTGCCTCCAACACCTGGTGGTACCCCCTGGTTCTAGGGTCAAAGAAAACTTCTTTGTGGGTTCTCGACCTATAGAAGTACTCAAAAGCTTCTGAAAAATCCTCCAATGGTTTCAAAATGGTCATTACAATCATAAATGACTATTGGTTTACTGATAATGAATACTGGCTACTCTAGATAGGCCTCATTCTCCCGCTAACAGTAGATGGCCCTGGTGGCCCCTAGAACTTCTATGAAGAAAATAAGCCTTCAAAAGTCCTATACATGCTCTTCAAATCACACCATTAGTTCCATAATTTCTAAAACATCCAAATTGACTATTGGATTCCTGAATAAGGCCTCTAGCTGCACTGGCTATGCCTCAAACTACTACTAGCCAATGGTGGCCCCTAGAACTTCTCTGAAGCAAACACCTACTCAAAAGTCCTATGATGGCTCTGCAACCCTCACCAATGAGTCTGGAATGCCTGAGATAGTTGAAATTGACTATTAGCACTCTCATAATGGACGAATCTAGCTCAAGATAAAGCCTAAACTGATTTTTCCCAGTGTCCCCTAAAAATCCTCCAATAAACTTGGAGAACTCAAGTTAAACTGTAGATAAAATAGGGACTCCGCCATTTTTGGTGTGCGCTCCAACTCTTCCTCCAAACACTAACTGCAAAATTTAATGTTTATGGTTAAGGATGGGGGGGGAGGGGGGGTGGCCACATGCCAACCCTCGCAATCCTCGCAGTTAGGCTAACCGCCGAGCGGAACCATTTGCCGCAAGACTGTGGTAGAGAAGTGGGACCAGAGTTTGGGTTGGCGTTTAATCATGACCGCATGGTGAAACTGGTTATCATGACTGCAGCATGTGATAAGGGTGGTGGAGACGTTGGCAGGTTAATTTCTGTTGTATATCATGTGTGGACTTAACACCTAATACAATTTGTTTAATCCACGAAACATTCGTTTAGCCACAAACTATATAATAATGCGGATTTTTCATTGGTATTTGAATTTGCATTTTAATTATAATATAATAATTTAATATATATAATATATACCACATATTATAACATATATAATATGTTTTTTTTAACATATAATATATTATATTATATTATATATATATATATATATATATATATATAATTAAATCATAAAATAAAATAAAAAAATACAATTCCACCACATTTAAAAAACAAAATCACTTGCAACCAAAACTAAGAATTTGACCCTAGGAGGTCACTGAAAAATTTTCACCTTCACACCCAAGGACTGGAAAACCTCGTCGCGACACTTGGCACAATGTTATTGGGAAAAACTAGAGAATTTTGCAATTTACCTCGACATTCAAAGTGCAATAACTTCTTCATACGGTGTCGGTTTTTTGAACCGTTTGCAGCTCCAGAATCAAGAAGACGAGATATATCCAGTCGCTAAGGTTCGATACTCTTTCAAACACTTTTGAATTTTGAGCTATCACTTAGGTCCTTGATCCAAATCTGATCACACCTCCCCATTGGGAATCTTTTGGACCCCAAAAGATTGATTACCTGATCTGTTCAGTAAATGAGAGTATAGCACCCTCAATTTTAAGCCTCCATACACTTTCCTTGCATGGCTTAGTGCCTTTGAACCAAAACTCGAAGGTAGTCAACACTTCCCTTCCTGAATGCTCTTGTCCTCCTGTCAAGAATTGTCTTCCTTGAAATCACCCAGAAATTTCTAGTGAGAAATTGATAGAAGGTAGTTGAACATCATTTCCTTGATCATCGATCCAAGGTGGCTCAAACAAACATAATTTTCCAATAGAAAACATGCATACATAACTGAAATTTTCATATGTACAAATGAGTGTATGTCTTACTATGTCAAGAAGTCAAACCGCTTCTTACTAAGCCACTTCCACGGTGACTTTTGCTTTTGAAAATCTTCTTCATGTGAAACATCTATTCTCACATCAATGATGGAATATTTGGTTCCACTTTTGCCAGTATTTCTATCCTCTTGCTTCAAATGCTTGGGACGATTAGTTGGAGGCAATGTCCAACAATGGGCAACAACATGTCCCTTTCTCTTGCAATGTGTGCAAGTCTTATACACCTTGTTTTCAAGTTTCCTTCACTTCAATTGTTTCATGTATGACTTCATCCTCTTCTAGCATTTCGAAACATCATGGTTACACATACCACAATATGAACAACAACTCTTTCTTCCATTCAAGCATGCAGATTTTTCATGCTTATCAAAAACATAATAAACTTGATTATGGGAAGAATTATACCTCAAATGTTGCTTTGCATGTCCATATTTTTTACCTTCATGAGGATATGAACTTGTAGAGGTTCTAGATTTTCTTTGAATACTAACATCAGTGTTCATGTCTTTAAAACTGTTTGAACTCTCATGCTCGCCATAAGCTGCATGTCTACACACATCTTGCTGCAACATAGGCTTCAGAAATTGACAATCAACTTTAACACAAACTTGACATTTTTGTGGTTTAGAACTTGGAAAAAAAGTTCTTGAAGCTGTCTCACATGCCTTCATGGCTTTGGAGTTTTCGCTATTAGATTGAACATATCCAAGACCAAATTTCTTAGGTCGTTCCTCAACCAAAATAGGATCAATCATGCCTTGTGCATGCTTGCCTAAAACCTTGCCTTCATAGCCCATTTAAAACATTAACTTGGACACTATACCTCTAGTGTGCTTTTAAAATGAACCAAAACATCTATATGAATAGGAAACTGAAGACAAATTTGAGTGAATTACTTCTACTTCAAGCATGTTCTTGGTTAAGGCCTCTTGGACTTGATGGAGCTGCATCTCCATCTCATGCATTCTTTGAATAAGTCCTTCTATCTCTCGCTTCATAGAAACCAATTGCTCATGAATTATAGTGCTTTCTCTTCTATCTTCAAATATAATTTTCACCATATCCTTCATCTTGAAGAAGTCTCGCTTCATGTCTTCACTAAAGATCTTGCGAAGGAGGAGGATTTTGAAACCTCACTTGAAGAAGTTGTTATCATTATGTGAATGAACAAAAGAGCTTCAATAAAAAATTCACAAATATTTCAAAAACAATGGAAAAATATTCAAAACAAAATGGCTATAGATTCAAGCTCTTCTTCAAGCAACCTTTTGCAAACAAACTCTTTTGTGCTTCAAGGGTTGCCTTGAGGTCTTTTGGGTAAGGAAGATGCCTTCAGCCCTTCTTCCTTCTTGTAATTTTCTGTACATAGCTATTAGTATATTTCCCTTCACCTCTAGAAAACTCAAGCAATAGTCAGTTTACAACATAGTCACATTCTTTAATTGCAAACACCTTTCCAGTCAAAACAAGAAACTTAGTGCTATGTCAAGCAAGCAACCTGGTGCTATGATACCAACCTGATCTTGACTTGCCTCTTTGGGATTATGGTACATTTCCTTTACAATTTACAAAATCAACTCCAATGTTTATCTGAACTGAACCAATGGGTTTAGAATACCATTTACATCCCAGGTATGGCTGAAATCTTTCTAAAGATGAACCTCAGCTCCCTTAGACTTGTTTCCTTGAGTCAGTGCTCTTAAGCTACCTTGAGCTTCTCTATGGAACTAAATCCCTCAAAAATAATTTTATGTACCTAAATTTTTTTATATAGTCTCCAACATATATCATAAATCCAAAATAGGCTGATCATTTGCTCAAAATGAGCACTAGCTCCCCAATCTAGGCCTCCATCCACTGATGACTCTAGGCTGCCCAAAACTTTCCTGTGGCTCTTGGACCTTCAGAATTCTTCAAATGGCTCTATAAATCCTTTCATTGGATTCAAAATGTCCAAATAGTCATAATATACTATTCACTTGCAGAAATGTTGCTCTGGCTGCTCCGGTTTCGCCTCCAACACCTAGTGGCACCCCTTGGCTCTAGGGTCAAAGAAACATTATCTATGGGTTCTCAACCTCTAGAAGTCCTGAAAAGCTTATAAAAAATCCTCCAATGGTTTTATAATTCTCATTACAGTCATAAATTACTATTGGTTTGCTGAGAATGGATATTGGCTGCTCTAGATAGGCCTCATTCTCCCGTTGGCACTAGATGGACCTGGTGGCCCCTGGAACTTATCTGAAGAAAATCGACCTTAAAAAGTCCTCTAAAGGCTCTTAAAACCACACCATTAGTTTCATAATGTCTGAAACATCTAAAATTGACTATTGGAATCCTGAATAAGGCCTCTAGCTGCACCATGATGGCCCTAGTGGCCCCTATAACTTCTCTGAACCAAAAACATGCTCAAAAGTCCTTTGATGGCTCTCTAACCCTCACCAATGAGTCTATAATTTCTGAGGTAGTCGAAATTGACTATTGGCACTCTTAGAATGGACGAATCTAGCTCAAGATAGAGCCTAAACTAATTTTGCCCAGTGTCCCCTAAAAATCCACCACTAAACCTGGAGAACTCAAGTTAAATTGTAGATAAAATAGGGACTCTGCCATTTTTGGTGTGCTCTCCAACTCTTCCACATAGATATAACTGCAAGTTTTAATGTTTATGGTTAATCGGGGGGGGGGGGTTGTGTGGCCACATGCCAACCCTCGCAATCCCTACGGTTAGGCTAACCGCCGAGCGAAACCATTTGCCGAAAAACTGTGGTAGAGAAGTGGAACTAGAGTTTGGGTCGATGTTTAAGCTTGACCACACAGAGAAACTGGTTATCATCACCACATCATGTGATAAGGGTGGCGGAGACGTTGGCAGGTGTTGTAGCCTCTACAACACCCTCCAAAAAACCCCACTTCAAAATTTTTTGGAGCCCCTTGAACTTAAAGAAAACCAAGTAAAAAAGTCCAGAAGGCTAAGTAGCAAAGTCACAAAACTCCATTTGTAGAAAACTGCAACTCCGCGACCTTGCGACCCTGCGACCTGAAGGTCGCAAGGTCGCAAAACTCAATTTTCTGGAAAATCGCGACCCCGCGACCCGCAGGTCGCAAGGTCGCGAGGTCGCATATCTCCCTAATCGCTCAGATTGCGACCCTGCGACCTCACTAAATTCCCGCACGTGCAACCTTTTTATATAAAGGAGGTCTCTAGGTCGCATTTTTCATATGCGGCGGATATAAAGAAACAACTTTGACAGGTCGACTAGCGCGCGATTCTCCTGGGTAAGTTGCCTTTTTCCCTCCTGCTGTTTCCTTCCTGGTTATTCTTACTAAATCCCAGGCACCCTTAGCCTTTAAATGGTCAATTTTCCTCAACCACTGTCTATATTTCTTACTCAAGGTTTTTCTGATTCCTGTTTCCCCTCTCAGTGCCCAAAATCATCACCATTGCTTGTCCAGGCTTTCATGGCTACTTCCCTGCTCCCAAAGCTATCCTGTGACTCTATCTTGACCCATTTGGCTTTGTATTTTTCCAGTTAAAAGAAAAACCACTCCACACCGCGCACGCCCAAAACCTCGGGGCAAGCACTAGCGCGACCTGCGACCCCGCGACTTAGTCGCAAGGTCGCAAGGTCGCATTCTCCAGATTGTTCGAACTTTTGCGACCCCACAACCCAGCGACCCAGTCGCAAGGTCGCAAGGTCGCATTCTCCCTGTTTTTAAAAAATTTGCGACTCCGCGACCCAGCAACCCAGTCGCAAGGTCGCAAGGTCGCATTCTCCCTGTTTTTAGAAATTTGCGACCCTGCGACCCAACGACCCAATCGCAAGGTCGCATTCTTCTGGTTTTCAGAAATTTGCGACACCGCGACCCAGCGACCCAGTCGCAAGGTCGCAAGGTCGCATTTTTACACTTCTTCACGATCTGTGACCCCACGACCCAGTAGACCAATTTTCAATTTTCCCTGTGTCCCATCTAAAATCATTGATAAACTATGATTGGTCTTATATCATCATGTCGTTCTTATCATGGGATTCTTTCATGAATATGACAGGTGAACTTGAAGCAGATGTAGAGTGTATACCTGTCCTCTCGGATTCTAGCGACATAGCACCTCCTGTGTCCCGGAAGAAGGACAAGCACGTGGCGGTAGAAGATACAGACACGGACATGCAAACATCCCCACCGCCGATTTACAGAGATAACCTTTGCACCTTTTCCAAGGGGGACAACATGCGATGGTACCAAGTGTACCATGAGTTCATCGTAACGGAATTTCCAGAAGATCTCCTAGACCGGGAAATATACTTAAAGTTCAAGAGGTCCAAGTTGCATCTCGCAGGTGCTCATCCAGCCATATTTCCATGCCCGGAGATGATAGACTGGATCATACAGAAAATAGATCCCAAGAAGTTCGTGATCCAAGATAGTGAAGGCAAGGCTTTCGCAACACTCGTAGGCTCGGATGCCCATGTTTATTACTCTTTGCCTCGCCAAGAAGAAAAATTTACAGAAGAATGGGCTCTGGCCCATGCAGTCCCTGTAGTTGACACTATCAAGCAATGGTGGGCGAAGCCCGAGAAATTCAAAGTCAAGAAATACCAAGCATATCTGGTGGCCAGTCTGAGAAAAGTATATAAATTAGTAGCCGCCATGCTTTGCAGATTGTAGGGGCGCCCCGACGCCACCACCTTCAATGGCACATGGGCTACTATCATGGAATATGTAACAGTGCATGGCACCTGTTTCAACTGGGCTAGTATATTGATGACCTCAATGCATACAAACTTGTCCTCGGCATTGGCCCCAGATGAAGGAATGCCTTCTGAGTTCTATATGGCCTCTTATCTGTTGGATGTCGTCTGTGCAAGGTTGCATTTTGAGGGATGGGCACATAACTGGGATTCCACATAGACCTAGGCAATTCATCTACAAACCAAAGTGTTTTGGGAATCCAGGTATAAACAGGATATAGAGCAAATATCTCAAATATTCATCCCCGCCCTATTCAAGAAATTATTTGGCCAGGACGCCCCTTGCATGTCTTAGCAAGCCAGGGAGACTCTAAGCCAAGTGGCGCATTGGTTTCCCTTTGCCGAATATACTTTCATCCAATTCTTTGGCTCGTTCAGGGCACCACATGCTATGCCTCGCTTCGTTACAGACAAAATTCTCATGCAAGAGGTATGCTTCCAAATGTCCTCGGGCTTCTCCAGTGTCCTGTCCAAAGGTAAGAAGAAGCCCTGGCCCGTGCTTCCCCTCACTATCAGTGCGTACATAGTTAAAGATTTCAGGGAGGTGGGGGCAGAGGGAGAAGAGATGAAAAGTTATCACTTTGGGGCCTTAGAGTACCGAACATATGACCTGGAGAGGATAGTTCCCGAACACTGCAAGAAGGCTAAATTCAAATGGAACTACCAGCATGTAGAACGCTCGGGAGAAGATGAAAGAAGGAACTAGTATAATTCAGATAGGCAACTTGCTCCGGGGGCGGACTCTGGCCAAGAGGATCTGGATGATCAAAGCCTGGAAGACATGAGTTGTAAGTTAGGAGGTGCTTCTTCCTCTCTAGCAAAAAAGCCCCGGACCAGCACAGGGCTTGACACCTTTTTCCAACTGAAAGAAGTAGAGGCCAAAGCCCAGCAAGAGAGAGAGAAGAAGATAAAAGAGGACGAGGAGAAGCGCAAGAAGAGTGCAAAGGAAGATCAGAAGAAGAAGCAGGCCGAGGAGGCCAGGAAGGAAAAGGAGGAAAAAAGAGGCAGAGGCCGCAGTAGAACGGGCACTCAAGAAAGAGCTTGAAAAAGCAGAAGTTGAATGCAAAAAGAAAGCAGACCAAGCTGTTGCAGCCGAGCGAAAGAGGAAAGCCGAAATAGAAGCAGCGGCAGAAGCGGAGCGCAGGTGGAAGGAAGAGCATGACAAGGTGGAAACCGAGCACCAGTAAAGGGAAAAGGAGGAAAAGAAGAAGAAAGAAGAGGAGGATGAAGTGATAGAAGATATCGAGGTGTCCCCCCTCGAAGTACCTCTGGGTGGTATAGGAACCATGCTCTCCGATGTGAATTCCCCGTAGGGGCAGGAGGAGGAGGAGGTCTTCGACCTCACCAGGCTCACATTCGACCAATTCTCTTTCAAAATCTGGCAAGAGAAGAGAAGGTCCCTGCCACAAATTCCTTCCGCCACATCCACGGTTGCAACTGAAAAAGACATATTCCTTGATACTAGGACTAATCCCGTGATGATACCATCGGCAGGCACGGCCTTCGCTGCAGCCACGGAAGAAAATTTAACCAAAATGAGTAGAGTAATCATTTCTCTACAAAACAAACTATGAGCAGTGGAACAACGGGAGAATAAGGCGGAACAGGTGAGGTCATCGTTGAAAGAAGAGGTGCAACAGCTCCAAAACAAGGCTCCCCCAGTCAATGAAGTTCCACTTGCCATTCTAAAGGAATGCAATGTATTAGAGGCAACCATGAGGCAGGTGTATGGGGAAATGTTCACCATAAAACAAATAGTCACCCCATTGGTAAGAGCACGAGCAGAAACTAAGCAGAAGCACGAGCAGCTCAAGGAAGCCTCAGCTGCCTTAGATAAAATGATGGACTGGACAGTGCGATACCCTCAAGCTCCCGAGAATTTGCCTAAGAAGGATTGGATTCATACACAAGATTCCAAGGTCCAAATCCGTATGAAGATGCAATCCAAGGACAAGCTATCCAAGGATTTGGACAAAGTAATGTCTTCATACGACCACCTGATCAGCGGCATAGACTTGATGCACACTCTTCACCACATTCCTTCGCTAGGGGCATTGGACGAAAGTAAGACTTGGGAGCAAGTAGATCAAGAAATACAGTCATTTCTGCAGCCCATCAAGCAAGCTGCTGCCGCCCCCGAGCTCGCAGCATCACAAGAAAATCTGGGTCAGTTTCTGGTCGCACCAATGTGGATTTACACCAAGCTCGCCTCCCTTTCAAACCAGATCTCACAGAAGAAGGAAACTCTAATCCCGAATGCTCTGGAGTGCATGCATCAGTTGAAAGAGGAGGTCCCTCTAGTCTCTCCCATAGCAGCAGAATACCAGACCTGGCAGGACTTCCTCAAAGGAAAGCAGATTGATGTTCCTGATCTCTCTATTGTGTGCCCATCTCCATGACTCAGTGGCAGTAGGTCGCAGGTCGCACTGCCCACTAGGTCGCAAGTCACACTGCCCACTAGGTCGCAAGTCGCACTCACTACCCAGGTTGCAGGTCGCAATTTTCTCCTAGGTCGTAGGGCAACTCAACCGGCGGGCAGGTGAAGAGTCAGGGAGCCCAAAGGGAAAAATTTTGATCTATAAAACCCCTCCGGGGAAAATGTAAATGGATCTTCTTTTTGGGACTTAAAAGCTACAGAGCATTGTATTTGAAGATAACACTCTTTTGGCATATGAATACAAATACCTGTTGAAACTCCTTTTGGATCTGATGTGTTTTGCTGTGCGAACACTACGAGTATTTCTTTACAGTTTCAAAACATCTTTTGATTAATGAGACTGCACTCTTTAAAGGCATCATTTATGCATCATGGTTTCCTGTATGTATGTTAATGGTGTTCGAATTAATTTCTTGCTAAATGTATGTTAGTGACTTTGTTTATTAGCATTTTATTTTATCTTTCAGAAAGTAAAGGGGAATCTCGCCATAAAGAACTGTTTCTTTTGTGGTCAGAATCGCCTACAAGCATAACCCTAAAGATGTGTTGTTGACAACATTTCCTTCGGCGTGCATGCTTTATTATCTATCTTGCTATGCGTAGTGTTATATACATGTTTAATGCATCAACCATGTATTTTGTATCATGTGAATAAGTGTGTGTTCGCAGGTTTGATCGAGTTCTTTTGAGACTAAAGGGAAGGTGACTTAAGCGGTAGCCGGACCCACACCCCGGACGGGATCCCTATACCAAACGGTTCAAGGTCTAATTGGGACTTTCTACCAGGGAGATCCCCTACTGTTGGCCGGACGACTTTCCCCGTCAACAACGGGTTAAGTTTCGTTGTATATCATGTTCAGACTTAACACTTAATACAGTTTGTTTAATCCACGAAACATTCATTTAAACACAAATCATATAATAATGTATATTTTTCATTGGTATTTAAATTTTCATTTTAATTATAATATAATAATTATATATATATATATATATATATATATATATATATACAATTCCACCACATTTTAAAAAAAAATCACTTGCAACCAAAACTGAGAATTTGACCCTAGGAGGTCACTGAAAATTTTTCACGTTCACACCCCATCACTAGAAAACCTCGTTGTGACACTTGGCACAGTGTTATTGGGCGAAACTAGAGAATTTTGCAGTTTACCTTGGCATTCAAAGTGCAGTAACCTCTTCATACAGTGTCGGTTTTTCGAACAGTTCATGGTGCTAGAATCAAGAAGACGAGATCTATCTGGTCGCTCAGGTTCGACACTGTTTCAAACAATTTGAATTTTGAGCTATCACTTAGGTCCTTGATCCAAATATGACCACTCATGGTGTAGACTCTTAATTTGGAAAATATTGGTGACTGTATTCCAAAGAATGTCAAGAATAAGTGGGGAGAAAGAGAACCTAAAACAAGAGGGAATGTACATTCCTTTATTGTTATTCACTCTTCTCATGATGCATGTATCATAAACTATTTATTCACTTCACATGGAAGAAAAAGAGAATACCCTCTCATCTTTGAAACCATATGTTAATCCTTCTATTCTCATGGGAGATAATTTTCTTATCGAAGTAATTCGATAACGAAGGGTATATCTTGGAGATGGAAGTTTTGAGAATGTATTGCACATTACATATATTTTAACAAATATTTTATTTGTATATCAAATACCACATTCTAGCATGGTAAGGAGAGTTTAATTCACCCCATATTTGGTGAACATATATGACATGTATGATATATCAAAACTGCAATTAGTAAGGTGAATCATCAGTCTCATATGTATAATTTTTTTGAATTTTTTACTCAATAAGGTTCCAATTTACTATTGATGCACAATTTATGAAATTATAATTTGGCATGAAATTTTTTGGCACTTAAATTTAATATACATGCACAAAATTAGAAAATAAGGGATGGTAAAGGCTTTATTTCCATATAATTTTCTATGAGTTTGTGAAGGATGCGCTATTGGAAAGAATCCACAAGAAAAGGTTGGGAAGGGGTTTGGATGTAGGGCCTCATCTCCCTTGGATCTTGTTAATAGTGATATTATGTGGCCACTTCCAAATCCTTCAATAAGAAAATCTAAATATGTACTCACATCTGTAGATGATTGCATGATATACACATGGGTGTACTTTCTCAAACGCAAATATGGAGTTTTTTAGTATATAAATATTTTTATAGAACATGCAAAGAAGAAATCTAGAAATATGATCAAGATACTTTGTATATACAATGGAAAATAGTATGTCAAAAAATATGTCCAACATATTTGTGATGAAATAGGAAAACATTTGTAGCACATATTTTATTACATTCTGTAATAGAACAGGGTTGCTGAGAGGAAGAACAGATCCTTGAAATATATCACCAGTTGCATGATGCATGCAAGGTACATTATTTCCAAACTATGGGTTGAAACAATCATGTGCACTTCATACATAAAAAATAGATGTCGTCACAAATATGATATAGGAAAAATAGCTTTTGAAGCATGGAGTGGCATACAACCAAAATTCAGACACATATTTTTCATTTTTGGATCGTGTGCCTGGTATTTAATTTCTATAAGAAAGAGGAAGGCTTTGGAGCCACAAAGCAAAGAATTCATATTTTTCATATATCGGGATGATATAAAGGGATACAAACAACTAGATATTTCAATAGAAAAGATCTTTGTTTTGAGGAGTATCTACATTGATGAAAGTCCCTTGCATGCATATAAGGAACAACATGCAAAAACTTACTAGCATCCTTTGTAGTGGATCTAAAAGATGGTACATCATGTCATTTAGATCATATATTATATCTCATTTCCGAGGCTTATTCAGAAGATAATGGGAATTGATGCATGTTAAGTCCCTATAATACTAGTGTATCCCCTTATTGTTGTTAGTGTAAGCCCTTATTGTTATTGTTGTACCCCTGTAACCCCCATATTTTTTATTATTGTGCCCTTACATTATTATTTTTAGGTCAGCTACGATTATATTGTGACCCCATGGAATTTTATATATAGAAATGAGGTTTTTTCATTTGTATCATTGAAGAATTGTTCATTTATGTAATGTAAAGGAAGTTTCCTAATCGAAATGGCTTATTTCTAAGGCATTGATCTCTCTTTTCTTCTATTTTTGGAGCTGGTTTCATAACATTTGGTATCAGAGCATTGGATTCTAGGGTTTCGCCGCTCTAAACAGGTCATCATGGCATTTTCGATATAACTCTTTTTTACGAAGGTTTAGAAGCTGAAATTTTTATCACGCAAAGCCGAAATCCCAAGGAATTTCGTGTAAAACTTTCAGATCTTGGTTCGCAATATTTTCAGAGATATGATATGTGGAAGTTAGGGTTTTTCTAGGCTCTCAAATTTCATCTCAAAGAGTTGACCGTGGGAAAATCATCATAATGCTCTCTCTGAGCATCGGATTGGAATTCTGTAAAAAATGGTTGCAAGTACACAGAATGTAGTTTCCTATGTATAAGTTTCAAAGCTGAAGGAGGAAACAGTGACACATGGCATGTCGTACAAGTTCGCTCTACTGAACCAATCCATAATTAGGTCATTTTGGGAGATTGGGCATAACTTTGTCTTGAAGAATACAAATCCATTTAGACCTGTGGCTTTAGAAAGAATATTTAGAGGGAAACTACAAGACCGCATTTCAGATATTGAAGATCTGAAATCACACAGATAATTTAGTTTCAATATTGACCTCCTAAAAAGAAAGAAAAATGTGTGTATTTTTTTTTTAAATTGCATAATGTTTGTTTGAAAAATCAGTTTGAAGTAATTTGAAGGGTATATTAAAGCATTTTTATTAGTATTGGGTTCTATAATGCCTCTCCGAAATAATTCAATAGGGGAATTTTGAGGTCTAAAATGGGCCTCCTAAGGAAATTATAAAATAATAGTGGAGAAAATCAAATAAGATTTGATGACATCATCAAATTTTAGAGGGAAAAATGAAAAAACTACTTTTTCAACTTATCTCCCAAATTTTTTACTCAAATTTCGAGCGGGAGTACTCGTTGGATGCAAAATTTAATTCCCCATCCAAGGAGTACCCATGTTTCATACTTTTGATGGGTCCTACTACACGAAAAATGAGAAATACATAAAAAAACATGATTACAATCACGTTTTTTATGTATTTCTCATTTTTCGTGTAGTAGAGTTCATCAAAAGTATGAAACATGGGTACTCCTTGGATGAGAAATTAAATTTTGCATCCAACGAGTACTCCCACTCGAAATTTGAGTAAAAATTTTGGGAGATAAGTTGAAAATACGAGTTGAAAAAGTAGTTTTATTATTTTATTATTTTTTAATATTTTTACCCTTTTATTTAAAAAATGATAAATCATCCCCCATGGTTGACATCATCATCTTGAATCCTATTGGTTGTTATAAAGTTTATTTTTGTTGTACATTTTTCTTAGGAGGCCCATTTTAGACCTCAAAATTCCCCTAATGCCATGCCCATTAAGTCCTCATAAATATCTACTATGACGCATGAAGAGGAAGAATTGTAGTATGATATATCAAAATTACGATACCAAGTGAAACAAATTTCGATCTTACAAATAGCAATCAAAGATGACATAGATGGTTTAAAAGAAAAAATGAAGGCTACTTTGGACTGTTTAAAGGATCAAATGAAAGCTAATATGGATGATAAAGTAGTGGAATCCTATCACTTCGAGCATGAACAATAAGTTCTCCAACTCTCAAAGGATAACCTAACTTTGGTGCAAAATCGAATAAAACAACAAGAAAATCAACATTGCAGCGAAAGAAGTTCTGAAGTAGTCACAGAAACAAGAACTCGACAACTATGAAATCGATCAATTTCAGAGTATCTCAGCAAGTGGAAGAACTTACTCTTTGAATATTCCACATGGGAGGATGAGAATTTTATACATAAGCATCCATAAATAATCAAGCGTTGAGGGAAACACTTGTTTGAAGGAGAGGGACATGTTAGGTCCCTATAATACTAGTGTATCCCCTTATTGTTGTTAGTGTACCCCCCTAATTTTTATTGTTGTACCCCTTCAACCCTCATACTGTTATTATTTTTCCCTTACATTATTATTGTAGGTCAGCTAGGATTATATTGTGACCCCATGGAGAGTTTTTTTCATTTGTATCATCAAAGAAATGTTCATTTATGTAATGTAAAGGAGGTTTACCCCTCGAAGTGTCTTATTTTTGAGACATTGATCTATCTTTTCTTCTATTTTTCGAGTTGGTTTCATAACAATGCAAAGATTCATATTCCCAACCACTTCCAGCACAGAAGTGGCACCTCATGAGTGATCTCTTGGGTGATCCTTCTATGATATCTCAATTTGAAGAAGCACTTTATGCACTCACAACTATAGAACTAGTTATTTCCATGCATTTATACATGGTTCTAGCATCTAACCTGAAAATCATGAAAAAAAATGTAGAGAATCATTTTTTGGAAGTAGCTATGGACAAGGAATACAAATCCATCATTAAGAAAAAAACTTGGGACTTCATTGCAGTTCCTTAAGATTGTAATATTTTCAAATGCAAGTGGGTTTATAGGAAAAATAAAGAAGAAAATGGACTTGAGAGGAGATATAAGAAAGGTTTGTGGCCAAAGGTTTTCAAGTTGATGTCATCAATTATTTTGAAAGGTTTGCTCCAACTCCCAAAATGACTCTATTTGGTTAACTCTTTCCATTGCAACAACAAGAAGGGGATAGCAAAAATAAAATTTACATAGAGTAGCCACAAGGGTATGTAAATAATTCTTCTTTAGTTTTTGACTCAAGAAATCTCTCTCTGGCCTCAAGAGGGAACCTAGAGAATGGTATTATAAAATGAATTCCTATTTACTCTCTCAAAATTTTGTTTAATGTAAATTCGATCCAAATGTTTATATCATAAGAAAATATGACTCTCTATTGATCATAGTGCTCTATGTAGATGATCTACCAATCATAAGTAGTTTAACCTCAACCATTCCCACAAAGAAATATGCTTTCATAATAGGTTTTCCATGACATATATGGGTCTATTATACTTCCTCCTTCGACTAGAAACCAACCAAAATGATTTAAGGATTGAAATTTATTAGTCCAAGTACATGAGAGATCTATTAGTTCACTTTCACATGACTTACAACAAGCCAATAACTACACCTTTCTTAGCGGGGCACCTTTCTTAGTGGGGGCACACATTTAGGATGGACATGATACACCATTGGTTGATTGCACAATGTACAAACAAGTTGTGGGGAGTCTCCTTGATCTCATTCAATCTCATCCATTTTTTTCATACATAGTAACCACAATTTCTAGATACATGTAGGAGGTGCATGAGCTGCATTGGAAGGCTTCCAAGTGCATACTCAGATATTTCCAAGGAATCGTTCACTATGGGATTCATTATGCAACATGATGTACTTTGGATCTCATTAGCCATAGTAATTTAGATTGGGGTGGAAATAAAATTGATTGTAAGTCCAATCCACTATAGGATATGTTCTTAGTTTAGGTTTCGATAGCATTTTTTGGTTTAACAAAAAGTAATTTGTGATTTATTTATCATTAGTAGAGGGAAAATAGAAAGGTGTAGTCAACATTTCCATTCAAGACATTAGATTGCAAAACTTGCTCACAGAGCTTTGTATCATGTTTCATAGTATGACTATCATTTGGTGTGAAAATCAAAGTACACTAATGTTTTGCAGAGATCTAGTCCAATGGCAATGAACAAAACACATCAAGATCTAGGTTCCCTACATCCAGGAATTGGTACATGAAGGTGTTGTGGTCCCGTGATTTAGCATATTGGTAGACCAAATGGACAGGGCAACATCAGACCAGTCTTTGGAGTCCTAGGACCTAGCCTTCCTGGACTCAGAGAGGGCTCTCTCTATTTGTTTGCAAAGGATATGAACTTGTTTGCTTTAGATGGTTGATTTTAGGCTAGTTATTAAGTACAGAGCTTGTTATTTGTTTTGGTTGGGTAAGATGATCTAGCAGAATAGATAGAATGAGGAAATCTTCATAGTCATTGGGAAATGGAGTCTAAAAAAGTCATGATATGTTCATCAATAGATTGAGGAGCATCACAGGGAAAATATAACTTGGTTAATGGATCTTCAAGGTTTTTAAGGGCAGTGAGATGGACATCAATTGTGAGAATAAAAGTAGGACAAAGGGAAATTAAGGATCCTTTATCATGTACCTTTAACAAAAGGGACTTAAATATCATAAGCATAAAGAGGAAATCAATATACAGGGCAAACCATAAATTCTTTGATTCAACTTAGATAGATAATTATTCAAGACAAACATTCCAATGAAATATAGAAGGTGAGAAACTCATTTAACTTCTATTGATTTCACCTTCAAAGACAAAAAACATTCAAGACACACATATAACTGTAATAAGAGAAGAGGGAATGCCTAAACTTGTTTTATTATAACTATGAAGATCTCTAAAATAATTATTTAAGCAAGTACAATGGGTATGATCGAAACAAAACCTCTTTGGCAGACTTAACTAATTGTAATTTAGAGAGAGACTTCATAAACAATGTTTTAGTGACATCAAATAAGCAGGGCTAGCCATAAATCATGTTTGATATGTACTGCATTAAACCATTTGTGAAATAAACAAGCTTAGGGGGTCTAGAGAGAAATTAAGAATTCTCTACAATGTCCTAGCAGAGGAAAACATAAAGACAATGAAGAACAAACAGAACTAAGGTGCCTTTGAAAACATTTCTTAGCCTAAATCCTTTGTTCTACTATAGTATAAAAAGATGGAAAAATAATGAAATAGGAAAAAACAATAACAAATTAGAAGCACTTCACCATAAACCAAGCTCAGGGATCTTGCAAGAAGGCCTCTTCCATGAATAAACAAATCAAGGCTTTCATAAGCTCCAAGACATCAATTTATTTTCAACCTCCAAGAAACTATGTATTACTTGAAAGAGTCATCAAATGCCAACAAGATAATGAGCTCAAATGCAATATTTATATGCAAATGAGGAGGTGAAGCTAAGGTAGGGTTTGGGTGTCATTTATTACAGAGTTAATGAATTCTTTACCTTGAAGACCATGCAAGGCTCAAGGCAGGAATATCTGCAGATATCTCTCTAAATAATAACTCCTATCTTAACTTTTTATAGGTGAAATGTTTGACTTTAAGGCCTATTCACAAATTTACAATAACTACCTGGCATATAGAAAATATCTCTGACTAGGTTCAATAATTTTTTTATTGAAGGAAACAAAGCACTAGGTGGCAGAAATATCTTTGAAAGAAGTAATTGCCATAGGCTTAGTCCTTCGAATGCATTTCTGGGCTTAATCTGCTTTTGTTTTATCTTTAATCTCTGTATTAGGCCTTTAAAATCTTTCTTTATATTCTGGTTGTCTGTTTGTATTGATGCTTTTTATTTTAATCTTTTTTATCTCTATCTGTTTATTTAATCTTTTGTTTTATCCTTCTGATCTTTTCCTTTATCCTTTAATCTATGTTAACTATCTGCCTGTATCCTTTAACTTCTACTTTTAGCTGACTAATATTCTGTTTTGGCCTTTGATTAAGGATTAGCCCTTTAATATCTCAAACTCCTTCTCTTCACTGTTTCCTTTGACCGTGTTTGTCTTTTGTGTGCAGGGGAGGCTCTTCTTCGTGGCAGGAGGGTTTTTATCCATCGATGATCATGTTTCATCGATGGCAAACATTGGTACAAGCCTTCTGGCCATCATTTGATTTGTTTAAGCTTCTGGATCGTCATCCAGGCCTTCTCTTTAATCTAATTTGGCCCTGTGGAATATATTTCATATATTTCCGCCAATAAAAACCTGCACAAAACACAATTTATTAATAAAAAACTTGTGAGGAGGGCACATGACTGCATTTTTTGTGGTTTTGAGCTGTTGGAGGCTTCTTTAGAGGAAGAAATGGTTCAAGGGGCAAGGTTCCAAAGGCAGAACCAGGCAAGAGTTTGAATGGAGGTGGGAGGTTTTAAATTTTAGCACGGAGGGCAAGCGGTTTTGAGAACCGGAAGCAGTTTATCGCGTGGAGAAAGGGAGGTAAGCAGTTTTTTATGGGAGGCATGCAATATAGCCCAGGACGCGACACGTGGTGGGGAAAAACCGCCTATTTCGTGCAAGTCGAAAAATGTTAACCCCGGCGCAATTATATATGTGATATGCGTCGAGGACCATCAAATATCAGGATGGGATATCAACAGCTATCGCACGTTTGGGAGACGGCGAGCAAGTGACCGGGCCAGTGGAAGTGGAGGACAAGTGGCGAGGTTTCGTTGGATGGCAGGGTTAAGTGGAGGAGGGGGCCTGGTGCCTTAATAATTTAACAAAAACGCGTTAAGTTATAAGGTTTTGGGAGTGTGATAGGCATAGTGGGAGGCGGGGCCCATGTTTTAATAATTCAAAGGGTCAACGAGGCCTATAATAAGGTTTATGGGGTTTACAAAATGAAAAAGTGAAGGCATTATTTGCATAGGGAAGGGCTTATAGATAGGTTGAGGTCGGGGCCTTATGAGTGCGAGGGGCTAGGGCTTAGAAGAAAAAGGGGGCTTAAGCCTATATATCTAAAGGGCGGGTTTATGATATAAAACAGAGTTATATATATATATATATATATATATATATATATATATATATATATATATATATATAACATTCGAAAGGCTTCAGTTTGGGTTTTAAACAATGTAAAAGTGGACTTTTACATTTTTTAATACATGTAAAGGGAAATGAGGAATAGGGGTGTGCTCCATGAGGGTTTAGGAAAGGGAAAAATGGGTTTTTTAGAGGGAAAAAGGGAGTGGATGAGAGTGTGGGTAGGGTAGTGAAAATGAGGTTAATAGGCCCAACAGTGAAGTCTTTTTAGATCAGTGAGGTGAAACTTAGAGGGAAGAGAGGGAAAAGATAGTGAAATAGTTTAGCTTAGGATAATGAAGGCAGTGATATTTCTAAAACTCACAATATTTCATAAATTTTGTTTTTAGAAATATAGGACCATTACTTAGTCATCTTCAGAATCAGCAAAAAATACTGATGACTAATAGTGGCTCCACTTGGGGAGGGCAACTCCTTTTTGGGAGGTGTCCAGATATTTCAGACATCAAATCTCTGAGTTTATGAACACCAATACCTCTTCCATTGGGTAGATTTTTCCTTCTTTTCATTTGCTGATATTTCTTTGAAGTGGTGATCTCAATAATCTACAACACATGATTTCTTCAACTTCATTTCTACCTACCCAACCTACTTGGCCTAACATTTTTTCTTCCTTTAGTGCACTTGAACTAGAAAACTCTTGACCTTTTTATTTTGAAAAGAAAAATAAACTATCTACTTCTATCCTTATTGCTTCCAAGAGTTCAGATTAAGCTAGTGAACTCTTTTATTCTCTACCTAGACTATTTGACTGCCAAGATTAAGTTGTTTGGCAGTCTTGATTCTCTAAACTATTGACATAAAATTGAAAGCATAGTTCAAATCAGGATTAGGAAATCTGACATACCATGGTTTGTGGCACTAGAACAAGTTGTGCACAAACATTATTTTGCAGAAATAGTAACTAGAAAAATAAGAGCTATGATCTATCATTTGTTATACATCCCCATCTATCTCTTTGGTTCTGTTTTGAGCATGTGGAACCAGTATTTTTTACTTCCTAATCTATCCTTTCTGATAACTCAAGATTGAATAACTTTGACAATCACTTTTTACACTAACTTATCAACATAAATTTAAACATGTTTAGTCATGATTAGGCCAGATGATTGAACAAGATCTTATTTTTTTGAACAAGTAGTGGAATTTAGGCTTGCACACTTTTAGCATTACTGTTTTTTGGGTATGGGGTTGTACCTCTTTTCAATTCTGCCCTCTTTTCCTTTTCCTATTTTCTAAATTTTTTGTTTTTATGATCTCTTATCATGCAATGTTATATATAATGAATGAAAACTTTGAAGTTAGGAATCTTGAAAAAAATAGTGTTTGAGCATCCTACCATTGACAGGACCTCCAAATAAATCTTCTCAATTCAGCCCTTATAAAAAAAAAGCATTATGACCCCTAATTGAATGAATGATATAAGGCCCTTTCCACAAATTCTCAAATTTACCATGTTTACCTTTGTCTTCCCTCCTAGAATCCCATTTTAAACATGTGTCTCCAACTTGGAAATTATTAGCTTTAGTCCTTTTGTCAAATATCTTCTTGATGCTCCCTTGTACTTCTTGTGTTCTTTTGTAAACCTCCTCTCTTGACTGCTGTAAATGAATGGTCTAGTTCAGCCTTCTCTGCATGTCATTTTCTTCTGATTGCACTTCTTGGAGGAGTTTCATGATTGGAACTCCCAAGGATGTTGGGAAGACTGCATCCATGCCATATACCAACAGATAAGGAGACATACTAATTGATTTCTTGGTGGTTAATTTATCAACCCATAATGCATGAACTAGCTTACTATTATTTTTGATTCTGTTCTAGCAGTCTCTTGATAATGTTGATCAGAATTTTGTTGGAGGATTCAGCTAGCCCACTACCTTGGGGGTAGTAAGTTGTGGAATGCCCCAATGTGATATGATATTTATAGTAGAAGTCAATCATTATTTTGGATTTAAAGGCAGCAACATTTTCTGTGATTATCTTTCTAGGACAACCAAATCGGGATAATATGTTGGTCTCAAGGAACTTGATAATGACTGAGTCAGTAGCATTCCTAGAAGGAATGGCCTCTATCCACTTGGTGAAATCATCAGTGGCAGTAAGGATCCACTTATGTTGGGCAGATGAGGTGGGGTGAATTTCTGCAATAAAGTCCAAACCCCATTGTTGAAAGGGAGCCTCAACACTGATGGGATGCAAACGTAAAGGTAGGAGTTTTCTCTTGCCATAAAAAATTTGGCACTTATGGCAAGTCATGACTAATTTTTGAGTATCATAGAAAAGGGTGAGCCAATAATAGCTAGCTCTAAGAATCTTGTTTTCTGTGTTTTTCCAGTAAAGGTGAACTTCACACTCTCCCTCATGCAGCTCATGCATGATTTTTCCTGCATAATTCTCAAGCAAACATTTAAGAAATATGCCAAAAGAATTTTTCCAATATGGCACTCCATCTAAAATACAGAATTTTAAAGCTTTTTGTTTCAAGAATCTAGCTTTTGTATTTGATAAAGAAGGAGTATTGAGATAAAGAAGCACATATATGATATCAGCATACCAAGATGAATTCAAAAATATTTCTTCAATGTATGGAGCAGTGAATTCTTCCTATTCTTCTAAAACATCAACCATATTCATATCTAATGCTTGGAAATTTGATTCAGCCATAAGTTTTGCAAGTCCTTGTCCTTTAACTAGCTTGGTGGGTATGATTTCTAAATCATACTCTAAGATAATAGCAATCCATTTTCTCCTTTTACCATCAGGGCCTTGATTTAGAATATCCTTGACAAGTGTATGTGGGAAAAAAACAATGATATGAGAGTGCAAAATGTAGACTCAGAAATATTTCAATGCTTTTATCAAGGCTAAGGCTTGTTTCTCCATGATGTTATACTTGAGTGGAGCATCTCTTAATGCTTTACTAAAAAATGCTACTGGTTTTTCTTGGCCTATGTTATTCTTTTGCAACAACACTGCAACAATTGTTTGTTCAGATGCAAATGAAAAAATGTAAAAATCCTTGGTGGAATTAGGACTGATGAGAACTCGTGTTTGAGTGAGAGCTTGTTTCACTGGTTCAAATGACTGTTTGGATTTTAAAGTCCATTTCACTCCCATTTTATTATTGAGCATGTTTGTGATATTTCTCAGAAGTTCAGCAAGGTTGGGGATGAATCTTCTCAAAAAGTTGATCTTCCCAATGAAAGATTGCAACTCTTTGAGATTCCTAGGATGGTTGATTTTCAATATGCCTTCAATCCTTTTTGGGTCTACTTTGATCCCTTATTCAGAGATTATGTGGCCTAGGAGTTTTCCTTCCTAGAGACCAAAGAGTTTTTTCTTGGGATTCAAAGATAGTCCATATTTCCTACATTTTTCAAAAACTTTTCTCAAATGAACTAAGTGCTCTTTATCATTTTTAGAGTAAACAATGATGTCATCAAGGTAAATGATTATAAAGTAACCTATGTCTTCTGAAAAATAAATTTCCATGGCCCTTTGGAATGTGGCCCCTGCATTCATCAAACCAAATGGAATTTTAACATACATGAATGTACCCCAAAGTGTGGTGAACGCAGTTTTGTGTTGATCACTCAGGAGTACTAGCAGTTGGTTGCAGCTTGAAAAACCATTCAACAGTGATATTCTTTTGGATCCAACCACCTTTTGAAGTATGTGATCCATTTTAGGCAAGGGATAATTATCTTTCAGGGAGGCCTTGTTCATATTTCTAAAGTCAATTCAAAGCCTAATCTCCCTGGTCTTCTTCCTAACTTTAGTCAAGGTTGGAAACTCACTCTGAGTATCTAAGGGGAACTATGATCCAAGCATCATACATATTTTTCATATCTTTCTCAACTAAAGGTAATAAAACAGGGTTTATCCTTCTTAGTTAATTTGTTTGAAATTTTTCTAATTTTCCTTAAGAGGAATTTTATGTTGAATAATGTTGGTATCATATGATTTCAGATCTTTGTACCCCGATGAAAATACATCTCCAAACTCTTTGAAAAGCTAAATATATTCCTGTTTTATGTGAGGAGGAATGGTTTTAGATAGCTTGATCATTTTGGGTTCCTTCATGCTGCCTATGTTATATTCTTCTACACTATTTTCTGTAGGCTCCATCTTTGGTTTTTTAGCTACATCATTGAAATAAAAAAGCTCCTCTAATGGTGTAAGTCCCCTTGGTATTATATCATCTTTAAATTGTAAAACCTCAAGGTATTTTTGGTCTAGATTGTCAAGTAATTCTACCTTATAAAGATGTTCAAACTGGTTTATATCAAAAGTAGAGGACAACTCTGTTTTATGGGCTTGTTTTTCAGCAAAACAATCTTCTTCATGGTTTGAGTTAGCTGTTGGTACAGCAAAATCATTTTTAGATTGCAGAAAATCATCAATGTGTTTATCACCCTCAAACACTTGCTAATAGTTTTCATTGTCAGGTATTGTAGGTTGATTTTTTACTTTGACAGTGAGTTTTTCATTTACCATGGGTATTTGACAATTGCTAGCAGCAAAGGCAAGTTCATTTGCAAGGTTATTCTGAGATCTAGGGATGAAAGTGAGTTCATATTTCTCAAAGGTTTTCAGGAGATCTAGGGCATCATTCCTATATTCTCTTAATCTTGGGTTTTTGGCTGAATACTCCCCTTTTATTTTCCTAATGATCAGCTCTGGATCTCCTTGGACTGATATTTTCTTGGCTCCTATGTTCTTAAGAAAATTTAAGCCAAGGAGGAGGGCTTCATATTCTGCAATGTTATTAGTGCATTGGAAATCAAGTTTGTAGGAATTTCCTTTGTTTGTATTATGTATCCATACACCAGCTCCAGAACCATCTTTACCACAAGAGTCATCAAAGCTCATGTTCCAAAGTGTTTCTATCTCATATTCACTATCATTTTGTTGTTCAAGGCTGCTAAAGTTTGAGCTGTTATGTTCTTCTTTTGAGGACAGATTTGGCTGTTCTAGTGGACTTAACTCTTTCTTATCTTAATTTTCTTGTTTTTTGATTTCATCTTCATTGAACAAGATAAATGAATCAAGATCTGAATGAATGGAATAAACAGGAGTGTTTTTTGGCCTATCTAGGCTGCTTACCATATATTTCATATGAGATTCCCGGTATAATCTCCTGGTTTGGTTAAAGACGGGGATGGCAGCATAAGACATACCCATTTGAATGCTCCATTGAAGTTTGGCTCCCCATGACCTGGATAAAAGCATGCCATAATTTGGGGGAATATCAGCAACCACTATGTCCATAAATAGACCCTTAGTAGGAATTTGTACCAAATTGACACATAAATCCTTGATTACACCCAAAAATTTGACTCTGCTTGAATCAAAAGAGTGCAGGTCTTTATAAGGTTTAGTAATTTCTAGGCCTAATCTCTCCATCACCACTTTTGGCATGAGGTTGTGAGAGGCACCAGAGTCTAACATGGCATTGTGCAAGATTTTATCATGTATATTCAGACTGGCATAGAATGGAGGGATGGCTCCTTATTGGTATTGTCCTTCTACTTTAGGACCAAACAATAGTTATGGTTTATCATTAGTCAAGTTTAAAGTAGCAGTATCATTTCCTATATTCAAAGCTTTCAAGACCTGATTTTTATATACATCCTGGGTTACTAGTTCAGTAAGGGGTATGCTAATTTTAATCTTGGAAATTTCTCCCTCAAAGCTGAAAGGTGTTAGTGTTTTTGACATATTTACATCTGTTTTGTCACACATAGTCTTTTCAGCAGTTTTGAATTACTGAATTTTATTAGGACTATTATTTTGAACAGATTTTCCAAGGCCATTAGTAGAAGTACTAGGGCAGCTTGGGTCAACACTTTGCTGGTTGGTTTTATCTTTGTTCAGATCAGCTTTCTTAGCCATAGTGTTGGTACTGTGTTCTGTCTTTTTAGGAATATTTTTTGAGGTTTTCCTAACAACAATGTCCATGTTATTATTCTTGGAATTCTCTTGGCTCTTTTTGCTCCTAAGGTCATATTAACTATGGACCTCCATTATAGAATTTTCAAATCCTAACTGGTAATCTTCAGAATCCTCATGGTTAGTTTTATTTTGCTCTGAGGAAAATAATCCTTTCTCTTCTTCAATGAGAAAAACATCACTCTCATTGGCGGATCCTATCATATTTACATGATTTTCCTCCAATATTTCAGTCTCCCTTTCTTCTTCAACCACATAGTTGTCTTGGAAAGGAGGCATAATTTGTTGGTCATTGTCTCTTTGTTTGTTTTGAGGGGGATCTCTTCTAAAATTTGGATTCCTATTTATTTTTTGGGGATTTTCTTGGTTCTCCCTAAGAGGTACTCTTTCAGTTAAGTTTATCCTTTCCATCATTCTTTCCATTACCCTCACTAAGTTATCAATTTTGGCATCAGATGATGAGGTTGATGCCATAGCTTTATCTTTCTATGTTACTCTTTTTTCTAACTTTAGCCTAGCTCTTTTTTCAATCAGATTTGCTTCTACACTTATAGCTCCCTTCTGCATATCTTCTAAAGTTAAGGGGTCTCTTTCTCTTAGATGATAGGCCATGTTTGGGTCAAAACCTTCTGGAAAATTTTCTAAGGCTAAGCCTAGTCGCCATGTGGATGTTTTTTTGTTGTTTTGAGGATATATGTGTATGGTCCACCACCAATAAATGACAAAAACCAATATAGGAATGTTTTTGGGTTTTCTGAGTTCTTTTTAGGGATACTGAGATTATCACTGACTCAAAGGTCTCATCATGATCACCATTTTGTTGGTGGTAGTGATGAGGTAGTAGATTCACTGGATTTTCTACTTGTCAAGGGTTTCTGAAGTTCTAACGAGTACTTAGATTGTCACTAACTCAGAATGTCCCACCGTGATCGCCATTATGTTGTGGTCCCATGATATTGGTAGACCAAATGGAGAGGGCAACGTCATGTAGGTTTTAACCCTGAACAGAAATTATCTACACACGAATCTTATAATAGAAAATAAACAATAGCGAGAGCATAAAACATAAAATAGATAAACACAGAGATTTTCCCCTGGATCCCAAATTGTGACGACCAACTTGATTTTTCATTATATTCCTTTTAGTGTTACAACACATATATATACATGCCGAAGCATACATAAACCCCAATCCATAAACCCTGGATTAGAACATAACCATAGTTCCCTTGATTGGATCTACAAAAATACCAGGGGCCGAAAACCATCGTATCCCAAAACCATGTGCAAAACCATGCACAAAACCATGGACGCGGACTACCCACCAGAAATTAAGGACCAAAAATTTTCGCCAGGGTGCTGCCTCGGACCCCAACAGGGTGGGCTACCGCCCCCCCTGTGACCCCCCCCGTTGTGCCCAGCGCAAAGGGGGGGCAATCGCCCCCCCTCTTACCCCCCCGTGCGTGCTTAGTCGTGGAAAAAATATAACACATACCCAACATTCTCCCACTTGTTGTTTTCTTTCCACAGGGGGTCACAAGAGAGCTTAGTCATTGGCCCAATTCTTCAACACCCATTTTTTCTATACACCAAGAGAACTTCTGAGTGCTCACAGACTTTGTTAATGCATCTGCAACATTCTTCAAAGTGTCCACCTTTACTAGCAACACCCTTTTAGCCTCAACCATATCTCTAACAAAGTGATATTGAACATCAATGTGCTTTGTCTTTGAATGATAAGCACGGTTCTTAGCCAAGAAAATTGCACTTTGGCTATCACAGTCTATCCTTATAGCTTGCTGTACCAACCCCATACTTGAACACAATCTTTGCAACCAAACTGCTTCCTTGCTTGCATGAGTGGCTACTATGTATTATGCCTCTGTAGTTGAAAGAGCCACTACAGACTGTCTTTTACTCATCCAACTGACTGCGCCTCCAAATAGGCTAAACACATACCCACTTGTAGATCGTCTTTGGTCCAGATCTCCAGCCCAGTCTGCATCAACAAAACCACGAATGTCCAACATTCTTTCCAATCCTGGTCTTCCCTGGTAGCACAAGCCATAATCACTAGTGCCACGTAAATATCTGAAAACCCGCTTCACTACTGTCCAATGCTCCTTCCCTGGGTTTGACATAAGCCTGCTCAATACTCCCACTGCATGTGCAATGTCTAGTCTAGTACATACCATTGCATACATCAGGCTACCCACTGCACTTGCATATGGAACACGGGACATATACTCCTCTTCTTCTTGTGTCTTGGGACACTATTCAGCAAACAGCTTTACACCTACAGGAATAGGAACATTCACCGGTTTACTATCCTGCATATTGAATCTCTGCAATATAGTCTCGACATACTTCCTCTGGTTTAACCAGAGCTTCCTCTTTTCCCGATCTCTCTTAATTTCCATGCCCAAAATATAGTTTGCAGCACCAAGATCCTTCATGTCGAATTTGGAGAACGGTTGGGTCTTCAAATCTTGGATAATTTCTTTGTCATTTCCAATCAACAACATATCATCCACATACAAGACCAAATAAATAACACGGTCACCAATTAATTTAAAATAAACACAGTGATCCTCCTTGCTTCTGGTGAAGCCAAGTCCCCATATATAGGTATCAAATTTCTGATACCACATCCTTGGTGACTGTTTTAAACCATATAGAGACTTCTTCAACCTGCATACCAGTTCTTTCTTACCCTTCACCATAAAACCTTTAGGTTGCTTCATGTAGATCTCCTCTTCTAGATCCCCGTGAAGAAATGTTGTCTTCACATCCATCTGTTCTATCTCAAAATCAAATGCAGCAGCAACAGATAAAAGTAATCTAATAGAAGTAACTTTGGCAACAGGAGAAAAAATATCACCAAAATCAATTCACGACACCTGGGAATAACCTTTCGCTACCAACCGAGCTTTGTATTTCTCCACCTTGCCTTCTACATTCATCTTCTTCTTAAACACCCATTTGCTCCCAATGGGTTTCCTTCTAGCCGGCAACTCCACCAGATCCCATGCATCATTTTTGTGCAAGGATGCCATTTCATCAACCATGGCCTCCTTCCAGAGTTTTCCATCCTCTGAATCTACTGCCTCCCTGACAGTTCTGGGTTCATCATCGGTTATAGTTAAGGCAAAACCTGAACAGAAAGCAGATGGACTATACCTTTCTGGTTGCCTTCTTTCCCGAACTGATCTTCTCAAAGCTGGAGTTTGTGGCTCTTCATCTTGTGAGTCTTCTTCTATTGTAGAGTCTGATTCATCCTCCTTTAGCTCAAACTCTATCTTCTCGGTTCCTTTGAAGTAGGACTTCATGTTTAACAACATCTTTCACCTCTCTAAATACCACATCTCGACTGTACAAAACCTTCCTTGTTTATGGGTTCTAAGCTTGTAACCTTTTAAACCATCCTTATACCCAATAAAGATGCACCTTTCAGATTTATTAGCCAACTTGGTCATTTTCTCCTTTGGAACATGTACATATGCATCACATCCAAATACCCTTAGATGTGAAAGAGAGGGTTTCTTACCAGTCCATACCTCATGCGGAGTCTTATCACTCTAACGGCGATGAAGGTGATCTATTAACTAAGTAACACATGCGGTCTCCATGCCTCTACCCGAAATTCTTGTCCCGCTTTCAGTGCCAGCATTGCATGCTTCTTGCCTTTTCCATCGGTGTTCTATTCATTCTTTCTGCAACTCCATTTTGATGAGGTGTATATGGATTAGTATGGAGTAGTCTTCTGTCGTGCTATGCCACACTTCTTACAGAACTCTTCAAATTCCTTCTTGCAGAACTCCCCACCATTATCTATCCTGAGTGCCTTTATCTTCTTCTTTGTTTGGTTTTCCACCATAGCCTTAAATTCCTTAAATTTGTCAAAGACTTCAGATTTCTTCCTCAAGAAATATATCCATGTATTCCTTGAGAATTCATCTATGAATGAAACATAATTAGTGAGATTTTCCCGATGATGGGGGACGCGAGCCCCGAAACACATCAACGTACCTGAAGTTCTAATATCTTGTTTGCCCTCTTAGCACCGAAGGAAAACTCACCGTTCTACTTCCCATATACAATGTTCCACGAAGTCGAAATCCGAGAGAATAATTAGACATACCTTCTACCATACCATCTCTATGCGGTATCCTGAGCCCTTCTTCCACGATGTCCAAGCCTTTGATGCCATAGCATGGTATTTTCTCCAGAGACAGCTAGGCTTTCCGTCCCACTTTCAGGAACCACAGAACTGTTACATCCATCAATAACAGTGCTACCTTGTAGCTTGTACAGAGTTCCAGTCCGAACTCCCCGCATTAATACCAGTGCTCCACGAACCATCTTGTAGGCATCTTTCTCGAACACTGTTTTTACACCTGCATCATCCATCTTGCTTACAGAAATCAGATTTCTGGCCAATGCAGGAATATGTAGAACACCAAGAAGTGTTCTAATCCTTCCACCTTGTAGCTTCAGCTTTACCTTTCCACGTCCAACGATTTTGGCCTTCCTATCATCCCCTAGGAAGACATCACCATCATATTTCTCATACTCGCAGAACCACTCTCTATGGGGAGTGAAGTGAAAGGATGCACCTGAGTCAATCAACCATGACTCATGATCTACATGTTTATTTGAAGAAGAAGCTAAATGCACATCCCCACCTTCATCTGAGGTGGTTTTTGCCTCTGCAGAAGGAGCATCATCAGGTCCCTTTCCTTTCTCAGGAGCTTTAGATCTGCAATCCTTTTTGTAGTGCCCTTCCTTTCCGCATTTCCAGCACACCTTTACAAACTTTCCAGGAGATTTAGATCTCCCTCTAGATTTAGATCTCCCACTCGAAACCTTATTCTTGTTTCTGTTCTGGGACCTTCCTCGTACAGATAAGGCATCTCCATTCTGACCCTCCATATTTCTCAGTCTCATTTCCTCCGACAGCAAGGCTGAGACAATGTCATCAAAATTCAAGGTAGTTGTATTGCTACCTATTGCAATAACCAGACTGTCCCACGAGTCTGGTAGAGAGCACAACAAAGTGATGCACTTATCTTCATCTGAGATTTTAATATCCAGAGATGATTTGAATTACAGAGTATTGAAGGCGTTCGGTGCTGCAGTCACCGAGTCTCCATCCTTCATGCTCAGGTTATACAACTTTTTTCGCAGGAACAACTTATTCACCATAGACTTAGATTGGTACAAAGTCCCAAGTTTTTCCCACAAATTCTTCACCGTAGCTTCCCCAAATACATTCAACAATACTGAATCTGAGACACACAACCGTATTGTGCTCTTAGCCTTCCAATCCAGTTTCTTCCAGTATTCATCTAACATTGTTGTTGGTTTAGTACCTGGATCTACCACGATCCACTGATCTTTATCCACCAGCATATCCTCCATCTTGAGCTTCCACAACTCAAAACTCTGACCATTAAATTTCTCGATCTCTATCTTTCTGCCACTCACCATCTTCTTTCACAGCAAGAATCGATCCCGCAGATCTCTCACTGAATAGGGTCTACCTCAGGCCCAAGCAAAGAAACCTCAGTAGCAAAGGCATCCCCTTGAAGCCAAAACGGCTACGTGCAAATGTAAGGTTTTAACCCTGAACATAAATTATCTACACACGAATCTTATAACGGAAAATAAACAATAGCGAGAGCATAAAACATAAAACAGATAAACACAGAGATTTTCCCCTGGATCCCAAATCGGGACGACCAGCTTGATTTTTCATTATATTCCTTTTAGTGTTACAACACACATATATATACATGCCGAAGCATACATAAACCCCAATCCATAAAACCTGGATTAGAACATAACCGTAGTTCCCTTGACCGGATCTACAAAAATACCAGGGGCCGAAAACCATCGTACCCCAAAACCATGTGCAAAACCATGCACAAAACCATGGACGCGGACTACCCACCGGAAATTAAGGACCAAAAATTTTCGCCGGGGCGCTACCCCAGACCCCGACAGGGGGGCTACCGCCCCCCCTGTGACCCCCCCGTTGTGCCCAGCGCAAAGGGGGGGCTATCGCTCCCCCGCGCATGCTTAGTCGTGGAAAGAATATAACACATCAAACCAGTTTTTGGAGTCCTAGGACCTAGCCTTCCTGGACTTAGAGAGGGCTCTCTCTATTTTTTTGCAAAGGATATGAACTTGTTTGCTTTAGATGGTTGATTTTAGGCTAGTTATTAAGTACAAAGCTTGTTGTTTGTTTTGCTTGGGTAAGATGATCTAGCATAATAGATAGAATGAGGAAATATTCATAGTCATTAGGCAATGGAGTATATAAAAGTCATGATAGGTTCATCAATAGATCAGGGAGCATCACAGGGAAAATATAACTTGGTTAATGGATCTTCAAGGTTTTTAAGGGCAATGAGATGGACATCAATTGTGAGAATAAAAGTAGGATAAAGGGAAATTAAGAATCCTTTATCATGTACCTTTAACAAAAGGGACTTAAATAACATAAGCATAAAGAGGAAATCAATAGACAGGGCAAACCATAAATTATTTGATTCAACTTAGATAGATAATTATTCAAGACAAACATTCCAATGAAATATAGAAGGCAAGAAACTTATTTAACTTCTAGTGATTTCACCTTCAAGGACATAAAACATTTAAGACACACATATAACTGTAATCAGAGAAGAGGGAATACCTAAACATCTTTGATTATATCTATGAAGATCTCTATAACTATTATTTAAGAAAGTACAAAGGGTATGATCAAAACAAAACCTCTTTGGCAGACTTAACTAATGGTACTTTAAAGAGAGACTTTAGAAACCGTGTTTTAGTGACATCAAATAAGCAGGGCTAGCCATAAATCATGTTTGATACCTACTGAACTAAACCATTTGAGAAATAAACAAGATTAGGCAGTCTAGAGAGCAATTAATAATTCTCTAAAATGTCCTAGCAGAGGAAAACATAAAGACAGTGAAGAACAAACAGAACTAAGGTGCCTTTGAAAACATTTCTTAGCCTAAATCCTTTGTTCTACTACAGTATAGAAAGATGGAAACATATTGAAACAGGAAAAAACAATAATAGATTAGAAGCACTTCACCATAAACCAAGCTCAGGGATCCTGCAAGCAGGCCTCCTCCATCAACAAACAAATCAAGGCTTTCATAAGCTCCAAGACATCAATTTCTTTTCAACCTCCAACAGACTATGTATTACTTGAAAGAGTCATCAAATGCCAACAAGATAATGAGCTCAAATGCGATATTTATCTACAAATGAGGAGGTGAAGCTAAGGTAGTGTTTGGGTGTCATTTATTACAGAGTTAATGAATTCTTTACCTTGAAGACCATGCAAGGCTCAAGGCAGGAATATCTACAAATATCTATTCGAATGATACATTGGAGGTTTCTGTGGTGCAGATTTTTAGATGTAAAACTCGGAATCTCCACAGTCTTCATTTTTGGTCGATGTTTCGAGTCTAAATCAAGACTCATCTTTAGGAGAAACCTGCTAAGAAGAGAGTAGATTAGGGAAAATAAATAGAGAAAAAAGGATGATGGGCAAAAAGAGCCAACCGGTTTCTAATAATTTATAAAAGGTTAATTTATTTGATAATTATTTATTTACTTTTGTTAGTTTCATATCCATTTTAATTTCTAATTAAATCTATGAAATTTAAAATATTGAAATAATATTTATTATTATTATTATTATTATTTTAAATTCTCTTGTAATCTATGTTTTACAATATATTAATAATTGATTTTAGTAATATTTATAGATTTAAGTAATAATGTTTAAGGTTATTTGTAGTAGATTAATTAAGTTTTAATTTAATCCAATGGATGTATAACCTAAATTATAATAATAAGGGTAGGTTTTACATATTATTAACTTAAGGTTTGATAATGTAACTTATTAAGAAGGGTAGCTCTTTATTTTGGTAGTTTTTATTAAAGGTAAGGTTAGTTGTTATAAGTTGAGATTTTTAAGATTGTTTTTTATACTTTTAAAAGTTAGTTATTTTAAGATGAGATTTTAAGTGTTTTATAGGTTAGTTATTTTAGTGGTTATTATTAAAATTAATGTTAGTTATTTTAAAGAGATTTTCAAGAGGGGGACCTTGTATAGGGATGTAGAAGGGCAAGGATAAGGTTTGAAAAAAAGAAGGATAAATGGAAGAGGGTAGTGTCTAGGGAGGAGCATTGGAGCAAGTGCTAAGGACCAAGTAATGCAGGAGGATGAAAAGGGTTGAGGTAATGGAGACCAATGACTTAAGGGGAAAAAGCTTATTATCGGGAAAGAACGTGGATCCAATTCCTGCTAACCTCTAAACCTCCATCTCTATTTAGGTTGTGAGGGTGCTTGATGATTTCTAGGGCTTCACGAACTTTACGTTTAAAATGGTGTTTTTCTTTGGCAATGACCTCCACATCTTCAAAGCATATGTGGTGACATGCTTTGTTGGAATGTTCTGCTAAAGCCAAGGTTTTGGTTCTTCCAAGCCTGATATCAGCACCATGTTCTTTAAGCCTTATTTTGAAGGTCCTACCTATTTCCCTAATATAGCATTCTCCGCATGAACAATTAATTTTGTAAACACCTTTTTGTTGGAGGCGGTCAGGGTCGTCTTTGACCGATTTCATCCTTTGTCTGATTGTCAATAGAGGTTTGAAGGATGCTCTAATCTCCTTCCTAGCTAGAACTTTGGCTATCTTGTCCGTGACTCCTTGAATATACGGAAGGTAAGCTTTTGCTATAGAGGAATTTTCAGTTGTACTTATTTTATTTCCGGATCTGGCTCTTTGAATAGCTTTGTTGATGTCTCTATTACTGTATCCCAACTTTATGAAAGATTTCTTAGATGTTCAATTTCTTCTTCAATATGTGTATTGTCTGATATTCTGAAAGCCCGTGTAAAAAGAGTCAGCAGAACCCCTATCTTTCGGGCAGGGTAATGCTGTGAATCAGCATGAAGATAATTTTCAGTGTGTGCTTTCTTTCTGAACACTTTGTGCCCAAGGGATATGTCTTCATTTCTAGAGAGGAGAATGTCAAGGAATAGTATGCAGTTGTTTTCTTCGCCTTCCATTGTGAATTGGATATCTTTGGATATGCCATTCAGGTGGTCAAGGAAGCTTTTTAATTCATCCTCTCCATGAGGCCAATTGACATTGGTGTCATCCACGAACCTTATCCAAAATTTAGGTTTCAATGGGTAAGAGTATAGAGCTTTCTTTTCAAATTTTTCCATGAAGAGGTTTGCCACTATAGGTGACAACGAAGATCCCATAGAAACTCCAGATGTTTGTTCAAATATTTCTCCTTGGAAGGTGAAGAAGGTGGAGTAGAGACATATTTCAGCAAGCTTTGCAGTCTATGGGTCTGCGACTTCTTTCACTACTTGAACAACTTCATCCAGCGGGATTTTAGTAAAAAGTTGGACAACATCAAAGCTAAAAATTTTGTCTTCAGGATCCAGCTTAGCTTTTTTAATGAAATCATCATAATGATTGGAGTCTTTGATGAATGAACTAGTTTTACTAACGAGAGGGGCGAGGGTGCTAGCTACAAATTTGGCTAATTCATATGTTGGTGCACTTATAGTGTTGACGATGGGTGGCAAAGGAGCACCAAACCTATGGATTTTTGGGGCACCATAAATGTGGGGCATGATTTCACCCTCTGGGTATAGTCGTTTCTTTAATTTTTCATCAAGATTGGACTCCTTAATGGCTTTTTAAACATTTTTATGACTGTGGAAATGGGGTTCTCATTGATTTTTTTATAGCTTCCACTATTATGTAGGTGATCTCTCATTTTATTGTTGTACTCTTCTTTTTCCATCACCACCGTGGCCCCTCCTTTGTCTGCTTTTAAAATGACAATTTTATCATTACATCTTAGGTTTTTTAGGGCTCTCAATTGTTCATTACTTAAATTTCTCTTAAGAGGCTTGGCCTTTTTCAGGATGATGGCACACTCTTGTCTCAAAAGTTCATTGTCTTCATCATTGAGAGATTTGATGCCATCCTCAATATCGCAAATGATCTCTCCGAATAATAACTCCTATCTTAACTTTTTGTAGGTGAAATGTTTGACTTTAAAGCCTATTCATAACTTTACAACAACTGATTGGCAGATAGAAAATATCTTTGACTGGGTTCAATAATTGTTTAATGCTTTATTGAAGGAAACAAAGCACTAGGTGGCAAAAATGTCTTTGAAAGAAGTAACTGCCATAGGCTTAGTCATTCGAATGCATTTCTGGGCTTAATCTGCTTCTGTTTTATCTTTAAACTCTATATTAGGCCTGTAAACTTTGTCTTTATACTCTGAATGTCTGTTTGTATTGATGTTTTTTCTTTTAATATTTTTTATCTCTGTCTGTTTATTTATCTTTTGTTTTATCCTTCTCATCTTTTCCTTTATCCTTTCATCTCTGTTAACTATCTGCCTGTATCCTTTAACTTCTGCTTTTAGCTGACTAGTCTTCTGTTTTGGCTTTTGATTAAGGATTAGCCCTTTAATCTTTCAAACTCCTTCTCTTCACTGTTTCCTTTGACTATGTTTGTCTTCTGTCTGGTGGGAGGCATGCGATATAGCCCAGGACGTGGCACGTGGTGGGGCAAAACCGCCTATTTCACACGAGTCGGAAAATGTTAACCCCTACGCAATTATATATGCGATATGTGCCGGGGACCGTCAGATCTTGGGATGGGAGATCAACAACTATTGCGCATTCGGGAGGCAGTGAGCAGGTGACCGGGCCAGCAGAAGTGGAGGACAGGTGGCAAAGTTTCATTGGATGGCGGGGTTAAGTGGAGGATCGGGCCTAGGGTCTTAATAATTTAACAAAAACACGTTAATTTATAAGGTTTTGGGAGGGTGCTAGGCATAGTGGGATGCGGGGCCCATGTTTTAATAATTCAAAGGGTCAACGAGGCCTATTATAAGGTTTATGGGGTTTACAAAATGAAAAGGGAGAGGCATTATTTGCATAGGGGAAGGGCTTATAGATAGGCTGAGGTCAGGGTCTTATGAGTGCGAGGGGGCTGGGGCTTAGAAGAAAAAGGGGGCTTAAGCCTATATATCTAAAGGGCGGGTTTATGATATAAAACAGAGTTATATATATATATATATAAATATATATATATATATATATATATATATATATATATAAATATAAATATATATATATATATATATATATATATATATATATATATATATATATATATATATATATAACACCCGAAAGGCTTAAGTTTGGATTTTAAACAATGTAAAAGTGGACTTTTACATTGTTTAATACATGTAAAGGGAAATGAGGAATAGGGGTGTGCTCCATGAGGGTTTAGGAAAGGGAAAAATGGGTTTTTTAGAGGGAAAAATGGAGTGGATGAGAGCGTGGTTAGGGTAGTGAAAATGAAGTTAATAGGCCCAACAGTGAAGTCTTTTTTGGATCAGTGAGGTGAAATTTAGAGGGAAGAGAGAGAAAAGATAGTGAAATAGTTTAGCTTAGGATAATGAAGGCAGTGATAAATTTTGTTTTTAGAAATCTAGGACCATTACTTAGTCATCTTCATAATCAGCAAAAATTACTGATGACTAACAGAAGGAGTCATCAAGTGATAGTACTATTCCATTTCTCAATATATTTTCAACATCTTCATGAAGAATTTCATTGAGAAAAAGTTTCACTATCTACAATATGGCCTTGAGGTGGTGATACAACTCCCTAGCCGTTGTATTTCTTTTCAGTATTGTATTTTGAGGGGGAGGGGGGTGTTTCCCATGTGGTTTTCCCTCTTTCTTCTTCTTGTAGTTGTTCTATGTTACTTAGATGCATTATAAGTTGGTAACTTACATGGCTTCTTGTTGGGACTTATCCATTTTGTTCTCTTAAGTAGTGCTTTAAGGGAATATTGGAGATAGCATACACTTAATTGTACTTTAAATAGACTTGTGAGTGAAGTCATGCATGACAACCTCATTATTATCACCAAGAGAGAATTCCACAAGTGCATTCATGAGTTCTACCAATCTCCACTTGCATGGTATGGTTAACTAATGATTACATGGCAAGTTAACTTGGACTCTGTGTCAGTTTTTTTAAGTTCATGTTCAAATCTCTCTAGATTCAATACTAGACTCACATTACTTCAACCATATAGATTTTGTTGCATTTTATTATATTCTTTCATATTTTTCCTTTTTTTGTGCATGAATAGAATTCATTAAATATTTTTTCTATCAATTTTATGTCTTCTTTCCTTACAAATTTTGTTCATAATTTTCTAGCTAGATCCAATCTTTACACATTCACCTACAATTTCACAATTTTGACCACCTCTGAAAAGTGTATCATAACATGATAAACATGATATCGTGTGCTGCTAAAAATATTCAGCAAGAACATGTGCGTGATTGAAACGTTATGTTGCGTTACTAAAAAAAATCCAATAGAATTTCTTGAACATCACGTTTGTCAGCCAGCATAATTCAAATTGTTCGATAGGGATCCTTCGGAAGGACAGCTGTAGTATAGTTTGAGGACATGTTTGGGTACAGAATATTGTCTTGGTGTTACAGAAAGAGCGTCAAGTATTCTTGAAGCGTTGTTCCATTGATGGTGATGGCCTCTCCGTACGAATTTCCTGCTGTTAATGGGCAAATTTACTTGTGAAATTCTTGATTTTTATTGATAGAAATAATTATTTGACAATTAATGCAGATGATTGGGTGGAGATGTTCATTTTATAGCTCAGTATAAAAGGATGTGTAAGTTTATAGGGGATGTGTAATTTGTCTGTATTATATTTTAAACAGAAAAATAATATAGGCTATAATTTAAAAAAAAAAAAAATTAATAATGTAGATTGAAAAATAATGTGAACTATAATTTAAAAAAGTATTAATATGTTGTTAAGTAATTAGAAGTAAAAAAAAAATGTGAATCAAATGTTTAAATCTTATACTTTTCAAAAAAAAGATTTAAATAAACTATTTAAAGATTTATGTTAACTAATTTTTGTTGATATCAACTTCATATATCTATATATAGATATAGAAAAAAGATTATAGTTAAAAATTTTATTTCGTTTTATATATATTCTATCATTCAAAACTATAATTTAAACAATGAAAAATAATACATTATATTTAAGCAACGACATCTGATGATCACTGATGACAACAATAATATTCTAGAGATCTTGAGTTCAGAGAAAAAATTGATGATATGAAACTCGAATGTGTGGTTTCAGAGTAAAGATTATTTTTAAAATTGAACAATGAAAAATAACACATTATATTTTATACTCTAAAAAAATTCATATGCCAAGAAATTTAATTCCTCTAAAATTATATTAAATTCGACCTTAAAATAAATTTATGCTAATTTTTAATAATATATACTAAAGACAACACCAATATTTACAAGTCCTAGAGGTCTTGAATTCACAGAAAAATTTGGTGATATGGAGCTGGAATGTGTGCTTTCAGAGCAAAGGTTATTTTTAAAACTATAATGGTAAGGTCTTGAATTCAGAGAAAAATTTGGTGGTATGGAGCTGGAATGTGTGCTTTCAGAGCAAAGGTTATATTTAAAACTATATGGTAAGGTGGTATGGACCTGGAATGTGTGCTTTCAGAGCAAAGGTTATTTTTAAAACTATATGGTAAAATGTTAGATTGTAATCTGGCCACGTTCTAAGTTTATAGAGTCGTCTATATCAGTCAACCTCGGATCTGATAAAACAGAAACTACAGGCCAGTCTCCGTGACTCGCATTATCTATTACAGCTACAAGCCAAAGGTATAACAATACGTTCAAAATCTTATTGCATGGCACATAAAGGACAGATACTCTAAGATGCTCAAATGTGAAGGTCCTTTCAATATGATGAAATCTTATCGTCTGGCAAGTAAAAACAAAAATACTATAATATGCTCAACTGCGAAGGTCCATTCATTAAATTTGACATCTCCATGTGACAATTAATGATGAAATGTGAAAAAGGGTTATTAAAGATATTTAAGGACATCGACCACGATTATAAAGTACATTATAAGATCTTTTCACTGTGAACCTCTTAACGATGAATAGATAATTTGTTGCTGTATGGCATCACAAAGGGTCTTGATGAATGACATGGGTTTTGAGTATTTGCTGATTATATTGGAGTTTTGTTTTGCTAACCAATAAATTATCTTATTTATTTATGAGGATTTTAAAAGTATGAAAAATAGGTAATGAGATAGAAATGGAGAGTAGATAGAAGTTTATTAGGGGTATAAAAATGGATATAAGAAAAAAAATTAAGATGTATTGAAAGGTTTTAAAAAAATATATTGGGAAATAATTTTTATTATCTTGTATATTATATGAGTGTATATATTGGAGAAGACTTTGTGTGCATACATGAGAGCTTTTGATAGCTTTTTTATAATTATGATTTTAGTGATAATTTGGGTCTTCATAATATGAATATTTTTTTCTTAAAAATAAAGATGTATTAAAACACATTTTTAATAAAAAGTTTTTTAAAAGAAATTTTCAATATCTTGTAAAATTAAGAGTATCCTTTAATATTTTATGAGTGCACATAGTGAGTGAAGATCTCGTAGTATTTGATGGCTTCCTTATAATTCTGATTCCAGTAACAACTTAGGTATTCACAATATAAATAATTTTAAATTGAAAAAACTATAAATATTAAAGATTGACATTGTAAAATCTTGTTGCACTAAAAACATTTGAAAATGTTATATCCATTTTCATTAAAAGTAATATTTTTATTAATTATAATTATAGTTTTAATTAGTAATTGGAATTTTAATAATTACTACTAGATGAAATTCAAGTAATGAAAAAATAAAAAATAAAACATAAAAATCATAAAACATTGAACCATTTTTCCATAATATATATATATATATATATATATATATATATATATATATATATATATATATATATATATATATTAATAAAAAATAATTAAAAAAACTCCATACCATTAACAAAAACAAACACAACTCAAAAACAAACACAACTCAAAAACACACATAATCCAAGACACTACCCAACTCAAAAAAAAATCACATAACCAAAGATACTACTTAGTTATAAACGTCCCCATCCAAACAAGGGCTACAGGCCCCCGTTGTCCCTGCCAAGTACAATTAGATGTATACCATAAACTACCATTTTTATAAGTTAATATGTATGAATAAGGTTAATCATGCTTTCCATAAACTATAATTTTAAATATATTTAATTATTCATAAATAAGATAATTAGCATATATTTTTTTCATGATAAAGTCAAAATGGTTCAATAAAGTTTTCAATTGAATTGATTTTCCTTTTAGATTGGAAAGTAAAAATGGATTGAAATATATTAATAATATTTATTATTATAATAATAAGTGAAATATTGAACTTGGTAATTCATACTTTAAGAGATGGGTTTTCACTCTTAATACGGTGAAGAGCCATGGAGAAGAGATGGAAGAATTTGCAGTCATCTCCAGCCAAAGTGAGAGAAGTAAAGTATCCTCGAAATAGTCCAATAAGTTCAACAAGAGAATAACCAGTGGCGAGCCATCTGGAAACATAGGAAACACTCCTCTGAGAAGAGAAAACGCTTATCAGCCGAGAAGTGGCCAAGTGGTAAGATGTGACAACACAATAAATGGCCAAGATCAAACTCTAGTTTATGCATAAGATTATTCTAGCATTTAATGCCAGAAGAGATTAATGTTAACATTAGTCAACAATGAACAAATACGCTTTTAACTTAAGAATTTAAGTGGAAACTTTGGATATTATTGTAATGTGCCTCGGAATGTTGCCTCTAGGTACGCGAAGTTTCCAATAAGAGGTGCAATTTAAAAATTTGGTTAAATTTGCTTTAAGTCGAATTTCCAACCTAAAAGTTTGGTTAAGTTTGGATAAAAAAGTTGGTCAACCCAAAGTAATATAAATTGGTAGGTAGGGACTAATGATTAATAATAATCATGTTGGGTTGATGTTTATAAAGGATTAAGAAAAACAAAATAATTATGGAAATAAACAAAATTATTATGTAAAGTTATACCAATATTATTTAATTCAATTATGTAAATTAAATAATCATTATTATGTATTAATTGATATTAAAAAGTTTTACTATGAAATTATATAATAATAATAAAATAATTTAATTTTAAGGTTATGGTTAAGTTTAGTGTATAAGATTTTCTTGTTTATGGGACAAGGGACTTATTTTTACTTAGTAACTTGATTGTTAAGTCTACAAAGATATACATACTCTACTCCCTCTAGTTTTATATTTAAGTTTCTTTTGTATTTTTTTCTTAAATATATAATCATTTAATTAATACATATTGTGTATAAAATCTTTCCATGAAAATCACATTCAAACAGATTTTATCGATGCTTTTCGAACCAGTTTAAATAGATAGAAAAATCTAACTAGCCTTTGTGAAATAACGAGTAGTTTGACTAAAATAAAAAAATACAAAAGCAAAACAATAATTGAATTATTATTATATATTTTTATTTAATAATTAAAATTGTTTGAACATAATAAAATATTTATATATTCGTAATTGATAATAATTGAAAATTCTAAGATTTAAAAAAACAAATAAATAAATAAATAAACAAAAATAAATAATAATAGTAATAATAATAATAAAATAAAAAAATAAAAAAATAAAAAATAAAATAAAAAAATTTAAAAAATAAAAAAATAAAAATAAAAATAATACATATTAAGTTTTTTTTTATAATCATTTAATTAATACCTATTAAGTTTTTTTTTTCTTTCCATAAAGTATTATCTTTAATTAATTATTTAATGTGAATTGAATTATATTTCCTTTCTTAACGAGTGTTGTGTGCAATGTATTCATGGCTAAATATAAATATATGTTTTTCTGCTTAGGACTAATAACATATTCATTAAAAAAAATAAAATGGTGATTTACACAATAATCATAAGGTGTTGTAATAAGAAAGTAGAGTTAAAGTATTTTCAGGTGATCTTTATTTCTGAATTCTATTAAATTTTTCCTTGTGACCATATACCTATGAGTAAGTTTTATATGGGTTTTAATGTAATATTTCAATCGATTTTAATGTGATACATAAATGATACAAGAATGAGGATACATGGTCTTTCATCATATGTTAAAGATACCCAAAATTTATTTTGGGTATTCATAAACTAATACTCAAGATAATAATGAGCATAGTATATTGAGCCTTAATGATATACAACTATGATAAATACTAAAAATATATTTTCTTTCCTTGTCCAATAAAAAATAATATTTGGGGAAGGTTGGAGCAGGAGGGATAATCTACAACTATGATAGAATATTAAAAATATAATTTTTTTTTTTTCAATAAAAAATAATATTTGGAGAAGGTTGGAGCAAGAGGGATAATCTTTCGTCCTGATGAAGAAGGAGTCTTTTAATTTTCTTGGAGAATTGGAAAATCCACCAACAATTTGGTAGAATATCTTACCCTTTCGAAGGGCTTGGAGGTGGCTAAGAATTACAAAAATCTTCAAGATAAATTTCTTTGGGGATTCGTTGCTCGTCATATGCTAGTTCACAAAGGCTAAGAAGGTCATTGGCATGACTTTGTGGTCTTAAGTCAAAGAATTCTTGCCTTAATCTCCCACTTTGAGCAAGTGAATTTCTTCCTGGTTTATAGGCATCTAAACTCAAATGTCGTTGTGCTAGATAAGAAGGGTGAAACTATGAACCAAGGGGAAATAGAGCTAAATATGAGACAATAATTCTCGCCAATCCCTTGATATGAAGAGCACCTGACAAAAAGAATTGACGTAGAGAGAGATCTTTGCCACCTTTCTCTAAATATTTTATGTATGATGAAAAATAATCATGTCTCCTCATTAGTGGAATCCTGAGCCCAACATCATTATACTTCCAAGTCAACTTTCTCTAATATACAACTCCGGATAATTAAAATCTAGGCCAACTGTCCCTTGATGGAGTACAAGAGACCTCTTTCTCATGCTCCAATCCTTTCTATACATCTTGTCTATTTAATTAGCATGGGGCTTGGTTCATTGCAAGTTCATGAGGGCGAGGCACTCAATGTAATTTTCCAAGGAATGAAGTTATTTCTCTCATCCTGCAGTTTCCCTTCGACGTCGTCCCTCTGCACAGGTGAATTTTCAATGGAAATTTGGGTCTTATCATTGTAGGATGGCTTGTGCCAGAGCCTAGGTTTCCTCAGTATATTAATCCCCACAATTTCTTGGCTCCCTCCACATAAAATTCCTGCTACCCTTTGTGCTTTGGATCATTCTCAATTGTCTCACTGGGCTAAAGTCGTTGAAGAGATAAAATTTTCTTTAATATGTGGTCTCTCGAGCCTTCATCCTAGAATGGCAGGAAACTCAAGTCCACCAGATAATAATGAGTTGTCAAATTTAATCGACAGGTTGTTGGACGCCTCTCAAGCTTTGTTTTTCTCAATTCACATGCTTGGAGATATGTGTTAGGACTCGATAATGTACCTTTTTGACCATACATTTTGCTATCATTTCACTCTTTTCCAGTCCATATTTAAAGCCTATACTATCACTTTCATCCATTCTTCCAAAGGTATATAACATTCTTCACTTTACTATATGTTTAATTTGTTTTACATGTAATTTTACATTACTTTCATATTTAATCATTAATAAAAAATATATAGTTTCTGAGACAGTTTGAAGAATGCAGTTAATTCATCATGGCTGTCTGCAGACTGCGTTGCCGAAACAGTCACAATAGTACGCAAATCCCGTTGCTGAAACAACCCGTGATTTGCAATTCTGAAGCAGCACTTCAGGCACGAAAGCAACAAGAAAATACAAGTAAAGGAAGCTGTTACACTGGCCGTAACAACTGCACCTCGGAATCAGTACCATTGTAACCATTGTAACAACATTTTGCTATGGAAGAACCGAATATTCTATTTTAGTATAGAAGATCAGATCAGGTTAAGAATAGGATATTCTATGGTGTAATCAATTGTGTAATAGATGTCTCCTCTTTAAAAAGAGGAGAGATCAACATTAGAGAACAATTAGATACTACGGGAGGTTTATTTTTTGAGAGAGACTTACAGAGAAGGACGTGAATCCTTTGTAATATGTTACTTTTGACAGATGAACAAAAGCTTGTTCTGAGCATTTCATTTTAGTTCATTCTCCCAGGGAATCTTGTGAGAAGGAAAGGGCCCACCTTCTTCACAAGATTCACCCATTTATTTCTGTAGTGTGTTAACTGTTCTTTTCATTTATACCTTGTTGAACTCTGTTTGCTAAAATATTTTATGCAGTATTGGAACTCTGTTATCTATTGCTGAAACTCTGTTTCCATCAATTGTTGCATTATTTTCATGCAATTCATTCTTAGGTAACTGCAGATTATTTTGATTAGTAATCTTGTTTATAGAATGAGTTTGTGAAAGCGTGGTAATTAGAAACAGGTGCTGAAGATTCCTACTTAGGGAATAGGGTCTTGTTCTCTGTTATAACATAATTGACTTTTTCTTCTGCAGTTTGATTTCTTTTCCTAGATTGTTATCTTTTTAATGTAATCCAGGATTCTTTTGGTGATTGTCTGCAATAGAAAGATTGTCTTTGTTGTAACTCAATTAGAACTTCAGTTTGTGTGAATCAAGGTGTGATTAGTGTAATTTTTACTACAAATTTTCATTGCTTTTGAGATTGAGCATATACAGTGTGTGATTGCCTTTGAAATAAACATACTTCCCTAGGTTGACAATTTATGTAGCACTTGATTGTTTAAATTAATAAGCAATTAAAGTGACCAACATTTTGGCGCCATTGCCGGGGAAGGCAATTATAGATTTCAAAAGCATTGATGTTTCTCTTTTAGATGTGCATATTGCATGAGAGGATGCGAAACCCATAAGAAAACTAACCCTACAGGTGGAAAGGGCAAAGGAAGGGGAGGAAGAAAGACTTTTATTGATGAGATCGTATCAAAAGCTGAATCTTCTTAGAGGATAAGCTCTTGAAGGCCAAAGCCTCAACACTCCCCTCAATTGAATTACGAAACAGGAGAAATTGTGAGCCCTAAAAATGTTGAAGAGCCAGTAGAAAGCTTTGAAGAGCTAGTAGAAAGTGTTGAAGAGCCAATAGAAAGCTTTGAAAAGCCAATAGAAAATGTTGAAGAACCAATAGAAAACATTGAGGATCGAGAAAGTGCAGTAGGAGACCAAGCAATGGAAGGGAACAATGACGAATTCTTTGGAGGAGGACCAGCAGATCTTGAAGGAGAGGGAAAATATGAGAATTCTCTCTCTACCTTGGGATTCCCTATTGGTGATATCCCTAGAGGAGCAACCCCCATGAAGAATATCCCACTTTCAACTTTACCTAACTTCCATTGTTTATCTTTTGAAGATCCTAATGAGTTTTTTTTCGAGTTTGATATATTATGCAGAAGTTATGATTACATTACTAATGCTAAAAAATTGAAGCTATTTCCAGCAAAATTAAAAGGAAATGCAATAAGGTGGTTCATGAGTCTTGGAGGCCATGTAATCACAACATGGGAACAGATGAAACAAAAGTTTCTGCTTAAATATCAAGACTACGGCTGGACAAGAGAAAAAAGAGAGGAACTATTTAAGATGGTACAAAAGGAGGACGAGAATCTGGAGGAATTTGTGGAAAGACTACAATATAATTTGCAGAAATCCAATCATCCCGATGTAAGTAAAGATATTCTTAAAACAATATTATTAAAAAGAGTAAGGGATGACTGTCTAGAAATGCTAAATATGCTTGGTAAAGGGGACTTATCTAAAGAATCATATGATGAAATTTTTAACCTCTGCAAAAGATGTTCAAGAGGAGCTGCAAGGAACAGGTCAAACAACATGGATACCACATATTTAAGAGTTCAAAAATCAGCCAGTGGAGGAGCAACAAGAGCTGAAATAGGTAATTTACTTGAGGAATTTAAAACTGAAATGTTAAGTTCTTTTGCTTCACAGATTAACACCTTGCAGGTTAAGAAGAAACAAGCCGAAGCAGAAGCAGCCTTGTCTGTCTTTTGCTCCAAATGCAGAGATAAACACCCACTAAGGGAATGCCCATTGGACAAGGTGCCAATTTGCACCCTTTGTGAGAAGGATCATGAAACACAACAATGCCCTTCTTTACCAGGAATAAAAGTAACATTGCAACCAACCGAAGAAGAAGCTGAAGCAATCTATCTGTTGACAGAAAGAAGGCAATGGAAATTGCGAGGACAAGGTATGAAGTCTAATATTCCATTTACATCTTCTAATCATTGGAACAATTATCCTTCTTTTAGTCAAGCAAATTACCCTCCCTTTAATCAAATGAATTACCCGCCCTTCAATAAAATGAATTACCCACCCATGCAACAAGAAAACCCTCCCTTTTTAGACCCTGCAATGTGGACTCCTTGGCCTCCACAACAATAATCTTACTTTAACCAATGGAATTCAAATTGGAGGGGTCAATAACTCCCATTCCCAAATCAATTTCCTCAATTTCAGCAACCACTTCCTCTACCATCAGGTGCTCCACCAAACAATCAAATGATGAGACCCCAACTACCTGTTCAACCAAATCCTAACCCCAATAATAAAGTTGTGCAAGTTATTGATATTCAAAACCAGCCTACACTTCTTGTTTTCCCTGCACAATGTAATGATATTCATTTATGATCGGGGAAAATAGTTGAACCCATTATCGATGATGTTACCTCTTCCGATTCTGATAAAGAAGAGATTGAAAAACGTGATTTACATAAAGAGGTACAACCACCCTCAAATAAGGGTGCTGAAACAGCAGAACCACCATTCCCTGAGCATTTAGCTTTAACTAGAATGCCTGAGCCACCTGCTTTTAATCTTCTCGGGGAATTACAGAATATATATGTTAAAATTCCACTTTTACAAGCACTAAAAAATGTACCCATTTATTCCAGAACGATGAGAGATATTTGTGTTAAGAAACCCAATAGGAAAGCTAAATATCCCCTTACAGTCCATGTTATGGGTGATCTATCTGCATTAATGTCCGATAAAACTCCTCCGGTTAAATATGGTGACCCCGGCCATCCTACTATGACAGTCCAAGTCGGTAAAACAATAATCCCTCAAGTTCTGGTAGATTTAGGTGCTGCTATAAACATTATGAATCTTGAAACTTCACAACTGTTACAGCTAAAGAACGTAATAAGAGATATGCCAACCATTCTAGAGTTAGCTGACCGTTCTACAATCAAACTGGAAGGAGTTATTGAAGACCTAGTTATCTCAGTTGAATCCTAGAATTACCTAGCTGACTTTGTGTTGTTATAGACTAAAAAAAAGTCGGGGGGACATCCTCTAATTCTGGGAAGGCCCTGGTTAGCTACAGTCGATGCCTTTCTCAGTTGCAGATCTTGTTCAATGACAATTTCCAATGGATATGAAACTAAGCAGCTTACTCTCTATCCTCATGCTACATCCATGATTAATAATGATAATTCTGTATGGATGGATTATGATGATCATGCTATTCAACCTACTTTGAATATCAGACAAGATTTAAGTCTTAAAGATACCATTGAGGATGAGGTAATGCATAATTTTATTTGTGAACCCTTCTCTGTGATTCCAAAAACACATAATTAGTTGGTTGCACTTTTGAAATCAGATACCCAGGAAAAGCTTAAACCTGAAGATCTTCCTCAAAAATCAACCACCATCTCTTCTAAAAGCATAACAGTAGAAAATGAACCTGGCAAAACATTGAACATAAACCCCAATTTGACAGTTGCCGAAACACAGCAATTAATGAAGTTACTTCTTGAAAATAAGGAAGCATTCGCATGGGACTATACAGATATGAAGGGAATATCTCCTAAGTTATGTACTCACCGTATCTATATCAAGGAATGTTCTCGACCAGTCCGTCAACCCCAATGACGAATGAACCCTAATTTAAGAGAAATTTTCAAAGAGGAACTTCAAAAATTGCTTAATGTAGGGTTTATATATCCTATTTCTGACAGTGAATGGGTTTCCCCATTGGTAATAGTTCCTAAGAAAAACGAGAAATGGAGAGTGTGTGTAGATTATAGAGCCTTAAATAAAGCCACTCAAAAGGATCACTTTCCTTTACTGTTCATTGATCAGGTGTTGGATAGTTTTTCAGGGAAGAAATTCTTCTCCTTTTTAGATGGGTTCAGTGGGTATAACCAAATCAGAATTGCACCCCAAGACCAAGATAAGACCACTTTTAATAGCCCTTGGGGAACTTTTTCCTATAGAGTTTTCCCATTTGGACTATGTAATGCACCATCAACCTTTCAAAGAGCAGTTATAGGAATATTTTCTGATATGATTAATGACTCTATGGAAATATTTATGGATGAATTTACCCCTTATGGTCTGTCTTTTGAAGATGCATTACAAAATCTTGAGAAAGTACTTAAACAATGTATACAAGCTCACCTCTCCTTAAGTACCGAAAATTGTCATATGATGATAAGTGACGGAGTAGTGCTTGGACATTTTATTTCATCTCAAGGAATTCAGGTAGATCCATCCAAAATACAAGTCATTCAAAACCTTCCTATTCCTAAAACGAAAACAGATGTGAGAAGTTTTTTTAGGACATGCAGGATATTATAGGAGATTTATTAAAAAAAATTCCAAAATAGCTTCTCCTTTGTTTGTGTTACTTATGAAAAATGCTGAATTTAAGTGGACTAATCTTTGCCAGGAAGCATTTGTTGAACTCAAGCATCAGTTATCTACAACTGCTATTTTAAGGGGACCTGATTGGGCACTTCCCTTTCATATATCCTTTGATGCTTCAGATACTACAATTGGAGCTGTCTTGGGACAAGAGGAAAACCATCTTCCTTATGCTATCTACTTTATTAGTAAGAATATGACTCTTGCTGAGCTTAATTACACAGTTACCGAAAAGGAATTTTTAGCAGTAATTTATGCCATTAATAAATTTTGACATTATATTACTGGTTACTCTACTTTTGTCCACACCCACTCCGCTATTAAGTATTTAATGAACAAATCTGTCACAAATGCTCGAGTCACCAGATGGTTATTTTTATTATAAGAGTTTGATATTACAATTGTAGATCGACCATGTAAAGAAAATGTTGTTGTTGATTTCAATTCTTGGTTAAAAGATGATGATAATACTCCAGTAGATGATTCCTTTCCTGATGAATATTTATTTGCAGTATCTGCTCACTCACCATGGTATGCAGACATTGCCAATTATCTGGTTGCAGGGAAGTTACCATCACACATATCGCATCGAGAGAAAAGAAAAATCATTCAACAAAGTGCTCAGTATAGCTGGATAAGTAGGTGTCTTTTCTACATAGGACTTGATCATGAAATCCAAAGATGCATTAGAGAAGATGAGGCTTATGATATACTAAAATATTGTCATGATGGCCCTTGTGGAGGGAATTTTGTTGATAAGAGAACAACACATAAAATTCTTAGGATGGGTTATTATTGGCCCTCACTCTTTAAATATGCAAAGAAATATGTTCAGGCTTGCGATAGCTGTCAGAGAATGGGTCAACCTAATCATAGAGATGAAATTCCATTAAACCCCCAGGTAATACTTGAACCATTTGAAAGATGGGCCTTAGACTTTATAGGACCCATTAATCCTCCATCCAACCAAAGAGTTTATATATTAATCTACACGGATTACATGACTAAATGGGTGGAGGCTAAAGCACTCCTTAGAGCTAATGAAGAAGTTGTCCTAGCTTTCCTATTTGAAGAAATATTTGTTAGATTTGGAGTTCCTAGAGAGCTAGTTACAGATGGAGGACCTCCTTTCACTTCTCATGGTTTCAAAGCCACCCTTCAGAAATATCATATTCATCATAGAATGACTACACCATACCACCCCCAAGCCAATAGGCAGGTGGAGAGTACAAACAAAGTAATAGAAGCCATTCTAACAAAAACAGTGAAGGAAAACTGGAAGGCTTGGTCTCAAAGGCTCCCTGAAGCGCTATGGGCTTATAGAACTACCTGGAGAAATACTACAGGATTTCCCCCCTATGAATTGGTTTATGGTAAAAGTGTTGTTTTTCCTGTGGAATTTGAAATTAAAACCTTAAGGACTACTTTAACTGTTAACCTTGATTTAACTGATGCACAGACAGCCAGGTTGCAGCATCTTCATGAATTGGATGAAAAAAGATTAGATGTCATTCATCAGAAAACTATGATCCAACAACAAAGAAAAAAGTGGCATGATAAACTCATCAAGCATAAGCAGTTCCAAAAAGGTAATTGGGCTTTATTGTATGATTCTCGGTTTGCAAAATTTCAAGGGAAGCTACATATAAGATGGCTAGGACCATACAAAATAGATACTGTTTTTCCCAATGGAACAGTAAGGCTCTTAACAATTGATGACTCTAAAACACCACTATTAGTAAATGGTCATCAGCTTCGTCTGTACTAGTGCCCTATTTCCAAAGAATATTTTAAGGCCACTTGCATGGAAAATGCACATTATCTCTTTTTAGGGGAGCCTTATGCTCCTCATTGCAATTGATTTTTCTGCATTGTATTTTTAGTATTAGATTAGATTTCTTAAACTAATAATCCCTATCAAGGGCTGGAATGTTACAATTGATTATTTTGCAGATTCTTGATTAAGGAAAGGCTTACCAAGGAAGGACAATTTCACCACAAGCAGATCCAAGCTTCATTTTGAGAAGCATCCCTCCCCTCACTTCAACACATTCATAGTTCATTTCCCTATCTCCCAGTAACATTTCATCATTCATTCCCTTCATTCCTTTTTCCCTTTCCATGTCATTTTCCCTATTTTTTTCATTGTTGAAACACCATTCTTCAGCAAATATCTTCCCCATTTTTCACATTGCTGAAACACCATTCCTCAGCAAACATTTTCCCCATTTTCCCACTACTAAAACAATGACTCCTCAACAACACTTTCCCTATTTTCCCACTGCTGAAACACCACTCTTCAACAGCATTTCATCCATTTTTCCCATTTCTAAAACACCATTTCTTTCTCCAAAAGACATGACTATGCAACATTCTATGTCATGAAACCATCTTCTTCAGTTCATTCATTTCCACTACTACTCCTGTCCTTTCACTGCCTTCTCCTATGATTAAACAGACCTCTAATAAATTCTCCCTCATGTTTCAAAAAGCTTCTAAAGTTCTTCCATGACTATTGTTGAGCCATTATAAGCAAGCACTATATTTTTCGAAGTATGAATTAAAGGTAAACATGAGGTATGTAATTTTATATGTAAGTACAATTAAACTATGGTTAATGAGAAGATTTTGTTTATTATCACCACAATCCCCACACACTTAAAGACATCATTTCAGCCGTAGTTGGGGGGAATATCAAAATTATATGCCATCATTTCACAACATGCCAATTACCTTCATTTTTCTTACTCATTACCTCGCCTCTTCACCATTACTCCATGTTCTCATTCGCAAATTTTACTCTGTTCAAAGTGCGGTAACTTGGTTTTTGACTGTGAATTTTACCAAAGCTGGTTAACTATGGGAGGGCCTACTATTCGACATGAGCTCGGCTCGATAGCTCTGCTTGAATTATTCCCAGAGGTGTATCGTATTTTTCATCAGGCAGGCTGGGTAGGATATTTTCAGAGACTTCAGGAATTTGATCCTCAACAGGTCCTTGAATTTGCACGAAATCTTCAAGAAGATCATTCTACTGTTCAGGGAGTTCAAATTGCAGTCTCAGAGGGTGATATAGCACAGGTTTCAGGTCTACCGATCACTGGCACACGATGGTTTAGTCGAAATCATATCATTCTGAATGCACAACTGGATTTTCTTTTGCCTGGAGAACAAGTCGAGCCCAAAGGCCGGGGTGTCGGACTTCACTCATTACCGCCTCCTTGGCCGAAAGTTGCTGAATTCGTCAAACATTACCTCACATGTGAAGGCTGCTACCAGGTAGTCTACCATCATGATTTTGTCTTATTAAATCATTTACAACATGGTAGACTGTTGAAAATTCCTTAGTATTTACTTGGATGTCTTAAAAATATGACGTATTATTGTAGATGGGTAAAATTCCCCCTCGTTTCCCTCACCCATCACCGTATTGTTCAGCTACTTATTCAGATGAGTTTTGCTCAGCAAAACCCTCCCTTAAACAACCTACCCATAGACCCTCAGCAAGCTGCTGAAATTCCTCAAGAAGTTGCCGAAATTCCTCAAGAAATTCTTGAAAATCCCCAAGAACAACAACCACAGAACATCCTTAACCCTCCAGAAATTCCACCCACATAACCAATTGATCCAATTCCCCCTCCTATCATACCAAGTCCATCCCATAATTTGGCAGAATCATCTAAACCTACTGTTCACATATCTAGTGATGATTCGCAAACAGATAACCCCTCCTCCTCTGCTTCCAAAAGGAAAAGGCGAACCACAACCACCTTTCTATCAAAAATATGAAGAAGGGCCTCAACCAAAGCAACCACTACTTCTGATAGCCCTCCCCTCAAGAAAAAATCACTCATAAAAGAAAGAGAACTACTACTTTTTCAGCCTTTTTACCAAGAAGACGAATGAGGGCGTCAACTGAAGCAACCACCATTCCCACTACTGTAGAATCTCCACCCATTCTTTTAAAAGCCCATACACCACCACAATCCCAAATCCTGGAATCTTTACCTGTCTCATATAGGGGCACTGAAACACAAGAACCAGATGCCCAGGGTACTGCGACATCATTTTTTTCATAACAAGTAGCTGTCACACAAGAACCAGCTACTCATTCAGTAGTTGTCACACAAGAACCAGCTATAGCTGCCACACAAGAACCAGCTACAGCTGAAACACAAGAACCAGCTGCTGATGTACAAAAAATAGATGCCTAGGATGATGCACATCACGTAGCTGTCACACAAGAACCAATTACTTATTCAGTAGCTGCTACACAAGAACCAATTACTGAGACTATGACTGTTACACAAAAGCCAGTCACCCTGGCTTCCCTCTTACAAGCAAACGAGTTTCTAAGATAAAAAATGGAAGCTTATAAGCAAGAATTGGTAATGGCAAGGGAAGCCTATGACAAAGAGCTTAATTTGTATACCTTAGCTCATGCAGCATCCATGGCAGAAAAAGACAAAGAAAATGATCAGTATAAGGAATACATGTGAAACCAATGTGGGAATATTTATCATCAAGCAGGATATAAAGTAATTCAAATCCCAATGCCGGGAGCATTTACGTCTTCTGCATTCAAAGAGGAATGCCCTACTGTTACACAAGAACCAGTAGGGCCTTCAAAAATTTCAGAAAAAAAAGTTGATTTACAAGTACCCTGCCCTACTGTAACTGATTCTGCTACTCAGACGACGCCTCAGCCTACCACTTGCAATGCTGAAACACAAAATGAACCATGGGATGAGCTGGAAATAATGAACAAGTGGAGGAAATAATATGTCATTTCACAAGATAAAACCTTGCAGCAGCACAAATTAGTTTGGCAGAATCATATATATTCAAACTGGGAGATCTTGGAGCAAACACTCCAGCAATCTAGAGTATATAAGAAGGAGAATAAAGAGCTAAAAGGAAAACTGATCCTAATGTTTGAACTGGTACAAAAATTATTGGCTGCTAGGAAACCATCTCTGAATTACCCTCTATTCCTCACAGAACGTCTTGTTTATTTTCAGTTGAAAGCAATCAAAGATGGAAGACCTGATGAGGTGCTTACATCCGAACAGTTTGTGAAAATTTTTTCAAAAGCCTCCACCATTGATTAGCACTTGTTATGTGAATTGTATCTTCACAATGAAGCCATTCTTGAAAACAGAAGGCTTAATCTCAATCCTCTTGTTGGTGATATTCAGATCAGGGCATTTTCCTCTTTCCTTGCTAATCAGATTACATGGCAGACCGCTTTTCTTGCATCTAGGCAAAACGAAGATAATCGTCTTCTCTAGATAAGGCCAGAACCGCAGAACCCTTCCATCTTTGTGGAAGAATATTATCAATTTTTGAACAAACTAGGGATGACTGAACATATACGGCAATTACAGGCTTCAGTACTTCAGGACTGTCAATACTTTATCAGGGCCAAATAAACTGCTTCTTTAAGAGCAAACAACATGTTTTGGCAATAATCTTCTAAGGAAAAGCAGGAGTATAATCCTTTCAGTCCTAGTAATCTTGAAACTAAAATCTCCAAAGTACCAGATTACATCAAGTGTGTTCAACAATGTGCTGAAAAATGGATATGGTACCACTTTAATTTTCCTATTCTGTGGATGCCAACAGAGGAATATCATACTCATCATAGGTTGGCTAGGAAAGATGAAGCAGCAACTTGGCAAAAGTTGAAAAATGTGCAAGGATTCAGAGCTTCAACAGACAGCACCTTCCATAGCTACTGCCTAAGTAATTTGCATGCCAAAAGCCAATATTCGGATTCCGATTCAGACTAAAGTTGCCTGAGGACATGCAACCTTTTTAGTTGGGGGGATGTTAGGACTCGATAATGTACCTTTTTGACCATACATTTTGCTATCATTTCACTCTTTTCCAGTCCATATTTAAAGCCTATATTATCACTTTCATCCATTCTTCAAAAGGTATATAACATTCTTCTCTTTACTATATGTTTAATTTGTTTTACATGTAATTTTACATTACTTTCATATTTAATCATTAATCGAAAATATATAGTTGCTGAGACAGTTTGAAGAATGCAGTTAATTCATCATGGTTGTCTAAAGACCGCGTTGCTGAAACAGTCACAATAGTACACAAATCTCGTTGCTGAAACAACCCGTGATTTGCGATTCTGAAGCAGCACTTCAGGCACGACAACAACAAGAAAAGACAAGTAAAGGAAGTTGTTACACTGGCCATAACAACTACACCTCGGAATCAGTACCATTGTAACCATTGTAACAAAATTTTGCTATGGAAGAACCGAATATTCTATTTTATTATAGAAGATCAGATTGGGTTAAGAATAGGATATTCTATGGTGTAATAAATTGTGTAATAGATGTCTCCTCTTTAAAAAGAGGAGACATCAGCATTAGAGAACAATTAGAGACTACGAGAGGTTTATTTTTTGAGAGAGACTTACAGAGAAGGACGTGAATCCTTTGTAATATGTTACTTTTGACAAATGAATAAAAGCTTGTTCTGAGCATTTCATTTTAGTTCCTTCTCTCGGGGAATCTTGTGAGAAGGAAAGGGCCCACCTTCTTCACAAGATTCACCCATTTATTTCCGTAGTGTGTTAACTGTTCTTTTTGTTTATACCTTGTTGAACTCTATTTGCTGAAATATTTTATGTAGTATTGGAACTCTGTTATCTATTGCTGAAACTCTGTTTCCATCAATTGTTGCATTGTTTTCATGCAATTCATTCTTAGGTAACTGCAGATTATTTTGATTAGTAATCTTTTTTATAGAATGAGTCTGTGAAAGCGTGGTAATCAGAAATAGGTGTTGAATATTTCTACTGGGGGAATAGGGTCCTATTCTCTGTTATAGCATAATTGACCTTTTCTTCTGCAGATTGATTTATTTTCATAGATTTTTATCTTTTTAATGTAATCTAGGATTATTTTGGTGATTGTCTGCAATAGAAAGATTGTCTTTGCTGTAACTCAAGTAGAACTTCAGTTTGTGTGAAGCAAGGTGTGATTAGTGTAATTTTTACTACAACTTTTCATTGCTTTTGAGATTGAGCATATACAGTGTGTGATTTCCTTTGCAATAAATAGAATTCCCTGGGTTGACCATTTATGTAGCACTTGATTGTTTAAATTAATAAGAAATTAAAGTGACCAACAATATGATTGAGAGACAACGACTCCTTCCAACTCTTCTTGGAGGAAAAATTTCTCTCTCACCATGCTAAAATGGAGAACTCCTTGGATAGTCTAAAGGAGGAAATTCATCTCATTTGCACTCTAGTGGATGCATTGGAGGCCTCCTCATCCACAACAACAAGAGTGTCCCATGGAGATTTTGGTTATGGGGCACATGCTTAACACAAAATGACTTGTCTCCCTAAAGGGATTGGCGAGGGTGGTCATAGCACCAGGTGGCTCTTGTTTTTTGTTTTGGAAGATTTTTTTGGTTATGAGGTTGATTTTAGCTCTCTCATATTGTTCACTATGTTTTTTTGTAAATGTATACTTCTACTTGGGATTTTCTACATAAATTATAATGGTTATATATTTTTATGAATTGGGTTGCCATCCAAAGGTTTAGTGAATACTATTTTTACCCCATGATGAGATCAAATTTTTACATTAGAAATTAGATGTAAAGGTTTTGGACGCTTTACCAGGAATTGGGTTGCCATCCAAAGGTCTAGTAAATTCTATTTTCACTATGATGAGATCAAATTTTTACAATAGAAAAAAAAACCTAAATAAAAATGAACTTATGTTTAACTGAAATATACCTATAATCATTAGTGTTAGTTTTCTTATATGAAATGATCAAATAGAACCTTAACTAATATAGACTAAGATAAAGATCAAACACTCCCATATATAAACCTTTGATCTTAAATTGAAAGAGACTTAATCATGATAAACATATAAGCACTTTAAGAAATTAAAAAACTAAGATAAAGATTAAACACTCCCGTATATACACCTTTGATCTAAAATTAAAAGAGACTTAATCATGGTATGGTAAACATATAAGCACTTTTAGAAAGTTAAATTGCTAAATTTACATTCACATTAAAACTAATAAACCATATATAATTTAATCACAGTTATATAATAAATATAAATTTTTATTATACATTTATTAAATTAACATAAGTTATCAGTAAAAAAAAAAATGGTAAATATTAAAAGAATATTTAGATAAAAAAAAATTTGGATTAATGACCAGATACTAATGATGTGATTAATCCCCCTCGATCGGGGTGCATGTTAGATCACAATCGGAATAAAGGCCTAGCTGGTTCTCACTGTACTCTCAGTTTTAATGCCCACATTCTTTGATTTTATGAGTTGTCAGAACCCCCGTCATGGTTTAAACTTCCCACCTCCGAAGGGAATGATGGTTCATGTCACCTGTCGAGCATGCATCTACTGCTGAGGCGATGTAAAATTTGGTATTGCCGCCGATTTCTCCTTTCTAAAGGTAACGTTCGACCCAATTAACTTATTCTTCTCTTGTTCCTGCTGCTCTGTTTTCTCTGCATAGTGGAAAGCTCTAGTCAGCAACCTCACCATTGGTGCAAACCCCTATGGTATGTAATGGCTCCTTACCTGAGTTTCATTCGTTATGAATTATGCCTCTATGCTTAGAACACGAACAATGGTTTCTCTGCTGATATTCCTGTTACCTATCCTATGCAAGTTTATGACATCACTGTAGAATTAGATACCATTCCTCGTTTTTAAAGTCCTGATAGAGATTCTGATATTAAGAATTGGGTTCAAAGATTCTCTGAAAACTATCATTTTGGGCTTCTTCTATTTCTGAATTCGTCTTTAAGGTATACTTGTATTTTCAGCGTTACTTCTAATCTGAGAAAGTCCCATAGTCTAAGCTCTTAGCCTGCTAGTAATTGCTTTGTCTTTAATCCCTGGGGTTCTAAATCTTTACGGTTTGAATATAGTCAGTCTCAGACCTTTATTTCAAGTTATGCATCTAGTCCCTCTAGAGCGAATGTAATCACACTGCTCGGCCTTCAAATTCTGCATATCCAGGAGGTCATCCTATGTTCTTCTCTTCAGTGTCTCTGCAATATTCATTTTCACGCCCTCTGTGATTCTGTGTCTCCATATTTCATGGCTAAAACCAAACCAGGTCAGAGTGCTACCAGACCTACTCCTTCTCGTAAAAGAGGCCACAAGTCAAATATCGAAACTCTGGAAAACATAGCTGATACCTATGAATCAACTACCCCTGAAGATATTAAAGTCACTATTGTTGAATGGGAACAGGACTCAGAGGAAGAAGATACAGAAATTAGTGAGCAACAGGAAAGAATGGAATTCATCCTTGACCCCGGAAACACTAGGGGCAGAGTCTTCTTATTTCAACAAACAGTAAAAACATATTGGAAATTCAAGTGTGTGTTGGAAAGAGAAATGGAGAGCCTACAGAAGAAAGAACTTAAATCCTATTCTTCAGTCTTATTTGCACTTCAAGCAATGAAACAAGAAATGCGAGAGATGTCAAAGACCCAACATCAGCAAACTACTCGCATTGGCAACATAGAACAACAGCTCCATCTGTTTCAACAAGCAAAGCTTTCTGGATCACCTTTCAAGGATCCAGTCTCAGATATTTAATCTCATGGATACTTCATATCATGTTTTTTTTTTAAATTTTGAATGACTCTAGATACTTTATATCTTTTCAGTTTAATATGCAGTTTCTATGGACATAGTTGTGTAAAGTTAGTAGCTACTAAGCGTAAAAAACAATACCAATTATGGTTAGCATTTAACTTTTTGAGGTGGCCAACAGACCTGGTTTCCTGTGGGCAGGTTGAGGCACTCAATTTTTGATGTAATTTTTTTTATGCAACTTGCCCTTATAATAGAAAATGGCTAGGCACTACGGAATTTACAAAAAAAAAATGATGTGATTAATCCCAAAGACATTTATTTAAATTATGAATCACAAAAGCCTTAAATCTAACATTAAAAGAACATATTTATGAAATTTCAATCCAAATTAGTATATCACAACAATAAATACATATAACCATTCATATATTCTTAAAACATTGTAGTTAATGGTTTTCCAAATAAGGTAATGAATATATGATAGATGTTAGTGGTATGTAAAATGAAGGCTAAATTTTTTTTGTTAGGATAAAGAAATATGATCACCATTAGTTTTCAGCCATTAAGCATAAGGAAGTTGAAACAATACAAAATACATTTATTTGGTTTTATAAATTATAATTACATTAAAAATAATTTATCCATATATTTTTAAAATGCATACATGTAATTTGATGTAATTAGTATTAAAGAAGAATTAATTTTATACTGATATAACTAGCATTGATGTATTAGCATTAAAGAAGAATAATAACTAAGTCATATTTGATTATAAAATGAGATAGTATACATAATATTGTAGTTAAAGGAAGTCAAATTGAATATTTCCATAAAATAAAATAGAGTAATAAGTAGAACATCAAAACTAAGATACCATATAATAAAAAATATCTCATACAAATGAATTAAATGGTCCCATAAGGAAATTGTAAATTAAAATTGTAGCCAAAAAGGAAAATGAAGAAATTAGTTACGTGGTTAAGACAAGCTTCAACTTAGAGGTGCTATAATGAAAATGAGTAAAAACCACCATCTCTTTGGCAATTACTTGATAAAGACAAGCTTCAAGTTCGAGATTCTATAAGGAAAAAGAGTGGAAAATCCATATTAATTTCATAGCATTACTAGCACTTGTTTACATATGAATATTGCATATATTCCAGTTCCTGGTCTATCATAAAGTGAAAGGTAGAAGCTCTAAGCTTCATGAGCTCAAAACATGCAAAGAATGTAGCTAACAAATTGTATTTTGAATATGAGACTCTGCAACCAACATAAAACTAGGTGAGATTCTCTTAAAGCCTTAGTGTCTCCATGATTACCATAGCTTAATATTGAATTTTTACATTGTTAAACATGAAGGTATTCATCCCCATTGAATGATATACTCAATTGTTGGCTCATAACATTCTTGCACCAGGTCACAATTAAAAGCCAAAAATTCTTGCTTGTTTAGTATGAAATGTGAAAAAACTAGAACTTGGGGCATTTACTTTGGAAGTCACCTCTATTACTAGAAAAAAAATAAGAAATTGTATGATATAGGTCCACTGAAAAGCTTCAAGTTCATAAAAGATTTAAATATTTCACCAAAATATCTACTTGCAAAACCCAATCAAAGGAAAAATATTAAAACCCTCATAATTTATTTTGCAAATTTCTTAAACCCTCTATGAGAAATCAGAATCTACTCGTCCATATTCTTAAATTATTAGAAAATAAAGTTGACCTAGTATGTAGAAAATAATAGGAAATGCAAGGTTTTCCAGTGGTGGAGGTTGTGTGGGGGTTTCAGTTGTAGTTGCATTGAGGATGGAAACACTTAAAATTAATGTTGCAACAAAAAAAATGGACCAATGTAATATGATATGTATGTGCTAGGTGTTATAAATGTTTCTTATTGTGGACCAAACATCCACAAACCCATATATGTGGTTATGTAACTTCCCATGACATGTTGGTTATGGAGAGAATAACCACCCCATTAACTCCAAGTTAGTTAATGATATTTGATGGGAATGTCATTATAAAGACATGTGGATTACAAGGTGTTGCACATAATGTTTTTATTGATGACCACCATTTTCATTGATGTGAAAGAAGATGTCAACGGAAGCACTAGTTTAATTTATGAATTAAAGGAACTGTATGATAGTTGTATCTCTTACATGCCATCATCAAGTGAAGTCAAATAGGTATGAAGTTTATTTGGATTTAGTTGACATTATAATGCTATAATAATATATGGATGGTATGGTTCGATAGTTCTCTTTGAGACCTTTCCAACAGTATATCGTACTTTGAAAAAATCCTCCCAAATGAGAATTTATGACCATTTCAAGATCAAAATTAGTAAAGAACCTAAACTATGTGTAAAACCCCACAAACACAAAATTTGTTAAATAGTGTGCATATTTTGTGCAGATCAATGGTTAAATGAATAAATCTACAGTGGTTACATGAAATTTAAAAACATTAAAGTTTGATCATGTTTGCTCAAATTAGACAAATCCAATGATCATATGATGAAGTGAACAAAATATGACATATTAAACTATGTTTTCATTGGGGAAATTCTAAACTAGTTTAATGTGAGGAGTTTGACCAAAAAAACTGCACTAGACATTGACCCTTTCAATATCACCTGTGAGACAGGAAAACTTTCACCTGAGGTGCTTAGGGACTATAGGAACCAATATTTTGTTGTAGATAAGGGAACTATAACACCCCCCCCCCCCAACCATTCTTTTCAGCATCCTACTAGATCCAGTTTTAAACATTCATATCATTAGTTAACTTCGTATAAAAATTAAAAGGGGGTATCGTGATCATGTAATTCACTATCATTCTTAGAACTACACTGAAAAGGAACACAAACCAATATACCATGCAAATATTAGATGAACATAGGGAATGTGACAACTCAACCATCAATCATATTCCACTAATAATAAAATAGGGCACTAAGCACTATAATACAACATTATAACATTAATTAATTTTACCTCACTAGCTTAAGTGGAATGCCATTCTAGCATTATAGCCACATACAAAAAAAGGTAATAAAAAAATAAACAACATGACCCCTAGGAACTAATAACAATCAACAACTATCCAACTCAAATCCTCTTAGATTGCATCTATTTATACATAATCATGTGGTCCCGATCTGACCTTGATACCATTGGAAATATCAGAAAATAATTACCATGGGAATTACCATGGGCAGGTAAATTATTGTTGTTATGCTTCACCTAATTGAAACTATTCCAAAAGAAATAATAAAACTTAAAAATTTCCACCTTCACTACCTAACATTGTATTCCTCTATATGATGATTTTGCACATTCATTCTTCTATGACAATTTTGTGCATGGATACTTCTACACCAATTCTACACACTAATACTTCTGATTATATCTTAGTAAGTGCAACTCCAAAACTATCTCAAAATTTCAACATTTCTTGAAATCGTCGTCCCAAAAATGGCCCCAATAGACCCCCAACACTCACCTATGGCTCGTACTCAGCTACTCAACATTTCTGTTATTCCATACTGCTTTTGGGGCATCTAATTTCTCTTAACTTGAAACATCAAAATTTTGCCCCCTCATCTATCCATTCATACTACTTCGTTTGGAGACATGATCTTCTACAAAGATAACATTCCTATGCTTTTAAAATATCTTCATGCCACTACTCAATGCATGCATGGATGATGCGTTCATAATATTGTAGTCTACAAGAAATCAACCAATTAAGCATTTCCTTTTAAAAACAATCTTTGGTTGTGCGAAATTTGTAGTGTCCTCTTGAACTTTCTAAACTAGCATTATGCTCAACTTCCGTGATGGAAACTCTCCATTTGAAACTTCTCTTTGTTATTCCTCACCTACATATGATGTGTTAAAAATATTTTCCATAGACTATGTAATATCATTTTAAACTCCTTGCATCTCGACTCCTAACATCTTCACTCCTAATACTCACTTCCTCAAGGTTTCCTAAAACTTCCAGCAATTCCTTACCCTATAATGCCCAACTATTCTAACTTCCTCCCATCTCTCTCATCTCTCCATACCTTATAGATAAACTAGAACAACAAAATACTCCTCTCACCTATATTGATGGTTTGACATGTTGAGGAACTATTTGAGCCATATCCACTTAGATTCGATCTATTGTGGAAATTGATAGCACCAAAGTGATGGCTTGTATGGCACATGATTGGACTAGCAGTTGTCCCATCAACAACCACAAATATCAGATATGATCATGTTAAGATATTTTTTCTATGATGGCTCATTCATTGAAGTGCTAATGACATGGTTTGTCATTACTTTTGTATGAATTTCAATTCTTCGATATGATTCAAAGTTCCATATTCCTGTACTTCATCGTTGTTCTATTGTAAGTTTTTATTCACATAGAAAAACAACCAATCAATTCATCACGTGCTCATTTTGGATCTTTTCCATGTTCCACTCTCTATTTGATAGTTATCTTCCACATAGATGCACTTCGCCCCTACACTTTTTCCTACATACACTTGCAACAAATATGTGCACTACATTCCTCTATGTGCAGTATGTCCCTTTTCATAGTGGCTTTATTGTTCTACAACAAACTACACAACTATATTAAAACTATATTTTCTATGACACCAACAAAAAAACTATTAGCTTTATCAATTTACTTATGTACAAAGAACATTTCTAAGAGTGAAATTCCTCAACTATGCATGGAGAATCGACTATCCTTATACAATTTTAGTAGAATTCCACTTACAAATCCTTCCATAGGTTGAAAATTTAACTTATCGAGTTGTACTACTTCATTTGTCATATTTTTAATCACATAGGGTCCAATCCAATGCATATGAAACTTGCATGGACTCTTTAATAATTTTATGTCATAGAGAAAGACCAAATCCCCTGTTTGAAACTTCTTTTATTTTATGCATCTATCATGTTAGGATTTTTCACATTATTTCTAAACATTATGATGGAAACCTACAAGTGCGTGATATTCTTCCAACTATGACAACCCCTGAAGTATTAGTTCCATTGCACCAAATTCAGTTATTTTTTTGAATTCAACAATGCACAAACTCAATATAAGAAAATCCATAGGAATCAATCTCCCTTTCCATACACTATCTTGAAAGAGGTTTGTTGTGTAAGCCTATTGCAAGTGGTTTTATATTCTAAAGGTACTATTTGTATCCTCAAATCCTGTCATCCCTATTTACATTGTAGAACTTGGTAAAGGAGTTCTCCATTATCTTGTTAAATCCTTCCACAATTCCATTGACTTGGGGATGGAAAGGTGTGATTTTCCAATGACATTTTTGAAACTTTTTAGTCAATGTAGCAATGGTCTTGTTTAGAAAATGAGAACCTTAATCACTCATCAAAATTATGGGACACCCAAATCTTGTCACTACATTCTCAAATAAAAATTGTGCAAAAAAATCTATACTACAATCCTTCATAGATGTAAATTCTATCCACCTTGTTGAATTGTATGTAGCAATGAAAATGTACCTTGCTCATGATATTTTTCTAGTGGGTTAATAGGACACATAAAATATACTTTCCATTTTTCAAAAGCTTGAAGTGTAATTTGAGGAACTATGGGCATTTCATCTTGTTTAAAAGGCCTTCATACTCTTTGACAAGCATCACAACTCCTACAAAATTATTTAGCATCAATATGTAAAGTAGGCCACCAAAATCCTGCATGTAAAATATTTTGAACAGTAGACTTACCTACATAATGCCCTCTAGAAACTTCTTCATGTGTGTTACACAACATTTTGTCACCATCCCTTCAATCCCCATCCTGCACATTGGAGGACCATTTCTGTGACTTATATGAAGTGTCATCCCTTGCAAAAAGTTTCATTCTATCCCTTGCCATGAGAAGAACATTTCCTCTATTGACTTTTCCTGGAACATACTATAAAAAACACATGATTTTGGGTTGGTGCTGGCAGGAAGTTATGGCCTCGCGCCAATAAAGGAAATTAACACTGGACCCCATGTCCATTGACACTCTGTCTCAGTGATCTGCCCACGCTGAGCTATTTTTGGAAATTTTTTTAAATATAGAAGCGAAGTTTCCATGCTAACTACTTCGTGAGCAAGTCAGCTTGGGTTGTTCGACTAAATAACGTCAAGCACCTTTCTTTGTCTTCTTGTTTCCTCCTTTTTGGGAAACTTCCCAAAGGATAAGGCCTCCCTTCCACCATATGAGGGATCCCAACCTCCTCCTCTCCTTCTATAAATACATCTCTCTCACATAGATGCAACTAGCTAAATGGTTTGGATAGCTGAATAGCAATTGTTGAACATTTTGCTGAAACGGTCTGATATAGCTAGTGTGAGATAGAACAGAGAGAGACCCCTGTCGAGAGATAGCTTAGGCTTATTTCCTCGCCACGTCCAAATTCCATGAATAATACTCGAGACGCATTTTGACTGGACCCGCTGAAGGAGGCTTTAACGTCAAGGCCCATTTGGTTGTAATATCTTTCTTTCTCTTAAGATATACATGACTGATGTTTTGGTTCCCATCTTGTGTTGATGTGATTGATCTTACGAAATACATTTAATTCTCCTTGACCAATTAGATAGTTATGAATGCAACATTGTTTTGTATGCTGCTTTCATTCTTTGATCTTTGTGCAGGCACCTGAATACCACAGCTGAAGGACCGCGACGTGTCGGGACAAAGAATGGGATACTACCGCCACATCTACGACAACTGCATTGGACCAAAGGTAGGACAATCTATCTCGGCTTAGTTTCATTCATTAACTAGGAATCAACCCATTAGTGTGTCCTATTGCTACTAAACCCACCCTAAGGCTAGAGGGATTGCCTCTATTCGCAGAGTTGATTTACCTACACAACAAGTTGGTGACCATACTAGGGATAAGTGTGTGTTTGTCGTCTCGTTGTTTGTTGAGCGTTTGGCTTGTTAAGTCGATTTTGGTTGTTTAATCATTTTTTGGATTTTCTTGACTTGCCCGACTATTTTAAACCATCTTGTTCAGTTCCAGAGTATCAAGTCTGACCTCTACTCAGTGGTTTCATATTTTTCCCATGGTTTTCTATCTTGGTGTGGTTTTTCCTTGACCAGTCGCACTGATTGGCACATGTTTCTTTTGTCACAGGCGTGCCAACCCCTTTTAGGCACAAATTACAGCCTAACAGTCACGCCAAATACTGTAAGATTTGATTTAAACTCTTCCCTATAGGATTTGATTTAAAATCTTCCCTGAGTTTTTATTAGTAGTTCTTGGCTCTGGATTGGTTTTTTACCTTGCAATTGGTCTATTGGGATTGTTTTGACTTTGTAGTCTTGACCTTCTCAGTTGTTTGTCCATCATCTTATCAGTGGAGTTTATAGCCCTAGGCTTTCTAGGTGCCTTGTGCTATTTTTTTGGCCCTCTCATCATTGAGCCTCCTGAGTTAAGTTCGAGTCACTGTGGATTCACCAATATTAGGATTTGGTTGTGGTGTTTGTAGTGCCTTGGAAAAATTTCCCATTCATTCTTCAAATCTTTTGGCTGAGACTTTTGTGCCTGATTGGGTGTATTCTGGATATGCTAAATTTCTTGGGAAGATGATCTAGCCCCATTAATTCTTCCTTTCTCTTGCATTTCAATATCTTTGATTACTTTATCAATTACCTTTTCTGGGCTCCCATTTCTATTTTTGGATTCATTATCAGAGTGATCCGAATTCCGAGAATTATGTTGTGATTTCCCTAACTCATGATTATATTTCTATTGGGATTCATCTTCAGACATGTCTTTAGCTTCATTATCCAGGCTAATTCTTGGATTCGGTCTATTGACATATTCAATAAACAATAAATTCAAAGGAATTCTTTCTAGCCTCTTATTTCTATATGGTTGGAAAGCTTCATAGTCATTTTGACTGAGCTGACTGGATGCATTTTTTAGTACATCTATGAACTTCTCCATGCCTTGAAAGAAATCATCAAACATATCTATATCTTTTAAGAAAGGCTTTATTTTAAGTTCTGTGGTGAAATTATTAATCACATCATTGGGGTCATATGGCATCTTTGGCATTGCAGCAAAATTTAATAAAGTAATATTTGAAACTTCCTTGAATGTATGACCAATATCAAAAAGTGAAAAAGTACTGCACTGCAAAGGGAAATTAGGCCAAATGGCCTTCTTGGCATCTTTGAGTTGCTTAGAAATATCACTTAATACAAGTTGCTAAGTGATTTCCCTAGCTATTACATTATTAGGAACATAATAGGGAAAAATGTGGGGAGAAGCATAACTATCAAAAACTCTGATATAGGTAAAATTCTCTTCTGCAAACTATTTGGAAATGGGAAAAATGTTTGTACTAGCCTCTTTGGAAATCCTAGGGGCTTTCTCATTAAAGATAATCTGTTGCATAGGTAGCATGAATCCATTGAAAATTTTAGAAAAGTGTAAATGAAAATCTGACTCTCAAAGGGCTTTGTAGTAAATATGGATTGGTGTGGGGTCTTGGGTTGTCTATTTCCATCCCATGGTAGGAAATATTGAACAACAGAAAATTGCGTCCATAACATAAGAAATCATGTAAAAGGGGGGTATTTTCCAGGAAACACTTATTTTACTTCTATAACCCATGATATTTCTGTCCAAATTATCAAGAAATATATTCAACCAATTCATAATTGAAGAATTGAAAATTGCGTCAATTAACGAGACCCAGTCTATGGAAAACCTAGTATCATCTGGCTTTGCAAAAAATCTACATAAATTTCCAGTAGCATAGCAATAAGGGGAGGGTAATTGTGCTATCGGGTACATACCGAGTTTGTCCCATTTCAGCTTGCCTTGGTCATCCTTCCATCCCTTTATAACTTTCATCACGTCTGTATGTTTATTTGTAAATCTTTGGACAAAAGATTTGTCATAATTTTGTTGCGGCATGGGTAAGTGGTACATTGTCTTCAAATATTTAGCAGTGAATGAACCAACATTCTGCAACTTTGAATTCTTAAATGTCTTATCTTCTATGTTAAGGTGGTCAATTACCCACTTTACCATATCAGTGTAGGGGAGAATCTTCGGCCTTGTTTTTATTTTGTGAAGAAATGAGCATGCAACATTGAAGTAGGACGTGTCTAAGGATACTGACGCGTCTACTATAGCTATTTTGGTTATTACCCTTGGTTGTTCATCCTCAAAGAGTTGGTACATTTCTTCCCATGAGGAATTTCCACAATCCTTGTTGCAGGTCGTATCTGAGAATAATGGAGACATGTCTGAATCTTCAATAGCTGATGTTTGAGAAATTTCCTTGCCTTTCTTTGTCATTCTAGTTATCCTCACTCTGTTAGGCGGTTTCCTAAATTCAAGTGAATAGAGAAAACATATATATAAGATAAATGGAGAGAAGGATAGATACAAAACAATATAATTAGAAATTCGGTGCTCAATTATTCAAAACATGCTTGAAGTAGATATCAATCTTTCGAACCTTGCTCCCATTAAATGTCATTAATCACCCATAATTCTTCCTATCAAATCATTTACATACCTTTACGTAATATGTCGAGTCTATCAGTTTAAGATGTTATATCTTATATCTGGTTGATCAGATATGAACCATTTCACACACTTGAGTAATAAGTATCAAAATAGCATATCTAAACTATAAACCATTACCATTAGTTATGTTTTTCCTCACCGATAAATTTCGCGAAATGCGATCTGCGCAAATCGCAGATCGCAATTTTCATGTGCTAATAAACTTTACATTTGGTTGTTTGCTACGAAATACAAAGTGCACTAAGGGATCATGCTGATGCGTTTTATCGGATTTTTGAAGTTTTATGATTGTTTCTTTTATTAATTCGTCGGGTCCAGTTCATCGCAATCTTTACCAAATTGCTATAAATTGATTGTTTTTAAAAGGCGCAATGCGATTTCTTTTTAAATCAGTGTTTAAATAATTTGAAAGGGAATTCTATATGACTCGAAAAGGTCTTAGCACATACCGCAGTTCGCAACACTTATATATGTTTAACTTGTTCGACTTGTAAGTTATGCAATTTGCGATGAGCATTTTTTAAAATCAAAGAAAAAAGGAAAAAAAAACCTTGTTTCCTAAAGTTTTTAACTTAGCCTAAGATAAAAATCAAGCTCATAAATTTCTATTTATTTTTAAAGGGTACCCATTTATTGAAATTAAATGGGATGGGGGTGTTGTATAGTACAACAATTGGCGATTCAGTTGGGAGAAGCAGCTATCTCTGATTAACTTTTTGAAATTTCTAAAAAAAAATTTGAAATAAAAATATTTTTAGGAATGAATTTCAATAAATAACATCTCACTAAGAAATACAATCTCTCTTAATTATAATTCATAAGAATTACTCTTTTAAAAATAAAAGTACGAATATCTTTATCAGTCTTTACTAAGTTCAAAAAGATGAAGCAGGTGGCTCTTTCAGATTAGCTTTATAAATATATACTCTTTTATCACATGTAGAGCCTCTGATCCAATGGGCAATTTAAGCTTTTCGCAGGGTTACCTTTTACCCAACAATGGTTCATTGTCCCATCCAGACTTTCTTACAATCTTCAAAAATAAATTCAACTTTATATACTTGATCTCTTTTGGAACTTGTTTTCATTTCTATAGATATTTTCTATTGTATTTTTTAATTAATTAAAATCCATTGTCTTGGTTTGGTAACCAAATATTGAAAATGCCATTCACTGGTTGTAATTAAACTGATCAATTTGGCTCTTGATGAGACCCCTTGTTCTTTTGATATAATCTCAAGTCATTACCTTGTTTTGGTAGACAGTATTGGTAATGTCATTTCAACTATTTCCCTATGAACATGGTAAACAAGCTCTTGATGAGACTTATTATCTTCTAAGATTTTTAGCATAATATTTTGAATTTCTTTATAAAAATTGATAATTTTCTCAGATGGGGTGAATCATTGGTCCTTTTGAGGATTCTAAATGATATTTTTTAGAGTTTTAAGATTTCTTATCGGATAAAGAGTCTTTACTATGTTAAATTTTATTTTCTTAACTGATAATAGAGTAACCATGCTTTATAAAGACGAGAGTTCATCATAGAATCAATAACTTCAGTGAAATTGCATCTTTTAGTAAAATATAATCTATTTTCTATTCAAATCTTTCGATTTGTTCCTTAACAATTCTTATTTCTATAAGAAATAAATCAAAAATATTTTCTGAGATGTTTACTTAAAAACCCGAAAATCAATACTATGCAACTTTTATTGTCCCAAGGAAAAGAAAAGATAGTAATATATAGGGAATAGAAGGGGTTACCTCCTATGAAAAATATTTCTATAAAATTTTCCCATTAACAAGAAAAGAATCTCTTTTTCCTAATAGATCTTGCAATAAAAATGTTGATGGGCCTATTTCTTCAATGATTTGAAATGGACCTAGCCATAGTCTTTGAAATTTGGTGTGTTTACATTTTTCCTCATGTGCTTTATCCCCTTTCAATACCAGATCATCAATTTGAAATTTTTTTGGAGTGACAAAATTTGAATCAAATGAAGCTTTTATTATCTGTTGATGATGTGCATGAGTAACTTTAGCTTTTTCTGTTTCTTCTTCAAGATTAAGGATTTGAAATTGTCTTACTTGCAAGGAAGAAGAGGGGAATTCATCAATAAATCGAACTAAGGCAAGAGAAGGAATAACTACATTGGTAGGAAGAAAGACTTCTTTTCCATAAACAATATTGAATGGAGAAGTGCCAATGGAGGCCTTCTGATTTATTCAGTCTGCCCAAAGAGAAAATGTTAATGACTTGTGCCAATTTCATTGGTTTTGGTCAACAATTTGTTTGATGATTCTAATAAGATTTTTATTTGTGGATTCTCCTAAACCATTTCCTTGCGGATAATAATTAGCAGAATACTTAAGTTTAAAACCTCGTTTGATTGCAAATTCTATCATAGCAGCTCCTGAGAAATAAGATGGGTTATCGAACATTAAAGTAGTGGGTAAACCAAACCTAGTTATGATAAATTGATCGATGAAATCAATAATATTTTCAAAGTTGGCTACTTTTAGTGGAATTACCTCCACCCATTTAGTAAAATAATCTGTAGTTGTGAGAATATATTTATGTTGTTTGGAAGAGTTAGGAACGATCTCACTGATTATATCTAATCCCCATTGCTCAAATGGTTGTTCGATATTAACTGGTTGTAATGGGAAATTTGGTTTCCTTTATCTTCTAGATGCACTTTGACAAATTTTGCATTTTCTTTCATATTCATGAGCATATTTGAAAAGTGTAGGTCAATAGTAACATGCATGCATGATTTCATGTGTTGTTGTATTTCCTCCAAAATGTCCTCCAGCTGGTCCATCATGGAGTTCCTGTAAAAATTTCTCTGGTTCAGTTTTCTCTAAGCATCTTAATAACACAGAATGAAAGTTTCTTCTAAACAATACATCATTAGTTATTTCATATTTCTTGGCCTTTACTCTCAAAGCACGTTTTGTTTTATGACTGATTTGAGTTGGGGCATATCCATTTTTCAAATAAAACTTGAGATCAACGTATTGAGATTACACATCATTGAGGCTTACCTCTGATATTTGCACATTATTACCTGAATCTGTGACTGATGATAAATGGGATGCTACTCTTAGCATTCTGCAAAAACCTTAACCTCTAACAATTTTAGAAGGTCTAATTTCTACATCATATTCTTGTAAAGTAGTAACCCAGCTACCCCTTTTCTCTCCTAATTCTCTTTGCATCAATAGTTGTCTCACTGCAGAGAATGGAACTATTATTTTGGTATGAATTTTGAGGAGAAATAGCCTAATTTTTTTTATAGATTTAAAGACAGCTAATGCTTGTTTCTTAACAGATGAATAATTTAGTTCTGGGCCTTGCAAATTGGAACTGAAAAATGATATTGGTGCTTCAATTTGTTTTTCATTAAGCTGTGTCAGAACAATAGCATAAGATGTATCTAATGAGAAGGTGTATAAAGTAAAAGGATTAAGAAAATTGGGGGTAGTAAAAAATGGAGCATTGATAATGAATAGTTTGATTAAATCAAATGCTTATCTTTCGATATGTCCCCACTTAAAGACTAAATTTTTCTTAATCATGGTTTTCAAAGGTAAAACTATTTGCGAAAAGTCAGGGACAGATATTTTTACAAAATTTATCTCCCCAAGAAACGAATGCATAGTTGTCTTGTTATGAGGGAAATGAATTATTTTAATCTCTTTGATTCTTTCAAGATCAATATAGATACCTCTCTTAGACACAATGATACCTAAAAATTTTCCTTCATCTAAGGAAAAATATGACTTATTTGGGTTTAATGAAATTCCATACTTTTTACATCACTCAAAGACTTGTTTAGGTCATTCACATGATTGGTTTCTTGTCTAGAAAAGACTATAATGTCATATAGATAAATAACCACTGGTTTGTTAATGAGTCCTCTAAAAGTTGTGTCCATGGCTCTTTGAAAAGTGGCACCTGCATTGATTAACCCAAATGGCATATTTTGATAAACATAAGTTCCTCAGTTAGTTCTGAATGTAGTCTTTCATTTGTCATTTTGATGTACCAGGATTTGTTTATATCATGAAAATCCATCTAGAAAAGACATAATTTTAGAACCAACTACTATTTGCAGTACTTGTTCCATGGTTGGTAATGGAAAATTGTCTTTCTAACATGCTTTGTTCAAATTTCTAAAATCGGTACAAATCCTAATGTCACCATTTTTCTTCCTAACAGGAACCAAATTTGAAACCCATATAGAATGTCTAACTGGAAAGATGATATTTTCTTTGAGGAGTTTGTTCAACTCTAATTTGATTTTATTTTCAAGATTCGGGTGGATTTTCCTCAACTTTTTTTGTATTGTTTTCTCATGTGAAATCATAGGAATAATGTGTTGAATAGTAGAAGTGTCATATGTTTTAAGATCAATGTAATCCCAAGCAAAAACAATTTTGTAAGTTCTTAATAACTTGAGAAATGATAATCTTTCATCAGAAGATATACCTAGACCTAAATTGACATTTTGTGGTTTATCATTAGTTCCGAGATTTACTAACTCAAATCTTAAGGTTGAACTTTTATTTTTCGAATTAGTAACTCTTTTAAACCTATCTTTTAGATCATAAAGGTCTTCTAATTTGACAACTAACTTAGGAATTGAATTTTCACCTTGTTCATCCTTCATCTGAGTGTCATGTTCATTTTCATCTAGAATTTGATTATCATAAGATCCTTCAGATGTAAGGAAATACATGATATAAGAATCATTATTAAATACTCTCCAATTGGTAATATTGTCAGGAATAGATGGTCTAAAAATCATTTCAATGGAAAATCTATCGGAACTAAATTCTTCAGATGGAATTAATTTCGATGCTACATTAGCCAATAAATCTACAATAGCATTTTGTATTCTAGGTAAAGAAAAAATATTGAAAGCTAAGAAATAAGTAGTCAATTCTTGGAATAATGATTAGTAATGCTTTAAATGTCCAGAATGACAATGGATGGTATTTATTACTTGTTTGGAATGATTTCTAAATCTCCTAGGACTTTCATATATTTTATGTCAAGATCAATAGCTTTGTACAAACCTTGGATTAATGCTTCATATTCTGCTATATTTTTTTTGCAGTCAAATTCAAGTCTGCAGGCTAACATGGTTTTTTCTCCTTCTAGGAATATTAAAATACAGCCATCTCGTACACTATCTTATGATTTAGAACCATAAAAAAAAAGAATCCAAAAAAAAGAATTAACTACTGGTTTATCTACAAAATTTTTACATTTAGAAGTGTTTGTCTAGGAAAAATTCTCAATTTGAGAGGTAACTCCATTATCGAAAAAAGGTGATGGTTGAGCATTAAAATTTCCAAGAAATGATTCTAATGAGTAATTTCTAATAATATTATGATTGAATGCTACTGGATCATTTATCCCTTCAAGATCAGTGAATGTATGCTTCATGAATTTCTCTCGATCTACCCAAATTTGATTTGGCTTTCCATTGTGTGGTAGCCACATATGTGACCAGTCTGTTGCAAAATATCCTTGAAGTTTTTTAGACCATTCTCTACTTAACACTAAACCATAAAACTCAGGAATATCAGCCGCCAATATATCAATTATCTGAGTAACCTTAGGGTTTGATGACAATCTGATAGAGACATAATTTATTTCTCCTACAACCTCTACTTTAGTTCTATCATGTTGCATTATATGAACAGGAGAACTGTGAGGAGTTATGTTTAAATTAGCACATACTTATTTTGGCATGATATTAGAGGAAGCCCCTGAGTCTATTAAACAATTTTGAACATTTTTATTATAGATATCATAGGTTAAAATAAATGGAGGAGTATGAGAGATGGATAAATCACCTATCATAATCAAATATGTAGCATCTATTTTAGTTGAAGGAGAAGGAGGTTTACCCATTTGATTAGCAGCTTGGACTACTATTGGAGCAGGTAAAGCTAAAGCAGGAACTGCATTTAATTCTCTAAGTAAGATATTTTGTTTTTGTTTTAACTTAGTAAGTTCATGAATTGAAATGTTGGCCCTGGTATTTTTCATATCCTTAACTACATTATACTCAGTGGTTTCAGATACTACCATTGTATTTGATGTAAGTGGAACATCTGAAGTATCAGGTTTGTTTGTGTAGCCTTAGATGTATAATTTTTACTTATTGTTTTATCTTTAGCAGGCGTTGAATTATTTTGTTTCTGATTTGGCTGCATTGCTTCGGTGGTATTCTTGCTCCTTGTACTCACAGGTAAAGCTTCTTGTTGTTCCTCATTTGGTAGGATAAAATCCCACATTCTATTTAGCTCAACTTCTTCTTCTACTTCAATTTCTTCTTCTTCTGTTTGCTCCTCATCTGTATCTTGATCAGACTCAGCATTAGATATGATATTGGGTGGTTGAGAATTAGAAGACTGATTTTTATTGAAGGGTCCGAAAGTATTTTTTGAATTATAACTTGCAGCAACTTGTTTCTTGATATCTTCCATTTCATTTGTCACTACCTTTAAAAATTTATGAAGACCTTCTACATCGAAAGGGTCTTTGGATGGCTTATTTTTTGAATCATCTTTGAAGGATAATTTCTTTGATTTCCTATCTTCTTTGGAATTCTTCTTTTCAAGAGCTATTATGCGTTTCTCTACAAATAAATTTTCCCTCATATTTTCTACTAATGTAGGCAATTTTTCTTTATCAACAAAAAAGGCTATATTAGATTAGAGAGATGAAATATACCACTCAATTTGAACTTTTGCACCAGGAAATGATGTATTAGGAATTTTATTGAGAAACTTATTAAATCTTGAATTAAAATATTTTATTTTATCCCTTGTTTTAGCCTTTAGATTTGATAAATAATTGATGAGCGATGCGGTGGTTCCATCATCTCCAAACTTCGCTAAAAATTGTTCTTCGAACATATTCCAGCTAGTTATAGAGTGAGAAAGCAATGAAAAATACCAGGAGCATGCAGATATTGTGAGAGTAAATGGAAATAATCTTACAACACAATATTCTTCAACCACCTCGTTTATAATGCGTTCTTCAGTTACAAGACCATCATCAGTATTAAATTTAGGTAACCATCTTTCAGGGTATTTTGGGAGAGGATGAAGAGGAGCAGGCATTTGTACAACCCCTGGATTGTTCCAATGTTGTACATTTGGTGGAGGTTCTTGGCCTGCCATTAGACCTTGGGTGGAGGTGATGGATTGATTTTGAGTTGAAGAAGAGGCAGGCTAAGTGCTAGAACTAGTTGAAGGAACAATATTTTGAGTACTGGAACTAGTTAAAGTAACAGTGGTTGTTGGAATGGAAATTGTGGAGGTGAGTGGAGGTAATGGAGGTGAATGGGGTGGATTATTAGATAATACCTCATTGGTGATTGACTCTGATTCAGTCTTATTTATCTTCCTTTGAGAAGTATCGATGGAAAATTCAAAAGGAAGGATTCCTATCTTTTGAGTTTCTTATCGAGTTAATATTCTTCTAGGTTGTAAAGAAGATGAAATACTAATCTCATATGATTGAGAAGTTTCAAACTTTTCAGCAGAAATGGATACTCTCTCTAACATTTCTATCAAAGACTGAACTTCTGGGGAATTTTGATGAAAATCTAGAGATAATATTGGTTGAATTTGACTAGGAGACTTAGGAGAAGGATGTTCGACTTTAGATCTTAAATATTTAGATCTAGCTAATGTTCTAGAAGTTGAAAGGGATATAGAGGGAGAGGGACTCTTAGATTGATGAGATCTTCTTGTCATTCACAATTGGACCTCCTTCTAGTGCCAAAATGTTGAGGCCTCGGAATTCCATTGCAACAACATGGGGGAAAACTACCTAGTCCGGACCTTAGAGAAAGTCCTTTTCCGTTTGGTGTGGTGGCTACGACTGGGGATAAAGGGACTAGTTTCCCAACAAGGATGATTTTGGGGTGTTTTTTTCTTTTATAACATGCAATGGGAAATGATTTTAATCTATCACATGAATTTATCTAAAACTATTTATTCTACTATATACCTGGGGTGTTTCTTCCTTTATGCAATCTAAAATGGTATCTTCCAACTTAGTAATGAAGGTTACTTAATAGTTGAAAGAGATGAAAATTATGTAAAGATGATTCTTTTAACAAAATAGTTTAATTAAAATAATTGTGAAGTGTATATCGCATTTATATGTGTGAATATATATAAGATAAGAGATCATAAAAAAATATCAGTACAGAAGTGCATTTAACATTCATTTATGATAATTGTTCAAATATATAATGCAGATAAAAATATAATGCAGATAAAAAGATAACTGTCAATCTAGAGAGAAAAAATTAATATAACGAATAGAAGTACAATATATATGAAGCCCTACTCATATAAACTAACAGTAATTATTTTCTCCTCTTCGCTTTCAAGAAATTTAAAGAGTACAGTAGTGCAACATCAGTTAAACAGCTTCAAATGTCAAAAGATAACAAATTTTGTTCCATTAATCCATCAAAGCATTTACAAACTTACAGAAATGCATTCTTTGCAAATGTTTTTGACAAATGTCTGGACCCTTCTCTAAATGCATGAGAAGGGTTTAAATATTAAGCTACAATATGTGTAAAAATAGATTATTACATAAAAATAGAGGAGTTTTCAAACAACCATCCTCGTAAAGAGAAAATTTAAATTACAATCTAGGAAAATAAAGTAACAATATAAATATGAGTGTTGATCCTCGTTGTGCATTTGATCTCAAAGCTGACAAATATCTACCATAGGTTTAAGTTGAGTTGGCTGCATAATTCCTAATCTATTCTGGCCCTTGAATACTGCATTTGAAAGTGTTGTTTGCGACCTTTTTGTTGAATCATTTAATGACTACAGGGTTAGGCACTAATGATAAAGTTCGATCAGAAAATTTTAGTAATTTTTTTGATCAAAATTATTTACTTTTTTAATCATTTCTTCCTGCATCTGTGTATTTTGTTTCCACTGTGCTTCTAATGACTTGAGTTCTGAGAGTACTTCAGTTGTGGATTCTTTAATAAGCTCAGATTTTAATAGTTGTTCATTAACATATTCAGTAATTTCATTTGTTAACCTTGATGCATTTGTTGCCGCCTTTTCTTCTTGTCTCAGCTGTACTTCCCAATCCTTAAATAAAATTTCCTTCTGAAATTTATCTATCTGAGGTATATCAAATTTATTTCTTGATTCATATGCTTGCCACTGAATGAATTCATTAATTTTCTTATCAATTTTCTCACACTGAAATCTCCTGTTGGCCACTTGCTGGATCAGGATTTTGCTTGTATTATAGTAAGAGTTGGTGATTGAAGCTTGTTGAAAAAATATTTCTTGTTGCTGCTTTAGCTTGGCATTAATTTCCAGTGATTCTTTTATGAATTGTTCTACATGAGGTTTCCTTTTTAATTTTTTCATTGCTGCTTCAAGTTGCATTTCCTTTTCTGTAAGTTTCACCTGATGCTGCAAAGTTAATCTTTCAAAATCCTTTTGAAATTGAGAAATTTTCAATTCCATCTACCTACTGGAGTTAAAATTTTCTTGCTCTAAGAGTCTCTCTAACTCTTGTATTTTGTCTTCTCTTTACTTTAGTAACAATTGAACTTCAGTAGCCTTGTCAATAGTGGTAGTATCATATGCCACTGCAAACTGTGATAACTTGGTTAAATGTTCAGTAGGATCAGCCAGAGGATCTTTCCATAGAACGTCAACAGATTCATTTGTAAGATTTGAAACTGTATCATCCATTCTTCTCCTTTTTCTTCTCTTAACTACAACCTTATGAATAGGACTATAGAAGACATCAAGTGAAGGTATTTCTTCAATCTGTAAAAAAATCTGCTCCATAGGGTAGGCTGGAATGATCTCTTGATCATGAACTTCAGGTACTTGTTGTAACAGAATTCAAGTTTCCACTAATTTCAAAGAATGCTTTGGAGTTTGAAACTTGTGGATTCACCAATATTAGGATTTGGTTGTGGTGTTTGTAGTGCCTTGGAAAAATTTTCCCATTCTTTCTTCAAATATTTTGGCTAATACTTCTCTGCATGATCGGGTGTATTCTGGATATGCAGAATTTATTGGGAAGATGATACAGATCCATTAACTCCTCCTTCCTCTTGCATTTCAATATCTTTGATTAATTTATCAATTACCTTTTTTGGGCTCTCATTTCTGTTTTCAGATTCATTATCATAGTGATCCGAACTCTGAGAATTATGCATTGATTGCCCTGACTCATGATTATATTTCTCTTGGGATTCATCTTCAGACATATGTTTGGCTTCATTATCTAGGCTAATGCTTGTAGTCAGTCTGTTGACATATTCAATAAACAATAAATCCAAAGGAATTATTTCTAGCATCTTATTTCTATATGTTTGTGTTGGCGAAAAAGGAGATCTTTGGGCAAGACCCAGGTTCAGGGTTGAGGCCAACAAGGTTTTTGTAGTATTCTAGCACAATGTTGACATTTTCACCCTACTCTAGAGAGTAGAGCGTCTCACTTGAGGCGTGACGTGACCTTAGTAAGATTAGAAGCTAGATTAGGTAGAAGACAAATGTAAACATAGAGAAAAACTATGGAAGTGTGGAAGCAACAACCCTATCTCAACTCTCTGTATTAACTATCTCTCATCAAAGCATGTTCAGAAGGTTGAATTAAAATTTAAATTGGGCATACATTAATCATAAGAAAATAACTATCAATCAACTCATAACATTACACACATCAACAAATAGATTTCATTATCAATAACAAAACAACACACATCTACTCCATAGAGTCTATTACAGTTTCATTCAGTACAACAGAGTTATCACAGATCTCTCCTAAGGCTCTGCTCTTTTCTATTGGCCTTTCACCATCCTGACTAACTAACTATCCTCCGCTGGTTGACTGCCTATTTGTTCCTTTGCCAATGTGACTGTTAGTCCTTCCTCTTTTCCTACTCCGCTTCTTTCTGCTTCTTCTTCATTACTGGGAGTTCTGCTGATTGTTCTTGTCCCCCATATCTATCATCTGCATTGTTTTCTACAACTGTCGTGCCACCTATCTTCTGAATTTCCACAACTGTGATAGCTCCCTGTCTACCTTGCTTGTGTTCTGCCACCTGTCCTCCAACCTTTCGCAACTCAAAACTATTTCTTTTTCAAAACAAAGGCCCCAATAGGCCCCAACCACATGCTATTGACTCATCTCGAGTCAATATTTTCCTGCTATTGCGGCTTCCGGCAGTCTATTGGCTTTCGAGGCTGACCTTGTCTTTTCTGTTTCTTTGCTCTATCCAAACAAAGGCCCTAACTGAGGAACCTTGCTCAATGCTGAAGACTTGATTTCTGCAAACTCATTGATTTCCTATTGCCACTCTTTAATTAACATATTTTTTTGGGTGGCGACTTTTTCAGCCTTAGTTTCACTTTCCACAGGCGATAGTTTGCTGAATACCTTCTGTATTACCCCTGCTTTTTGTTTTAATGGTAGTCTTAACTCTTTGAGGACCTGTTTTGTGGCATTTCAGTGTTCTTCTATTTTTTTTATTTTGGTTTCCAGCACCTCTGCCTGGTTGTACAGCTGGGTTATACCGACCGGAGCAGTGGCTTCTTTGATATCTTGGGAAATTTGTTGAAGTTGTGCTGAGATTGGGTGGGCTTTCAATGTTAATGAGTGGAGCATTCATGTAAATGCTTTAGTAGGCTGTAAGCCTCTTTGACTATTGTCCCCAAGGTTTCCTTCATGCCGTTTACCTGCTTCTGTCTCTTTGTGACCTTCTTTGCATATACCATGGCAGGGTCTGGTAATGCTGGTTTGGTAGCTAGTGTCTCTTTGAGCTCCTGGTTTGCTCTACTTTGATTTATGCATGAATTTTTCACTTGGATAGACCTTTCGACCATTGAGCAAGCTGATATGTCCTCTGGCATTTTGTTATCTTAGGCAACTATTATCGGTTATAGGTATTTGAAGATTTCTGTTACGTTTTCCAGCTACTCTTGTAAAGTATCCTTTTCACTTTTAAGATGATTGCGCTCTTTAGTAAGCGCGATGACCTGCTATTATTGCTGCTCGAACCTTTGTTGGAGGTCATTGTGTAGTCCTTCTACTTGTTGTGATGTAAGCTAGATGAACTTGTATAATTGGGTAGCCCCTCAGCTCTACATGTTCTCGACACGTAACATCTCCTGGGTCGGATGTATTTCTCTGAGGGGTTGCCCACTAGCGATTGATATCTTTGAGTGCTCTTTTGGGGATGCTGGATAGTTGTGTTGGTAGCTAAGGTTTTGGGTTGTTCATACTAGTGGTCGCTAGAATCTGCTACAATATTAGGTTGGCTTGCTGAAAAGGGTTTAGCTCTGGTGACGAGGGAATTGTATTCGAAGTAAAAGAACCACCTTGAACTAATAGCCCTAGGAAGGTGCCATGTCCCACCAAGGGTTGGTCAACCTCGGGTACTCCGGTCGTACCCGAGTTAACTTCTGCCTCGATGTCCCCATTTGTCTTGTTCCCTAGCTTTATTGGATCTAAGATAGTCGTTGAGGTGGATGGAGTGTGGGTGGAGTGGTCTTTGGAAGTGAATGAAGTGCGTGGTGATGAGTTGTGAGTATGAGGTGGAGACAATGTCTAAATGTTTAGAAGCGAGGATGGATCAAACACAGGTAGTGCATAGGTTACTTGGGTGGTAACCTTTAGCTCTTCTTGAATTGGTACACCTGTATCTATAGGTTGGGTCTGATCTTCCCTAGTGAGATCAACTATTTTCTTGGGCACCATAATTTGTGCTTTCTTGGCCTTCGGTGCAGCTACCGGAGGCTTGGGTGCCTTGATCTTGCGAATTGGGGTGACTGTGGTTGCTGGAGGGGAGTTGAACATGGTGGAGGGTAGGGTAGCAATGACAGGGGTTATTGTGGATGGGGATACGAAATTCAAAGACTAGAAGTTAGAAAAAGAAGGAAACATAGTAGAGGCACTTGTGAGAGTTTTTATTACCAGATTGAAGTCCTTCACCCTCGTGTCGAGCTGGTCCAGAAAAGGCTATAGCTGCAACTGGGAAATTCTCCTCGTTGCTTCTTTTGGTGACTCCCTTGGGAGTGATTTTGGTAGCATCGCCTCGAATTAATAATTGGGTATTCTACTTCTAACCTCCATCACATCTCCTAGCCACGAACAGACTTCGGTGTGGAAGGCTTCTTTATCTACTTGAAACTTTAGTGGCCACATCCAGAACGTAGTTTCGTCCATGCAACTAGGTCGGATATAGGTCTGTTTGTGGGTTACTCTAAACCATATCTGTGAAGAATATCTGTCCAACAGGTCCCTCAGAACCCTTTGCTGGCTTGCCACCACATCGACCATCTGCCTGTACTAGAATGAGAAGGCCTCCTCATTGACCTCCTTGGTGCTGGGATCTCCCGATACTCTCTAGGGCATAAATATTAACACCATTGGCTGGTCGTGAGTGATTTCTGAGAGCTAGCTTATCCCTGGGTAATTCTAATTCCACATCGTAAATGCCATAATTAGATAGCCATAGATGAATCCTATGGCTCGCTTGTAATTATCCTCACATGCCTCAAACAGCTCGTTCAATAGGAAGGTGCACTAGTTTATCTGTGCTCCCTGGATGCAGTGTTCCATGACTGATATGGTGTCGAGGGTGGATTTTCCTTTGGTGTAATGCCTCATTTTCTTACGCACTATCAGATAGTAGGAAAATTTCACTTTTGGATTGTTGATGAGATCGATCTTCACTCCCTTCCCTCCTCTTCTAGTCTCATACTTCTTGTAATAATCACAGTCCCCCGACTTCTTGGCTCTTTTGGACACATTCTGGAATGTTTTTGAGACGCCATTCCCCTCTGTTGATAATCCGGTAAGTCTATTGATTTCCTCTGCATGGATAGGTATCTCTCTCACCAGCCATAATGATCCGTTCTAGACTTTGCTCATCAGGAATTTTGTACATTGCATTTCTGCTCCCATTGTCCCAAACACTGGGAGGTTCCTGAGGTTCAGTATAGTCAACCTTTTAATACCTCAGAATTATGAATTCATCCTTACTGCTACACCTCCTCCCTCTGTGGCATACTTATCCATATACACTTGTCTCTTCATAGTTGGGAAATGATAGGAGTCCGTGAAATCTATATCAATTAGCAAAGCATTGTCATACTTTCCAATCAATGATTTTATCCTCTAAATTCTTGCATCAAGCTTGGGCTCGATAAATGATGTTTCTATCTTCGTCATATTTGTTCTTCTTCTGTATACCTGAATTGTTGTTCCTATTCTATTGTTGTGAATTCTTGTTGCTGGTCTGCTTCTTTGAAATTCTTGTAATGAAACCTTACTTGTTGTTGTAGCTGTTTCTGTTTCTTCTAACTCAGAATTTTTCTACATTCTGGTGCTTTCCTTCTTTCATTCTGGTTAAGTAATGCTACGAGTATGAATGAGGTTGATATGACCCCATAACTAATTAATTTTTTTGATGTCTCTCCCGTGGCTATAATCGTGTGATTAGTTACCGCGATGAGGTGTATTCTAACATTACTGACTGTGGATTCGGGATTTGGGTAGACGTGATGGGTAATAATTATGGATTAATATGGAAAATCTATTACGGTATGGGGGTTACTAATTACAGCAGTTATTTTTCAAATTCGGGTGATCCTACAAAATGCCAATGATATGATCGGTTATTATGACTGAATGATATTTGACAGGCTTGGATTTCTGACACGAATGACATGGTAGACTCTGCCCCTCGACCACAATTGGTTGTGATGTGGTCTCTGCATCGCAACAGGTGCAATTGATTTCCTGTGCTATTGTGCGGTCTTTTATTAGGAATCCTATTCTATGTCTCATCTTGGGTGCGAGAGAGTTGTTGACTCTATTTATTTCTACTCTAACCTACTGACTACTCTCGGTTGCGAGAGTTATTTGAAAAAATAAATAGTGGAACTTAGTCATGATAAGGCTTCAAGCATGCGCTATTCACCTATCATTGTAGTATTTGGCCATCTCATTGCGCCAGTCGAACTGTGCTTGAATCTTTAATTTCGATGACATGATATGGTCCCATCTAGTGCATTCTGAGTTTGCTCGGGAACTTTTGAAATTTGATGTCGTACAACAAGAATTTTCCTTTGATAGTGAACGTTTTTTGCTTGATGTGATGGTCATGCCAGACTTTCTATCTTTCCTTTTGCACTGTCTGATGGAAATATGCCATAAATCTCTCTTCTTCAAGCTCTCGTAGCTCATGGAGGGGTTCAGTGATTGAGTCTTCATCTGTCATATGCAATATTGAAGCAATTAAGAGACTTGGTACGATAAATTCGGCTGGTACCACCGTCTCTCTTCCGTACACCAGCTGGAATGGAGTTTGATTGTGCAACCTTTTTACAGTTGTCCTGTATGCCCATAATGTGGTTGGTATCCTTTCATCCCAGTCATCCTGGTTGGCATTGCATATCTTGGTTAGTCCTTTTTCTAAGATCTTGTTGCATGCCTCAACGGTTCCATTCACTTAAGGGTGTTACGGGATGCTTTTGTGATGTTGTACCATAAAGTTATCTTGCAGAGATTTAATTGTTGTATTAGTGAAGTGTGTACCTTGATCACTTGTTAGGCTTCTCGGATAGCCAAATCTACTAATGATATTCTCGAAAATAAACCTGGTTTTTGTGTCTATTGTGTAATATTTTATTGGTGCTGCCTCTGCCCATCTTGTGAGATAATCCGTTGTGGTTATTATATACCTTGCATGTGAGTGTCATGCCATTGGTGCAATTGGCCCTATGAAGTCAATGACACATTTTTCAAATGGCTACAGTGCTCATACAAATTGCAGTGGTAACTCATCACGGTGCAACAGACGCCTTTTTCTTTGGTAGACATCACATTTTTTCACATATGCTTTACTATCTTTATGAACTGTGGGCAACCATAACCCTGTATGTAGTATTTTTCTTGTGGTGGGTTTTGCACCGACGTGGCCTCTCAAAACTCCACTCTGACACTCCCACAAGATATCCTCTCTCTCATGGTCCATGACACATCTTCGCAAGATGTGATCCAATCCCATTTTATATAATTGTCATGCTATCAGTTGATATTCAATTGCTTTCAATACAAGGTGTCTTTTTTGAGTTGTCATGTATTCTGTTGGGAATTTCCCTATGGCCAGATACACTGCTATCTGCTCTAGATAATCTGGGATGGCTTCTACTCTGAAGAGATCAGCATCTAGCAACTGATCATCAAGGGATCCCCTATTCTCCCTGTTCTCCAACCTTGATAAGTGGTGAGGACCCACATTTAACCTCCCTGGCTTTACTATTACCTCAAAAGTAAACTCTTGGAATAGTAGGATCCATCTACAGATTCTTCCTTCAAGCACAGGTTTATTTACCAGGTATTTCAATGCTGAGTGATCTGTGAAAAAAATGAACGTACCCCCCAATAGGTAATGATGAAACTTCTGATGAGAGTATACCATCGCAAGAGCTTCTCGTTCTGTTGTTGTGTAATTCCTTTTAGATGTAGACAACTTCCTGATTGAAAAGTAGACTAGATGATCAACAGAAGTCTCTCCTGGCTGAGCTAACACCACTCCTAATGCAATATTGGAGGCATCAATATGGACATGGAACTGTTTGTCCCAGCTAGGATGAACCAAGATGGGTGCACTTGCTAATTTTTCTTTCAATGTGTTTAGGGCACTAGTGAATTCGTCACTCCACATATATTGCTCTGACTTCTACAACAATTTTTCTAATGGTGCTATAATATTTGCATAGTTGCGGATGAATCTTCTGTAGTACCCTATATGCACGAGTAGTGATCTCAATTGTTTCACAGTTTCTGGTGCTTCTATATTAATAATGACTGCTACTTTTTTTGGATCCACACAAACACCCTACTTAAAAACGACATGTCCTAGAAGTGTCCCAAAAGGTAATGCAAAGATGCATTTCTTTAGGTTGAGGAAAATTTGGAGTTGTCTACATCTATCAAACATTATTCTGAGTAGAGTTTAATGGTTCTTTAGTAAACTGTAAACCTTCCAATCATCCATATATACCTCTAGGAACTTATGGATATAGTCCCTAAACGATGCTATCACTATTCATGAAAATACTGCTGGTGAATTATTTAGTCCAAAGGGAATGACATGGTATGAAAATGATCCCCATTCGGTGGTGAAAGTGGTATTCCTTTTGTCTTCTTCTGCTATTCTCCCCTGATGATATCCCAAGAATCCATTTGTGAATGAATAGGCTTTGTTTCCTGCTACATTGTCAATAACCTCATTGCTAAATGGGGTATGAAATGGATCATGAATGCATGCGTTGTTGAGACTTATGTGATCCACACATAATATAATCTTTGCTTTTTCCTTTTTTCTTTGTATCACAATGGGATTGACCCATTGTGCTTCCTCAACTAGAAAAATCAGACCTGCCTTCAGCATTTTATCTATCTCTGCTTTAACTTTATCCTTTACTCTTGGATTTAGGAAATAAGGCCTATGTTTTACCGGCCTTGCATCTGGTTTTAAGATTATGCGCATCTCTCCCATGTCTCCTTTAATCCCCTTGAGCTCTCCTACTGAATATGGGAACAAATCTTCATATTCTTGTAGTAGGTCAAATATATCCTTTGTTCTTTTTGTATCCCAGTAATCTCCAATAGATGCAATTTTGGTTTTCTCCATGCTTCCAATATTCAACTTCTTTGTCTTCAAAGGTAATAGGTGTAGTCCTTCTGTAGTTGGTTCCTCCCATATATCCCGCTCCCCTTATTTCTCTTCAAAGTATAAATGTCGAATATTCTCTAAGTCGTCATCATCCATCTCGCGATCTATTCGTTTACATGCTACCGATTCTTTGATTTTCTGTTCTAAGAGTGGTAGTTCTCCATCTTCCTGAAGCTCTGGAAAGAATAGTACTATTTTGATGGTTTGGAGGGCGCCTGTAACTGGTTTGGTATCTCCTTTCAAAGAAAAACATTGTGTAAATCTTTCCGCAACTACTCACCAAGTGCTAGTTCCTCTCTTCTTCTCCTCCGTCAAATACCAGGCTCGTGGAATGGTGTCCAGTGAATGTATGAAGTTATGAATCCACAGAGATTCTGGATACCCTTATTTCTTCTAGTTGTACTCACAATTCTTTAAATGCTCTGTGGGGTCAGAATCCCCTTGGTACTTTTCGATGAATTTTGGTCCTGAAGCTTCTTGGAATCTAGTTCTTAGTGTTATTGCAACATCTTCCCATTGCAGAAGAGAGTTGCGATGGTTGACCCACCATCTTGATGACGTGGATTGTAGTGTTACATCCATAAGAGGGACTCTATGTTCTATTGGTATATTTTCTTCTACTTTTGCAATAAATGTATTTACAGCAATCATATTTGATAGAGTTGGCTATCCTCTTACCTCAGTACCAATCTAGTTGACTCCCCGAATGTTAGCACATTTTCTAGTGTTGGTTTCATATCCTCCCTATTGCCAATTATCCCAATCTATTTCTGAGCCCAAATTGGAATTCTGAACACTTCTCCAGCTTATGGTACCTCCCACTTTCGGATTGATATAGTCTTCTCTCTTTCCTACCGTCATCTGGTAGATTTGATCTAGAAGTTGAGCGTCCTCACTGTTGTCAACAGTATCTGTGTATCGAGGTCCTTGATATGGGTCAAGTGGTTGAATTACCTTGACTTCTCCATCTTCGAATATCATCAATTCCTTTTTCAAATCAATCACTGCATAATTATCGAAGGCCCAATCTATCCCCAGTAGAGCAGGATAGGGATCCTTGTCCCCCATGATGTCTATCACCTAAAAATCTATATATGTTTTCACTCCCGCGACATCAATTTCGACTTCTTATAGCCTTCCTATGGGTACAACATAGTACTAATTTTCCATTCAAAGTTGTATTAGTGAATATGTCAACTTTGGCCTCCCCAGTGCTTCCCAGGTCTTTTGAGGTAGAATGTTGACATATGATCCTAAATCGAGCATTGTATCTTTGATTTGAAATCCTGCAACTTGAGTATTCACACAGAATTCCTTTCCATTTCTTCTCTTGTTTCTTTTTATCCTTCTTATGTATTTTTCTGTTGAATTTCTCGATTCTCCCAGTTCTCCATTTTCTTGCACCACCAACTCTAGATTTTTCTTTAGTTGTTCCAACATTGGTGCATTGGTTACAATTTTTAGGAATAGTCAAAGCCATTACTCAATCAATTTACTTGTATGAATCTCCTTCTCTTTTTTGAAGGTCAGCTGTGGAAGCTCAATACTTCTACTCCCCCCTATCTAGAAAAATGTTTCCACCGCCTCCTTAAAGTATTTCTTTTGTCTATCTAGTCTAAAAGCATTATTTGGAGATGCGGGCTTAATCAAATTTACCAAGTCCATACTCTGTGCATCCTCCCCTATTTTGTTCCCTCTCGGGGTTACTATGGCTATGCTTTTCATGGGCTTAGCTTCTACTATTCTCGGTTTTGCATTTACCGGATTATCTCCTCTTTGTTTGGCTCGTTCCTCCCACTTCTTAATCAACTATGGGCAGTCTTCAGTTGCGTGTGTGTTAACCCTGCATTGAGAGCACCATGGTCTTCTGGGTAGTGGACATTCCTTGGCTACGTGCCCTTCTTGATCACAATTATAACACCTTACTGGTCCTCTTCCTTCGGTACTGCCACCTCTCATTCCTCCTCCTCGGCCCCTTGGAGTTTCATTCACTCTATAAGATGGTTTGTCCAGTCATTCTGCCATTGCATCGGGGGCTCTACATTGCTCTGTATTATGCGTTGTAGAAGCATAGAATTCACGGTATATATTGTTAACATTGTTACCGATGAAATAGGTAACCGCACTATTACCTACTTTTTTTTGGTAGCATAAAAAGCACCCGATTTTGAAAAGTGGTGATGCAGAATCACCCTTTTTTTTTATGCACATTTTTGAAACTCTAATATTTTTATTTATGAAGTATGAATATTTGTTTCAAAATGTTAGTGATTTTCATGCTAATTTTGAAACGTATTGATGCAGCATCAACTTTTTTTATTTTTAGAGCGGTGATTTTTATGCTAATTTTGAAACGTATTGATGCAGCATCAACCTTTTTTTTTAGAGTGGTGATTTTCATGTTGGTAATAAAACACAAAACTTAGATATATATATATATATATATATATATATATATATATATATATATATATATAAACAATAAAAAAAACCAATAAAAATGTTAAAAAAAACAAAATTAACTTGTAAAAAAAAAAATTTAAATAGAAAATTTAAAAATAATTAAAATTACAAAATTAAAATTTAGATTAAAAAACTTAAAATTAAATAAAAATAAATAAATAAATAAATAAATTTAAAAATTTTAATTAAAATAATAATAATAATAATAATAAGAAAAGAAAAAATACAAATTTTAAAATTAACAAAAAAAATAAAATTAAAAAAAAAAACAAAATTTGAAATTGAAAAAGAAAATTAAAATAAAAAAAACTATCATTAAAAAACAAAAAAAAATGAAAACAACCACCTGCAAATAATTAAAAAACAAATGTACATAAATTTAGTGTTTTTTTTTTAAATGAAACAATTTATAAATTTTAAAAGTGAAAAACTAAATAAACTAAAAGATTAAAAAAAAAAATATTAAATTCAATTAAAATTTAATAAATTTAATAAATAAATTTTAAATTTTAAATTTTAAAAAATAATTAATCTAAAATATTAAATAATTTTTTTTTTAAAAAAAAAACAAATAAATAAATAAAACAAATTAAATTTAAAATAAAAAAAAATTGAATAAAAAAAAATTAATTTTAAATTTTTTGAAAAAAACCAAAAAAAATTTAAAAAGAAATTAAAAAAAATTCAAATTAAAAAAAATATATTAAAAGATTAAAAAAAAACAAAACAAAAAAAATTAAAACAAATTAAATTTAAAATAAAAAAAAATTGAATTAAAAAAAAAAAAATTAAATCTTTTGAAATTAAAAATAAAAATAAAGAAAATTTCCACCTGGGCAAGAGGCCGATTCCCGGAATCGGCCTCCGCCGCCACCATCGAAGAATACCATCTTGATGGCATCGACATCGACTACAAGGATTTTCAAGTTGACAATAATACTTTCACAGAGTGCATCGGGCAGCTAATAACGACAGGAAGGGCACTGCACTATAAATCCCTTTGAGCTACGGGACCGAGCACTGCACTATAAATCCCTTTGTCAAGTCACCTACCTTCTTTATATCGCGGGCAAGTTCCATATCGCAGACAGGAAGGCAGGGTGAAGGCAATTCCTACTTGAGCAACTTTCTATGTAACAGGCGATAACGAGAAGGCAACTCGTGAGCTCCATATCGCTGGCAGGCCCGAACGAAGACAGGCATGTCATTTCTTTCTTTCCTTCACTACATATAGAAATTTACTTTGATGAGCTACAACATGACTGATAGGGAATTCGTGATCTCTCACGACACAACCAACTCTAAGGCGAGTCGTTCGTTCGCTACCTACAGCGGGCAGTAACGAGAAGTAAAGTGCATAGGTAGGCAGTAACAAGAATTCAAGTCCGTCCATAGGTAATAACGAGAAAGCAAGTCCTAAGCTCCCTACATATAGCAGGGTAGATAGTAATGTGTCTCTACAAGTTCCCAGGGTTGTCAAGTGGAGGTAGGTTCAATAGCAGGTGTTTCGGCGAAGTCTCTAGCGCCATATCATTCTCCTAATTCATCGCAAGCCAGCGATCCAGTCGTCCAATCTGATCCACCAGGGTTCATGGTACATGCCATCCCTCCCTCCCTCGCATCTTAGCTTCAGTATGACCAACCGGGGTATTCTCCTGTTATATAAGAGAGAGGCAAATATGGCAACAGGCCGATTCCGAGAATCAGCCTCCGCCGCCACTTGGGCGGGAGGCCAGTTCCCAGAATCGACCTCCCGCCCAGGTGGCGGTGGAGGCACAGGCATGTAGGTCATGCAGATTGGGCTTACTTGGTCTTCAATTTTTATATTTAAAATTTAATTTGTTTTGTTTTTTTAAATTTAATTATTTTTTTTGTTTTTAATTTTCTTTCTTTTAATTTTGTTAATAATTTTTATTAAATTTTGTTTTTTTTTTTTATTTAATTAATTTTTTTTTAAATTTTTCCATAATTTTTCTTTATTATTAAATTTTATGTTTAGTTTTTTAATTTAATTTTATAAAATTTAATAAATTTGTATTTTTTTTAAATTTATTTGAATTTAATATTGTTTTTTAAATGTTTATTATTTTATTATTTGTTTTTGTTCATTACATAAAATTTTTATATTTTTATATTTCAATTAAAATTGTGTATTTAAAATTGGATTTTTTTTAATTAAACTTAATTTTTTTATTTAATTTTTTTTTTTCAATTTTTCATTTTTAATTGATTTTAAAAGTTTTTTAACTTTTTATTTTAACAGTGTTTTTTTTTTTCTTCTTTTTATATTTAAAATTTATTTTTTATTTCAAAATTTATTTGTTTATTTATTTATTTATTAAAATTTAATATTTTTCTTAAAATTTAATTTGTTATTTTAATATTAACATTTTTTTTTTAATTTAATAAAATCTAATATATATTTTTAATTTAAGTTCATATATATATATATATATATATATATATATATATATATATATTAGTTTTTATAATTAAAATTTAATTTATTTTTAAAATTTATTTAAATTTTTAATATATATTTTACTAAATTTAATATTTTTATTGTATTTTATTTTTATTTAATTTTTTTTTTTTACTTTTAATTTAAATAATGTATTTATTTTTTATTTTTTATTTTTAGTTTTAAATTTATTAAAATTTAATATATTTCTTTAAATTTAATTTTTTTTGTTTTAAAATTCAATTTTTTTGTTTTTAATTTATTAAACATTTTCTTTTTCTTTTTTATAATTTCCTTCCCTTTTTTTACTTGTTTTTTTTTTTTAAATTTAATATATATATATATATATATATATATATATATATATATATATATATATATATATATATTTTATATATTTTTAAATTTTAATCTCTTTTTTTTTTTCCTTAAATTTTAGGTTTTTTTTTTAATGTTTCAATTATTTTTTATTTTTTATTTTTATTTTTTTATGTCTAAATATTTTTAAATTTTAAGCTTTTAAATGTTTTTATTTTTGTGATAAAAATATTTCGGTGAAAATCACATCAGAATAGATTTGGTCGATGCGTTTTGAACCAACCAGTGTGGTTCATCATGAGGACAAGATGGAAAATCTGATCAATAAACCCCTTTAAATAGATCTTAAAGCTCCAACTAGCCGTTTGTAAAATAACGGCTAGTTTGATTCAAATAAATAGTTTATTTATTAACAAAGAATAAATCCCATGATTAATGTTTAAAATCATATATATATATATATATATAATAAAAATAATAATTATTAATCTAATATAATTTTGAAGAATAAAATAACTATTTAATATTTATATATATTTATTTTTTATATAATAATTATTTATTTGTTTTTATTATTATTAGTTTTTTATATCGAATAAATTAAATGTTAAACTAATTAAATACTATTTATAGTTAAAATAAATAAATAAATAAATAATTTCTAATAATTATATGTTAGTGGATCAAAACCTAAAATATCAGTTACCTTAAATTATAAATAATTATATTTAACGTAAAAAAATCAAAATAAATAAATAAAGAAATAACTAAATAAAATAAAATAAAATAAAATAAATAAATAATATTAATAGAAATAAAAATAAAAATAAAAATAAATCGAAAAATAAAAGTAAAAGATAAAACTAAATAAATAAATAAAACATATACAATAAAAATATAAAAATAAAAATAAAATAAGTAAAATTAAAAATAAAAATAAAAATAAAAATTAAAATAAAAATCAAATAAATAAATAAATAAATAATAATAATGAAATAATAATAATAATAATAATAATAATAATAATAACAATAACAATAATAATAATAATAATAAATTCCTAAAAAATTATTATTGAGAATGAAGGGCCGGAATCCAGCATTTGCTGACAATCCATCCATCATCTCTGTTGAGGTTAACAGGCCTCTTTTCGATTTCCAGGGCTTCTCTCAACTTGCCCTGTATATGTTTTTTTTTTTAATATTTTTATTTTTATTTATTAAATATTTATTTATTAAATATTTATTTATTTAGTTTTATTTATTTTTATTTTTATTTTTATTTTTGTTAATATTATTTATTTCTTTTATTTTTATTTATTTATTTTATTTTATTTTATTTAGTTATTTATTTATTTATTTTTATTTTATTTTTTTACGTTAAATATAATTATTTATAATTTAAGGTAACTGATGTTTCGGGTTTTGATCCACTAACATATAATTATTAGAAATAATTTATTTATTTATTATTTTATTTATTATTTATTATTTATTTATTTTTATTTTTTTAACTATAAATAGTATTTAATTAGTTTAACATTTAATTTATTCGATATAAAAAACTAATAATAATAAAAACAAATAAATAATTAGTATATAAAAAATAAATATATATAAATATTAAATAGTTATTTTATTCTTCAGAATTATATTAGATTAATAATTATTATTTTTATTAAAAATAAATAAATAAATAAATATATATATATATATATAATTCTGATTTTAAACATTAATCATGGGATTTATTCTTTGTTAATAAATAAACTATTGATTTGAATCAAACTAGCCGTTATTTTACAAACGACTAGTTGGAGCTTTAAGATCTATTTAAAGGGGTTTATTGATCAGATTTTCCATCTTGTCCTGATGATGAACCACACTGGTTGGTTCGAAACGCGTCAACCAAATCTATTCTGATGTGATTTTCATCGAAAGATTTTTATCACATTTTATGGATCACAGAAGCAAAATTCCTAATGTTTTTATTTTTTAAATTAATTTTTTTCTTAAATTTTAGGTTTTTTTTTTAATGTTTGAATTTTAAAAATTAAAAAATGTTACTTCTATTTTTAAAAATGTCAAAAGTATGGCACAATTTTTTTTTTTATATTCTAGCATCAACTGGTTTTGTTTTGAGGGGGTTTTTTAAATCCTTTTTTCAAGAGACAATTTTGTTTTTAGCATAATTTTATAAAATGTTGAAATTTGACCTTAAAAAAAAAATAAGTGTGTTCTGGAATACACACTTTTTTTTTTGGGTGTTTTTTCATGTTTTTTGAGTCTTTTTGGGCTAGAGTTCCCGTTTTGAGGTCAGGTTACCTATTTCATCGGTAACAGTGTTTATTTCGAACATTAGAATATTTTTGCAAAATTGGACATAGTCATGGAGGATGACCAATACCTTTTCATATTTCACAGTAGTCAGTGGCGGTTTGATTTTGTTGAGTGGGGAACCCTGGAAAGTGGGGTTAGGATTGGTATAATCCTTGGGTATTTATCTGTGCAACTCCTCCAACTAGTGGAGCCCCTTGTGTCCCTATTGCTGAAGTTCCTAAATTTTGTCCTCGCAATCTTGGAAATTTTGTGGCCACGTGTCCTTCCATTAGGAAATGGGTACACCACACGTTGGGATTTGCAAGTCGTATCGGTTGAATGTACTTCAATTTCTCCATTAAAATGGACATTTGATGTTGCAGCCCTAATATGGAAGGGTCTTTTACTGCTGCTCCTCCTCTAAACTCTTGCGGGTACCCTGCCATAGCTTCTATTTTCATGGCTTGCTCCAGGGCATCTTGTAGGGTAACAATATTATATTGTGTCAGTGGGGTTCTTATCAACAGGAGGATTTCTTTGATAAACCAATCTCGTTGGTGGTTTGGATCGATTGGGTAACTTAGCTTCCCAATCACATCCTTGAATATTCTCATCAGGTCCCAAGCAATTTCTCCTTCCTGCTATTTGATTTCCCACAACTGAGATAATCCCTGCTGATCTGTCTGAGGTAATTTAAATTCTTTGACAAATTCTTCTTCACATCATCTATTGATGGGTTTGGATGAGCTTCTGACCATTTAATGAACTAGCGAAGAGCTCTTTCTCTTAAATTAGTCTGGAACTCAATCAAATTAACTACCTCTGGTGTCTACCGAGCTCTCCAAATTACTTCACAGAGATTACAGTTTTTCTCCACATCATCATTACCTCTCCTGGAGAATTATAGGCATTGTGTGAACAATCTTGCCATATTTCCTTGTATGGGTGGTACTAAAATAAAACCTCTACTTCTTGGCTGAGAGATTGTACTACCAGCACTATAGCTAGTAGATATCTGTACTGTAGACTTAACACTACTCAACTTGCTAAATTCTCGTAACTTAACAAAAAATTTATCAAGTGGATGATAGAGTACTAGGGGAAGGTCGGGACTAAATCTACTTCAACTTTGGGGAATAGGATTACCTTGCGTTATGGGTGTCGACCTCTCTCGGAATAGTTTCTCCACACAACATGCAGCTCCACATTGGATGTCTCCTCGGGGCACGCATCCTCCACATTGGACTTTTCTCCCTTTTCTCTTCGGGCTGGGCTCCTATACACTTGCCTAACTTCCTTAATGGTCACTCTTATTATTTGGGATCCCATCTGACCTTCCCTTTCCTTTGTCATCTGCTGCACCTTTTCCTTGTCATGTCGATTACTCTGTTGCTTCTCGAACTCCTTCATCACCCTTTCTCGTCACTTCTCAAAAATCTGTGCCCTCTGATGTGCTCGTCACTCTCTAAATCTACTGGAGGTTCCAGCGTCCATATCCCTATTCTCCCTTCTTACTTACTTGTAGCATCTTTCCCTCAATTCCTTCCCCCAGTACTGGACGTTTATGTCTCCATCTTAGAACCTTGAAATGACATCAAACCCTCATCCACCATTAAAACTTTGATCCACAACAGGATTTCCTTCAACAGTTCTCCCCGCAATCTGGATCTGAATATATCTTCATATTTTGTAAAATATTGGTAACACTCAGCTACAAATTCCACAATGTATCCCTCCAAGGTAGATTGTACCCAAAAATGTATTGCTCAGGTCAAATCGGTATCTAACCGATGGAATGCTGCTAGATCTGTGTGTGTCCACTTGCGATAGAATCTATGTGATCCTCCTGGGAGTGACTTGATTTTCAGTCTTCGCAACCAATTATAAAGCTCTTCAGGAAACTTTCCCCAAAAAATTTCATACAGGTCACTTGCAGATTCAGAAAACATGTCCCGATCTTTGACAGTCTTTTCCCTTTGTTATCGAAGCTCTGCTTGTTGCGATATGAACTGGTCTAAATGATTACACCACCAACTTTGTAGCTCCCTCTCAGAGATCCATGATACCATGATCTAGCTCCTAAATGAATTTTCAGGTCCCGGCAATGAAACCATTTGTTGGCGAAAAAGGAGGTCTCTAGGAAAGACCCAGGTTCAAGGTTGAGGCCAACAAGGTTTCTGCAGTAGTCAAGCACAACGCTGAAATTTTCACCCTACTCCAAAGAGTAGAGTGTCTCACCCGAAGTGTGTCGCAACCTTAGTAATATTAGAAGCTAGATCAGGTAGAAGAAAAATGCAAACATAGATAACAACTATGGAAGCGTGGAAGCAACAACCCTATCTCAACTCTCTATATAAAATATCTCTCAACAAAGCATGTTCAGAAGGTTGAATTAAAATTTAAATTGGGCATACATTCATCGTAAGAAAATAAATATCAATCAACTCATAACATTACACACAGAAACAACTAGACTTCATTATTAATAACAGAAAAACACACATCTACTCCGCACAGTCTATTACAGTTTGATTCAGTACAACAGAGTTCTCACAAAGCTCTCCTAAGGCTCTGATATTTTCTATCGGCCTTTCGCCGTCCTGACTAAATAACTATCCTCTGCTAGCTGACTGCCTATTTATTCCTTCGCCAGTGTGACTGTCAATCCTTCCTATTTTCCTGCTCCGCTGCTTTCCGCTTCTTCTTCATTACTGTGAGTTCTATTGATTTTTCTTGTCCCCCATATCTATCATCTGCATTGTTCTCTGCAACTTCCGCACCACCTATCTTCTGGAATTTGGCAACCATGACAGCTCCCTATCTACCTTGATTGTGTTCCACCACCTATCCTCCAACCTTCCGCAACTCAAACTGTTTCTTTTTCAAAACAAAGGCCCCAAAAATTTTGAAAGCTTCAAATTCATTTTGACTAAGCTGACTGGATGCATTTTTTAGTACATCTGTGAACTTCTCCATGCCTTGAAATAAATCATCAAATATATCTATCTATTTTAAGAAAGGCTTTAGTTTAAGTTCTGCGTTGAAATTTTTAATCACATCATTGGGGTCGTATGGCCTCTTTGGCATTAGAGAAAAATTTAATAAAGTAATATTTGAAACTTCCTTGAATGTATGACCAATATCAAAAAGTGAAAAAGTATCGCACTACAAAGGGAAATTAGCCCAAATTTCCTTCTTGGCATCTTTGAGTTTCTTAGAAATACCACTTACTATGAGTTGGTAAGTGATTTCCCTAGCTAGTAGCTTATCAAGAACATAATAGGGAAAAATGTGGAGAGAAGCATAACTCTCGAAAACTATGATATAGGTAAAATTCTCTTCGAAAAACCATCTGGCAATGGGAAAAATGTTTGTACTAGCCTCTTTGGAAATCCTAGGGGCTTTCTCATTAAATATAATCTGATGCATATGTAGCATGACTCCATTGCAAATTTTATAAAAGTGTAAATGAAAATCTATCTCCCAAAGGGCTTTGTGGTAAATATGGATTGGTGTGGGATCTTAGGTTGTCCATTTCCATCCCATGATAGGAAAACTTGAACAAAATAAAAGTGTGTCCATAACATAAGAACTCATGTAATAGGGGGGTATTTCCCTAGAGGAAACACTTCTTTTACTTCTATAATCCATGATATTTCTGGCCAAATTATCAGACAAGATATTCACCCAATTCATAATTGAAGAATTGATGATTGCGTCAATTAACATGACCCAATTTACGGAAAACCTAGTAGTAACTGGCTTTTCAAACAATCTACATAACATTCCAGAAACATAGCAATAAGGGGAAGGTAATTGTGCTATTGGGTACATACCGAGTGTAATATTCCAAAATTATCTTACAACTAATTGGAATTGTTAGTCATTAGTAATTTTTATGATATCAAAAGATGACTAAGTTATAAAGCCTAGATTTCTAGAAACAATATTTGAAGAAACACTGTGAATTCTAGAAATATCACTGCCTTCATCGTCCTAAACCTAACTATTCTTCTAAATTTTCCTATCTTCTACCCTTCCAAAATTACCTTGTTCCAATGAAAACTCCATTTTTAGGCCTATTTGCCTCATTTTCATTACCTCATTTACACCATCATTCATTCTTTTCTTCCCCTCTAAAAACCCCTCATAACCTCCCTTATTCATCATTTTCTTCTAAAAACCCTTAAACAATGTAAAAAGTCCTTTTTTACATTGTTTTAGCCTAACTTCGAACCCTATTGGGCCTCTTAAAAACCTTGCAAAACTCTGTTTTTGTGTTAAAATCCCACTTTTGTGAGATAGGAATTTAAGCCCCTTTTCCGGCTTAAACCCAGCCCCCTCACCCATATGACTCTAAAAAACGCGACCTACCACTTTTCCCTTAAGCCCCTATCCATTTCAGCCCTCCATATTCTTTGCCCCCATAGGAATTTTCCCTTCCGCTATATCCTAAGCCCCTTCCCTATCCTAAACTTCGCTTTCACCCATTGTATTTTTTACATACCCCAGCGAAAAACCTTATAAACCCACCCAAACCTTTGAAAAAGTATTAAGGCGGGCCCCACCTTCCACTACCCCATGCCGACCACCATAGCCTGACATCTGTCCTGGGCTCCACTCCTTATATCTACGCCCTGGTCCCCCGACCTTTTCGCACCGTCGATCTCACCCCTTGAGATCTGACGATCCAGATCAAGTATTGTGCGGATTTTTGCGCCAAGCTTTAACACTCCAAACCCATGTGAAAAGGGCAGTCTTAGCTTGGACACACATCCAATGCTGAGTGGAATCACGTGGCCTCCACTCAAAACCACTTACCGCTCTTAACCCACGCGATAAACCGTCGCAGTTTTCCCAAAACCGCCTTTCTCCCCTTCGCGCAAAAATTTGAATTCCTTCGTCTTTCCGCCATGTTCCACCTCTGGAACCCTTCCCTCTGCACATTCTCCTCCTCTGAAGATTCCCCCCAACAGCTCCAAAACCCAAAAAAAACAATTTCACCACTCCCGCAAGTTTTAAAAACTAATATTGGTTTGTGTGTTGCAGGTTTTAATGGCAGAAATAGACCAGATGCCCTCCCACTGATGTTTGTTGAATGAAACCCCTTAGTGATGACTCAGGGATCTTAAAAACAAATTATGAAGATCAAAGAGCCTTTTCTCAGGGTTTGACTGGTGATGAATCATGATTGTCGATCAATCGAAGACCCTCCAATGGATAAAGAAACCCTCCTTGCACACAAAGGACAAATACAATAGAAGCATCAGTAAAATGAATGAAGAGCAGAAGGATCAAAAGGGCTGATTACAGATCAAAGGATAAAACAGAAGATTAGCCATTAAAGACAATGATTAAATATGAAAAGACAAAGGTTTCAAGATAAAGGATAAATGAATATGACAGTCATAAAGCATAATAGAGGATAAAGGCAGTAAGACAGATTATCAAAACAAAATCAAGGTTCGAGGGCCTAAAGGATAGATTTATGATTAAAACAAAGATAGGTAACCCAAAGACAACCTCGAATAACTCAACAAGGAAGCAGTTACTCCTCCAAAAGATCAAATTGCCACCTATAGCATGTTTCCTTTCCATAAAGGCATTTGAGTAGTTATTACACACTCAGAAGATATTTTTATCTATCAAGGTAGTTATTGTAATAGTTATTATAAGCCTTAAAAGTCAAACCTTTTACCTCTTCTTCCTTAGAAGTTAAGAAAGAGTTATTAAAATATAGAAGTAGCTACATATATTCCTGCATTATGCCTTGCATGGTTTTTACGGTTAGGAATGCATTTACTCTGTGATTAATAACACTCAAACCCTATCTTGAGCTTCACCTCCTCATTTGCAGCATAGATATTGCATTTGAACTCATTATATTGTTGGCATTTGATGACTCTTTGAAGTAATACATAGTCTCTTGGAAGTTGAAGGAAAATTGATGTCTTGATCTTGTGGATGCCCTGATTTGTTTGTTGATGGAGGAGGCTAGATCACTAGATCCATGAGCTTGGATGTTGGTGAAGTAATTCTATCTGTTATTGTTATTTCTTGTTTTCATTATGTTTTCATCTTTCTTTTTTACAGTAGAGTAAAGGTTTTAGGCTAAGAAATGTCTTCTGAAAGCACCTTAGTTCTATTTACTCTTCACTGTCTTAATGTTTTCCTCTGCAAGGTCTGATTGGAGGATTCTTAATTGCCCTCCAGTTCCATCTAGATTGTTGTTTTAGAAATAATACAATAGAGTATAGGCAAGGAGTTTCTCTTTTGGTAAGTCCATGTTCCTTTGAGTACGGCTTGAGAGGTTGTTTTGAGGAATGATCTCAATAGAGTGAAACTAGGAATGTTTAGTGGTGAGTCCATGCTCTTTTGAGTACAACTTGAAAATTGTTTTTGAAACTTCTTTAAAGTATGCTTAGTAGAGTCTAAACTAGGGAAGTCTATGGTGTGCCCTGTCCTCTGGTTTGCCTTTAAAAAGTTGCTTTGAACATCCTTAGAGATTTTTTCAAAAGAAAATTAGATTATTTCTATTTGATCTTAGGTTGCTCTTACTGTTTATCTTATATGTTTTCTTATCTAAAAGTAGTCTTTTGATTGCTAGATTTTTGTCTTAAAGGTTTGCTTATTAAAAGTCTGTCCAAAGAAGTCTATGGTTCTCCCTGTCCTTTGGCTTGCTTCAAAACATATACCTTGAAAGATGTCTCTTGTTTAAAGTACATGATAAAGAATTCTTAATTTCTCTTTGTCCTACTTTTCATTCTCATCCTTAATGTTCACCTCATTATTCCAAAAACTTTGAAGATCCACTGGCCAAGTTAGATTTTCCCTATGATACTCCCTGATCCTTTTATGAACTTACCATGACTTCCATTTGACTCCATTGCCCAATGATTTAGATATTTCCCATTCTATCTATGCTCTTTTATCATTATGTCCAACCAAAATAATGAAACAAACCTTGCACTTAATAACTAGCCTAAAATCAACCCTTAAAAGAAAACAAGCACACATCCTTTGCAAATAACCTGAGAGATCCCTCTCTGAGTCTAGGAAGGCTAGGTCCTATAACTCTAAAGATTGGTTCCATGTTTCCTTGTCATTTGGTATGCCAATCTGCCAAATCACAGGATCAAAACATTCTGGCGATCACGGTGGGACCTTCTGAGTCAATGAAAAAATAAGTACTCCTTAAGACTCCAGAAACCATAAGAACCACATAAAAACTCAGAAAACCCCAAAAATATTCTTGTATTGGCTTTATTTCTCATTTGGTGGTGGACCATAACTTATTTTACCTTCAAAAAAGCTAAAAATTTCCACATGGCAACTCCACTAGCCCTATTAGACATATTACTCCACCAGTGTTCCTAGATTTCCTTAAGATTGTATCAAAACAGTCCCAAGAACTTTAGAGGCCTAGTTCTATATCTAGAGAGGTCAAACTTTGAAAACAATCCTTATACTTTCAGCCTCTCTAAATTTTGAATTTAAAATCTGGCTTCACATAGGATCTACACCAGATCTTATCCAGACCCTAATCCTCCTCCAATAGTTGATGATCCAGAAAAGATTTTGTTGCAAACTTCTAAAGCTGGAAATTTAACTACTGATAGGACCATCCAAAGAACAAGATATGTCCCTGAAAACCTTATAGTCTTGAAAGATCCTCACTTTGACTTGTCTCGTACAAGGAACCTATTTAGAACCAAGTATCATAGTGATATTGACAAATGTGACCTTGAGCCCACAGATTTGCAGCAGAACTTTAGCAGAGAAGCCTCTCCTTCCATTCTCCCTGATTTTCAGCTTCTTCACCACTTCAGTTCTTTCCACAACAAATCTGCTCATAATCAGCTTGCCGGTCCAAGTTCCTCCACCACTCTCATACACACATCCATTGTTCAAAACACTCCTTTTTATCCCGCTTTTCCTTTTACAAATTCACCTCTTGTAAATCCCACATTTTTTCCCACCATGGCAGCATGGTATGCCCCATTAGTGTTACCTCAACCTCTGGTTCCTTTACCAAATGATTATCAATTTAGAATTCCCCATTTCACTAGAAATGAATCTGCTACTGCCCAACATCATGTAGATAAAATGGATGATGCCTTTGATTACATGTAAATAGAAGAAGAGACCATTAAAATGAGAATCTTTGCCCAAAGTTTAGGAGGAGAAGCCAAGAAATGGTTTAAAAGCTTAACTCCTAATAGCATAAATGATCTCCCTTCTTTATACCAAACATTCATAAAAAAATGGGAAATTAAAAAGAACCCTCTCCAAATCCTTTCAGAATATAGCAACCTTAAAAGAAATACTGGGGAAATTTTCCAAGATTATTGCACTAGATTCAATAATGTTTACAATACACTTCCCCCAAACATGAAACCTCCATTAGGCCTAGCCTTAGCTAAGTTTCCTGAAGGCTTTGATCCAGACATGGCCTACCAGCTAAGAGAAAGAGACCCCCTAACCTTAGAAGATATGCAAAGGGGAGCTACTAGTGTAGAAGCCAATCTGATTAAGAAAAGAGTTAGATTAAAATCAGAGAAAAGAGTTACATATAAAGATGAAACAATGGCATCAACCTCATCATCTGATGCCAAAATTGATAACTTGGTGAGGGTAATGGAAAGAATGCTTGAGAAAATAAACTTAAATGATAGAGTGGCTCCAAGAGAAAACCAAATCAATTCCGAAAACAGAAATAGAAATCCAAATTTCAGAAAAGACCCTATTCAAGATAGACAAAGAGATAATGACTAGTATATTAGGCCTCCCTTTCAACAAAACTATGTAGATCAAGAAGAAGAAAGGGAAACTGAAATATTAGAAGAAAATCATGTAAATATGGTAGGATCTGACAGTGAGACAGATGTTTTCCTCACAGAATAAGAACAAGGTTTCTTCTCCTCAGAACACGTTGAAAATAATCATGAGGATTCTGAAGATTACCAATTTGGGTTTGAAAATGAAATAATGGAGGTACATAGACAATACGATCTTAGAAGCGAAAGGAAACTAGAAATTTCCAATGATGAAAACACAGGTACTGCTGTTAGGAAAACTTTAGAAAATTATCCTAAAAAGATAACAAAGACAATTAACACTTTGACTAAGAAAACTGACTCAAATAAGGACAAAACCAATCAGCAAAGTGTTGACCCAAGCTGCCCTAGTACTTTTGCTAGTGGCCCTGAGAAATCTGTCCTAAATAACAGTCCTAATAAAACTCAACAAATCAGAATTTCTAAAAATACTATGCTTGGAAAAACAGATGTAAACATGTCAAAAACATTAGTCCCTTTCAGCCTTGAGGGTGAGATTTCCAAGATCAAAATTAGCATACCCTTAGCTAAACTAGTAACCTAGGATGTATATAAAAACCAAGTTTTGAAAGCTTTGAATATAGGAAATTATACTGATACTTTGAACTTGACAGATGATAAACCAAAACTGTTTTGGTCCTGAAATAGAAGGAAAATACCAAGAAGGAACCATTCCTCCATTTTATGTCAGCCTAAATATATATGATAAGATTTTACACAATGCCATGCTAGACTCTGGTGCCTCTCACAACCTTATGCCAAAAGTGGTGATGGAGAGATTAGGCCTAGATATTACTAAACCTTACAAGGACCTGTATTCCTTTGATTCAAGCAGAGTCAAATGTTTATGCCTAATCAAGGATTTATGTGTCAATCTGGCACAAATTCCTACTAAAGGTCTAGTTATGGACATAGTTGTTGCTAACATTCCCCAAAAATATGTAATGCTTCTATATAGATCATGGGGAGAAAAACTTCAAGGAAGCCTTCAAATGGACATGTCTTATGCTACCATACTTGTTTTTAACCAAACTAGAAGATTATACAGAGAATATCATATGAAAATTATGGTAAGAAACATAGATAGGCCAAACAACACTCCTGTTTATTCTATCCATTCAGATTTAGACTCCTTTATCTTGTACAATGAAGATGAAATTAGCCAACAAGAAAAGGAGAATGAGATAGAATTAGGACCACCTAAAAAGTCAAATCAGTCTTCAAAAGAAAAATATAACAACCCTAACCTTAGCAGCCCTAAACAGAAAAAGGAAAATGAGTATGAAATAGAAACACTTTGGGAAATGAGCTTTGATGGCTCTTGTAGTAAAAAAGGTTCTGTAGCTGGTGTATGGATACAAAATACAAACCAAGGACATTCTTATAAACTTTATTTCCAATGCACAAATAACATTGCAGAATATAAAGCCCTCCTCCTTGGCCTACATTTGCTCAAAAATTTAGGAGCCAAGAAAATATCAGTCCAAGGAGATTCAGAGCTGATTATTAGGCAGATAAAAGGGGAGTATTCAGCCAGAAACCCAATATTAAGAGAATATATAAATGTTGCACTGGAGCTTCTAAAAACCTTTGAAAAATATGAACTCATTTTCATCCCTAGAGCTTAAAACAACCTTGCAAATGAACTTTCCTTTGCTGCCAGCAATTGCCATATCCCCCATGAAAATGAACAATTCACTGTCAAAGTAAAAAACAGGCCCACAGTCCCTGACAATGAAGACTATTGGCAAGTATTTGAAGGTAATAAACACATTGAGGATTTTCTGCAATCAAAGAATGATTTTGCTGAATTAACACCTAGCTCAAGCCATGAAAAAGAATTTTTTGATGAAAAAAAAGTCAATAAAACAGAGTTGTCCTCTACTGATGATATAAATCAATTTGAATATCTTTATACAGTAGAATTACTGAACAAAAAAGACCAAAAGGACCTTGAAGTTTTACAATGTAAAAATGATTTAATACCAAGAGGTCTTACACCATTAGAGGAGCTGTCTGATTTCAATGATGTAGCTAAAAAAAAAAGATGGAGCCTACAAAAAACCAATGGAGAAGAACATAACATAGGCAGCATAGATGAACCCAAAATTATCAAGTTGTCTAGCACTCTCCCTACTCATATCAAACAGGAATATATTGAACTTTTCAAGGAGTTTAGAGATGTGTTTGCATAGGGGTACAAATATCTAAAATCATATGATACCAACATTATTCAACACAAAATTCCTCTTAAGGAAAATCAGAAACCTTTCAAATAAAGACTAAGAAGGATAAACCTTGTTTTATTACCTTTATTTGAGAAAGAGATTAAGAAGATGTATGATGCTGGGATCATAGTTCCCCTTAGATACTCACAGTGGGTGTCTAACCTTGTGTCTGTTAGGAAGAAGACTAGGGAAATTAGGCTTTGCATTGAATTTAGAAATATGAACAGAGCTTCCTTGAAAGATAATTATCCCTTGCCTAAAATGGACCACATAATTCAAAAAGTGGTTGGATCTAAAAGAATATCACTGTTGGATGGTTTTTCAGGCTACAAGCAAGTGTTAGTACTCCCAAGTGATCAACATAAAACTACTTTCACTACACCTTGGGGTACATTCATGTATGTTAAAATGCCATTTGGTTTAATGAATGCAGGGGCCACATTCCAAAGGGCCATGGACATAGATTTTTTAGAAGACATAGGCTATTTTATAATCATTTATCTTGATAACATTACTGTTTTCTCCAAAACTGATAAAGAACATTTGATTCACTTAAGAAATTTTTTTGAGAAATGTAGGAATTATGGCTTATCTTTGAATCCCAAAAAGACACTCTTTGGTCTCCAAGAAGGAAAACTTCTTGGCCACATAATTTCTGAAGAGGGAATCAAAGTAGACCCTAAAAGGATTGAAGGCATATTGAAAATCAGCCATCCTAGAAACCTCAAAGAATTGCAATCTTTCATTGGAAAGATCAATTTTCTGAGAAGGTTCATCCCCAACCTTGCTGAAATTTTGAGGAATATCACAAACATGCTCAAAAAGGAAACATGGGTTAAGTGGACCTTAGAATCCAAATAGTCATTTGAACTGGTAAAACAAGCTCTCACTCAAACACGAGTTCTTATTAGTCCCGATTTCACTAAAGATTTCTACATTTTCTCATTTGCCTCTAAACCCACTATTGCTACAGTCTTGTTGCAGAAGAACAACTTGGACCAAGAAAAATCAATATCCTTTTTCAGTAGAGCCTTAAGAGATGATCCACTCAAATATATCATCATGGAGAAACAAGCCTTAGCCTTGATAAAATCATTGAAATATTTTCGAGTCTACATTTTACACTCTCATATCATTGCTTTTGTCCCACATACAGTTGTCAAGGACATTCTAAATCAAGACCCTGATGGTAAAAGGGGAAAATGGATTGCTATTATCTTAGAATATGATTTATAAATCAGGCCTACCAAGTTAATTAAAAGACAAGGATTAGCAAAAATCATGGCAGAATCAAATTTCCAAGCATTATATATAAACATGGTTGATGTTTTAGAAGAAACAGAAGAATTCATAGCTCCTTACATTGAAGAAAAATTTTTCAATTCACCTTGGTATGCTGATATCATTTATGTGCTTCTTTATCTTAACACTCCTCCTTCTCTATCAAAGACTAAAGCTAGATTCTTGAAACAAAAATCTTTAAGTTACTGCATTTTAGATAGAGCATTATATTGGAAAAATGTTGTTGGCATATTACTTAAATGTTTGCTTAAGGATAATGCAGGAAAAATCATGCATGAGATGCATGAAGGAGAATGTGGAGGCCACCTTTACTAGAAGACAACAGCCAACAAGATTCTTAGAGCTGGCTATTATTGGCCCACCCTTTTCCTAGATACTCAAAAACTGATCATGACTTGCCATAAGTGTCAAATTTTTGATGGCAAGAGAAAGCTCCTAACTTTACCTTTGCATCCCATCAGTGTTGAGGCTCCCTTTCAGCAATGGGGTTTAAAATTTATTGGAGAAATTCACCCAACCTCATTTACCCAACATAAGTGGATCCTTACTGCCACAGATTACTTTACCAAGTGGATAGAAGCCATCCCCTCTAGGAATACTACTGACTCTGTCATTATCCAGTTCCTTGAAACTAACATACTATCCAGATTTGGTTGTCCTAGGAAAATCATTACAGACAATGCTACTGCCTTCAAATCCAAAGGAATGGTTGATTTCTGTTACAAATATCATATCACCTTGGGCCATTCCACAGCTTACTACCCCCAAGGTAATGGATTAGCTGAATCCTCCAACAAAATTATGGTCAACATTATCAAAAAACTGTTGGATCAGAATCAGAAATCATGGCATAGTAAGTTGGTTCATGCATTATAGGTTGATAGGCTAACCACCAAGAAATCAATAAACATGTCCCCCTATCAGCTGGTATATGGCATAGATGCAGTCTTCCCTACATATTTGGGAGTCCCAGTCATAAAAATTCTCCAAGAAGTACAAATAGAATAAAATGACATGCAGAGAAGACTAAATCAAACCATTCATCTACAGCAGACAAGAGAGGAAGCATACAAAAGGACACAAGCAATTCAAGAAAACAACAAGAAGATCTTTGACATAAGGACCAAATCAAATAACTTTCAAGTTGGAGACACAATTTTGAAATGGGAATCAAGGAGAGAAGATAAAGGTAAACATGGCAAGTTTGAGAATTTATGGAAAGGGCCTTATATCATTCACTCAATTAGGGGTCATAATGCTTTATTTTTACAAGGGCTAAATGGAGAAGAATTATTTGGAGGTCCTGTCAATGTCAGGATGCTCAAACATTATTTCTGTCAAGAGTCCTAGATTCAAAATTTTCACTCGTTATACATAACATAGCATGAGAAAATTCGAAGAAAATACAAAAAAAATGAAAGAAAAGAAAAGGAAAAAGAGGGAAAATCAAAATAGGTATAGCCCCATACCCAAAAAACAGTACTGCTAAAAGTGTGCAAGTCTAAATGCCACTGCTGATTCAAAATGATATCTTGTTCAGTCATCTAGCCTAATCATGGATGAACATACTTTAAATGTATGTTGATAAGTTAGCAGAAACAAATATTGTCAAGATTATTTCAGGCTTGACTTATCAAAGAAGGATAGATTAGGAAAATATAAAGATTCTAGTTCCACATGCCCAAAACAGAACCAAAGAGATAGATAAGGATTCATTACTAATGAAAAATCACAGCCTTATCTTTCTAAATTTACTTTTATGCAAATAATGTTTGTGTGCAACTTGTTTCAATGCCACAACCATGGTGAATCAGACTGTCCAATCCTGATTTGAACCATGCTTTAAATTTCATGTCATTAGATAGAGAATCAAGGCTACCAAACAGCTTAATCTTGGCAGTAAAATAGTTTAAGGTAGAAAATAAAAAGAGTTCAACAGTTTAATCTAAAATCTTGGAATAAATAAGGATAGGAGTAGATAGTTTATTTTTTGTTTTCAAAATAAAGATGTCAAAAATTTCACTAGTTCGAATGCACTCAAAACGGAAGAAAAAATGTTAGGACAAGTAGGATTGGGTAGGTAGAAGTGTTGCTGGAAAAAATTATATGTTGCAGATTGTTAAGACTTGTCACTTCAAAAGAATATCAACAAGTAAAAAAGAATGGAAATTTTCCCAATGGATAAGGTACTGGTCTGCTGAAACTTAGAGATTTGATAAACTGAGGTTCTGGACACCTTGAAAGGAAAGCTACCCTCCCCAAGTGGATCCACTATTAGTCATCAGTAATTTTTATGATATCAAAAGATGACTAAGTTGTAAAGCCTAGATTTCTAGAAACAATATTTGAAGAAACACTATGAATTCTAGAAATATCACTGCCTTCATCATCCTAAACCTAACTTTTCTTCTAAATTTTCCTATCCTTTACCCTTCCAAATTTACCTTGCTGCAACGAAAACTCCATTTTTAGGCTTGTTTTCCTCATTTTCATTACCCCATTTACACCATCATTCATTCTTTTCTTCCCCTCTAAAAACCCCTCATAACCTCCCTTATTCCTCATTTTCTTCTAAAAACCATTAAAAAATGTAAAAATTCATTTTTTTTACATTGTTTTAGCCTAAATTCTAACCCTATCAAGCCTCTTAAAAACCTTGCAAAACTCTGTTTTTGTGTTAAAAACCCACTTTTGTGAGATAGGGCTTTAAGCCCCTTTTCTGACTTAAACCCAGCCCCTTCACCCATATGACTCTAAAAAACGTGACCTACTGCTTTTCCCTTAAGCCCCTATCCATTTCAGCCCTCGGTCTTCTTTGCCCCCATAGGACTTTTCCCTTCCGCTATATCCTAAGCCCCTTCCCTATCCTAAACTTCACTTTCACCCATTATATTTTTTACATACCCCTGCTAAAAAATTATAAACCCACCCAAACCTTTGAAAAAGTATTAAGGTGGGCCCAACCTTCCACTACCCGCTAACGACCACCATAGCCTGACATCTGTCCTAGTCTCCACTCCTTAGATCTGCACCCCGGTCCCTCGACCTTTTTTGCACTGTCGATCCCACCCCTTGAGATCTGAAAGTCCAGATCAAGTATTGCGCGGATTCTTGCACCGAGATTTAACACTCCAAACCCACGTGAAAAATAAGATATTAGCCTGGACACACATCCAACGCTAAGTGGAATCACGTGGCCTCCACTCAAAACCACTTACCTCTCTTAACCCAAGCAATAAACCTTCGTGGTTTTCCCAAAAAACGCCTTTCTCCCCTTCGCGATAAAATTTGAATTCCTTCGTCTCTTTGCCATGTTCCACCTCTGGTACCCTTCCCTTTGCACATTCTCCTTCTCTGCAAATTTCCCCCAACAGCTCCAAAACCCCCCAAAAAAAGCAGTTTCACCACTCCAGCAAGTTTTAAAAACTAATATTGGTTTGTGTGTTGCAGGTTTTAATGGAAAAAATAGACTAGATGCCCTCCCATTGATGTTTTTTGAATGCAATCCCTTAGTGATGACTCAGGGGTCTTAAAAACAAATTATGAATATCAAAGAGCCTTTTCTCAAGGTTTGATTGGTGATGAATCATGATCGTCGATCAATCAAAGACACTCCAACGCATAAAGAAACCCTCCATGCACACAAAGGACAAATACAATAGAAGCATCAGTAAAAGGAATGAAGAGCAGAAGGATCAAAAGGGCTAATTACAGATCAAAGGATAAAACAGAAGATTAGCCATTAAAGACAGTGATTAAAGATGAAAAGGCAAAGGTTTCAAGATAAAGGATAAATGAATAAGACAGTCATAAAGAAGAATAGAGGATAAAGGCAGTAAGACAGATAATCAAAATAAAATCGATGTTCAAGGGCCTAAAGGACGGATTTATGATTAAAACAAAGACAGGGAACCCAAAGACAGCATCGAGTAACTCAACAAGGAAGAAGTTACTCCTCCAAAAGATCAAATTGCCACATATAGCATGTTTTATTTCCATAAAGGCATTTGAGCAGTTATTACACACTTAGAAGATATTTTTATCTATCAAGGCAGTTATTGTAATAGTTATTATAAGCCTTAAAAGTTAAACTTTTTACCTCTTCTTCCTTAGAAGTTAAGACAGACTTATTAAAACAGAGAAGTAGTTGCAGATATTTATGCCTTATGCCTTGCATGGTTTTTAAGGTTAGGAATGCATTTACTCTGTGATTAATAACACTCAAACCCTATCTTGAGCTCCATCTCCTTATTTGTGGTATAAATACTACATTTGAACTCATTATACTGTTGGCATTTGATGACTCTTTGAAGTAATAGATAGTCTCTTGGAAGTTGAAGGAAAATTGATGTCTTGGATCTTGTGGATGCCCTAATTTGTTTGTTGATGGAGGAGGCTAGATCACCGGATCACTGAGCTTGGCTGTTGGTGAAGTACTTCTATCTGTTATTTTTATTTCTTGTTTTCATTATGTTTTCATCTTTCTTGTTACAGTAGAGTAAACATTTTAGGCTAAGAAATGTCTTCTAAAAGCACCTTAGTTCTGATTACTCTTCATTGTCTTAATGTTTTCCTCTGCAAGGTCTGATTGGAGGATTCTTAATTGCCCTCCAGTTCCATCTAGCTTGTTATTTTAGAAATAATTCAATAGAGTATAACCAAGGTGTTTCTCATTTGGTAAGTCCATGTTCCTTTGAGTATGGCTTGAGAGGTTGTTTTGAGAAATGATCTCAATAGAGTGAAACCAGGAATGTTTAGTGGTGAGTCCATGCTCTTTTGAGTACAACTTGAGAATTGTTTCTGAAACGTCTTTAAAGTATGCTTAGTAGAGTCTAAACCAGGGAAGTCTATGGTGTGCCCTGACCTCTGGTCTGCCTTTAAAAATTTTCTTTGAACATCGTTAGAGAGTTGGTAAAAAGCAGATTAGATTATTTATGTTTGATCTTAGGTTGCTCTTACTGTTTATCTTATATGTTTTCTTATCTGAAAGTAGTCTTTTGATTGTTGGATTGTTGTCTTAAAGGTTTTCTTATTAAACATCTGTCCAAAGAAGTCTATGGTTCACCCTGTCTTTTGGCTTGCTTCAAAACAGATACCTTGAAATATGTCTCTTGTTTAAAGTACATGATAAAGAATTCTTAATTGCTCTTTGTCCTACTTTTCATTCTCATCCTTAATGTTCACCTCATTATTAAAAATTTTTTTAAGATCCACTGGCCAAGTTATATTTTCCCTATGATACTCCCCGATACTTTTATGAACTTACCATGACTTCCATTTGACTCCATTTCCCAATGATTTAGAGATTTCCCATTCTATCTATGCTCTTTGATCATTATGTCCAACCAAAACAATCAAACAAACCTTGCACTTAATAACTAGCCTAAAATCAACCCTTAAAAGCAAACAAGCACACATCCTTTACAAATAACCTGAGAGATCCCTCTCTGAGTCTAGGAAGGCTAGGTCCTAGAACTCTAAATATTGGTTCCATGTTGCCTTGTCATTTGGTATGCCAATCTGCCAAATCACAGGATCACAACAGGAATATTAAAGTTTTGTTTTGTCACTTAGATAGGTGAATAGGTGCGTAGGGGGGCCCATAAATATCTTTATAAAGAATAAAAACACTTCACATGTGAATGGGGATCATCATTTCAACTAAATAAAGCACCCTTAGGTGTAAAAAGGGGCTAGAGCATGTCGACAGGGTCAAAGTTGACCAGATCAACAATGTTGTTATGGAGATAGTGGAGGTTTATTGTAGGATAGTGCAGTCATTTAGGAGGAGTGTATGCATGAGAGTAACTCTTTTAATGAGTGGGAACTAGGGTGATGAAGGTCACCAAGCATTAAAGGAAGGGGATGGAAGCATTAGAATACATGGATTTGTTTTATTGATTTTTATCTTTTTAGATCTAGATTTGTCACGTGACATATCTATGCATGCTTTTGCTGTTTAGAAGGGTCTACAATGATGTTTAGCACAAGGCTATTTCTGAGCAGGAATCCCACCCTCATACTCGGGGGACTTAGAGTGCCTACTCAGGAGAGGGACCTTGAGCTAAATTTCCACTATCTGGCAATTGGCCAAGATTTAGTTTTCATCTACAATGCAGTCTATTCCAGATTTGTGTTTGTGTTGTAGGGTTGCAGCTGTGGAGGGTTGTAAAACCCCATTTCTGAGCTTGATTTCCATTAAAGGGATCATACTTTCATCTGGGAGGCTTGCGAGGAATTAATTGGAGCATTATTTCCATATTTTGGAGGAGGCCAAGTAGCTACCATCAGCTACAACGTAGTTTCCCTCAAGGACTATGTTATTTTAGAGAGCAGTTGCAGCAGTGGGTTTCTTGCCTTAGTTGGAGGACTTGTATTTCCTTTTAGGGGATTATCCATTCATTTAGGAGATCTATTGGGGGAGGATCATCCATCTCATATATCATATCATACACCTCCTATCAATGATTCATTTGTAGTGTTTATTCAGCCTTAGGGCCATATCTGCTATTTTTGTATAGTTTGTATTTCCATAAACCTTTTCTGGGTTGTCTTGGAAATCAGTTTTGGAACATAGATCTAAAGTCCTAACACTTTTGGAGAATTATATCATCAGAAATATATATTTCTATTTTTCAGCTTCTATTCTCTCATAGACATCACAGTTATAGCATTCCGACATTTCATGTATTAACAACATTTTACATTTTGATGTATTGTTTCATGGGAGGCTTGTTTTCCCAATCTTAAGTGATCCTTTCCTCAAGATATTGTACTAATTTTCAGCTAACAATCATAATGGAATGTCTCTATGGTTGTCTTATGTTTTTATCCATTGATATTTCTCCATATTTCCAGTTTTATGTACTATATTGCGGCTCTCCCAATTTTGGGATATTACAGTGGTATCTGAGCATAATCTTTGCTCAACATGTGTAATTAAACTATTATGTCATATGAATAGACTTCTCATAGGAAGGAGAATATTTTCAGAGGAGATGGAGGCAAGACTCCATTATCAGGAGGAAACGAGTTCTCAAAATGTCTTCTTCAAACTATGCAAGACATTAACAGAGACATCAAAGACATGAGAATGGAGATATGTAGAGATTCTCCAAGAGGGTTTGCACATGAAATAAGCTCAATTATTTCACATTATGGGTGTGAGAATTCAACCTCACCATCAGATCTACAATGATGTACCATGCCTACATTCTTGGCAAGAGAAGAAGAGAAAGGAGACACACCAAAGGAGGAGACTCTGGGTGATTATCTCCAAGAATATGAATCTCAGTCCAAGAGATTCAAGGAGCATCTAAACTTCCAAGGGTTCTGCCAAATCAAAGAAAATAAAAGACCCAGTAACCACAATAGAAGAAAAGGGTGCATGCAGCATACTTTGGGTAGATTCTTTCTGCCTACTTTTGATGGTTCACCCAAGTGCATAGCCAAGGCTTGGGTAAGGAAGTTAGACACATATTTAAAATTGCATCAAGTTTCAAAAAGGAGGCCATTAAGGTAGAAGCACTGCACCTTGAAGGTAAGGCTTATGCTTGGTGGTTTTATGGTTCTTCTTCATTGATTCATGCAAATATATCTACTTATGTAGAGTTCAATAGGAGGTTAGTGAAAATATTTGATCAAAAACATTATGAAACTTCTTTGGGTGAGCTAGTCAAACCGAAGAAATCAAGACCTTTGCTTGAGTTGGTAGGAGCCACTATACCTACTCTACTCCATAATGTTATTAAGGGGGTTAAATATTTGCAGTATTCTTTTCCAAGGTCAAAATCCCCACTTCAGCATGAACTTTATTCTCAAGAGGAAGAGATGAAGATTTGATGCAGGAGCATTAGGCTCAGAAAATCCTTTGTATTTTAATAGACATAGGGGTCTTGTGTTTTCAAAATAATATTTGTTTCTTATGTAATTATTAATGTTTTTGAGTGACATTTAGAATAGGAATTGATTAAATATTGAGAGAAATTTGTAAATGTTCCCGAATGAGTGGAGAACATGAGGGAAGTAGGATAGTTGAGATTCCATAGGAAATGAGAGATTTGAAATTTAATTGTAAATCTTAAGTTAGAATTAGTTTAATGATTTTATGAGTTTGAAAGTATTTTTAGGGATAAAGGATAGATTTTAGGACTCAGAGGATTTGGAGGATTTTGTTGAGATAATGGAGGATCTGAACCTAAATTGGTTCATAATATTTTGTATAAAATGTAAAGCCTTAAGGCAAAAGAGACAGTAGAGAGTAGAAGGATTAGAGTAGGTTTTAGATAGATTGGGATTTGTTGTGGTAAGCCTACGGTAAGTAGGAGAAAAGGGCCATTGATTTGAAGATCAGGCCAAGGACAAGAGGTCTTTTGTAATTATTTGATTACATATGTATATATGAAGGAATTTGATTTATGAATTATGTGTGCATTGATTGATTGAATTATGTTTGAGAAATACTCAGAGTTTATGAACAAGTGTGTGAATAAACCTCTGTAATAAGGGTTTGAAATGGTGGTTCTGTATACAATGGAAAATTTGATGTAAATTTCGAGACATGGTATAATGTCTTGAGATAAAGTGCATAAAGGGTTTGCATATATATTTGAGAAGAGTGGATGAGTTTGCATTTGTTAAATTCAGTCATCGATCACTAAATGGATCGATGACACAATGATATGTTAAATCAATATTCTGAGTACACGGTGTAAGTCAGAAATCGGATCTGAAACCATTTCGGGGTTTAATGCATAAGATGTGTATTCAAGCGAGAAATTGAGGTTTTAAAAGAATCTCAACGAATCTGGTTTGATGAACGGTATTCTGGCATGGAACTGGAGCGAAGGAATAGTAGAAGCAAATATCAAAAGTTTGGAACTGGAAGTTAATGATGAAGTGAAGCAGAATGAAATAAAGGTACAACAACCGTTGGAGTGAAGGATCAACGAACGAGATCGAAAGGTGAAATTCGGAATCAAAGAGAAGTGGAACTATGAGTCAATGGCAAGACAGAACAATGAAGATGGGTTTTGAAAACCACCAATGTTTTTCGCGTAGCACAAAGGAGGTAAGAGGTAAATCCTTGATCAAACGTGATAGTGTTTAGAAGCTGACACGTGGTATCTTAATACCACCTATTTCGCATGAGTTTGGAGAGATAAGTCGTCGGGGTTATTTTTACGTGATAACCATCCAATCAATGGTGGCAAGGATCTAACGGTGTTTGCGTCAGAAGTTATGCAGAAGTTAACGAAAGGTGTGGACACGACAGTGAAAAAGGTATGTTAAATGAAATGCAAGTTTGTTATGTGATAGTCGTCGGATGTATGGAGATGAAGATCAATGGTGTCAAAAGTATGTGAAATAGCATGGCTAATCAATATATATATATATATAGTGTCACTTTAATTTAACCCAAGTGCGAAATGAAAGTGTGGGCTCGAAGTTTATATGGATATTTTTTTGGCATATTTGGTAATTTAAACCAAAGTCGAATTTTTATGTTAAGCATTGGCTCGAATATGTGATGGTTGAAAAGGGGTATTTAACTAAGGTTAAATATATTCAAATTTCATGAAATGGGTTTTGGTATATGGTTTAAAACCATAGGGTATAAAAAGGAAACAACTTCTGCCGATAAAGTTTTATTGTTTGAGTTTTATAACCCTAACTAAGGAATAAGAAGCTTTCGCTTATAAGGTTAACTTGGGATTGTTAAAAGGGTATGAAACCTTAATAAACAGAATAAATTTCTAAGTATGAGATGGAAAATTCTGGGAATGAATGTGACATGCATTTTTACATGGAGAATGTGGGGTTTTGCTGCTGTGGCAGCATCATTTTTGGTATCAGAGAAGGAAACAACTCTTTTGAAGGTTCAAGTTTATTTTAATTAAATTGGAATTAGAATGAATGCATGTGTGATGGAGAAAATAAAAGGGATCATATTTTGAAACTGATAGATTGCAGCTCATAGAGATATAGTGCAGATGAGGGGTGAAACAAGATCACACAGAGATCTTGAAGGTGAGTTGATAAGTGTTATTTTAACTCTGGTTTGAAGATTATGTTTGCAGGATTCAAGTTGCAAGTAGTTGAAGAAAATCTCAGCAAAAGAAGATCACAACTTTAAGAGTAGTGATGAAGGGATCTAGTAGAGGATTCTAAGTGGAAGAAGAATGTGGCAGAACCTTAAAGAATTCCAATAGAGGTTGGATAAAAAGGAAAATTGTGTTCTTGTTTCAAAAATAACTCCCTAGAGGTTTGTTGGGTAAAAACTTCCACAGATCAAGGCATGCTATTCAAGAAGGACTCACACAACCACACTTGTATGCTAAAAACTAGATAACATCGATAGTAGAACTCACCCGTAATCCTACGTTTGATGTAGATCCCGCGGGGTCCAAACCCCCAGCAACCCTTCTTCCTCCTTAACCTGAAAACCAAGAAGAAACGTGCACGGAAATCTAGTTGTACAACATATATTTACCCTAAATGTCAGTGAAAACCATGTGAAACATCATGTAAACAATAATAAATGCTTAAATAATAATCTTTTCACATATACAAGTAGATGTTAACACGTGACTTCAGGAACAAGATGGTTCTTCTTCATTATGAACAGCATGTACAGTAATAAAAAGTGGAGAGATCACCTGAATCCTTCCACGATCTTCGAACAGACCGTCGTCTGGATCCGTCCCGCCCTTGCCTCGCTAGGATACTTTCAAGACTTGTGCACACGAGATGACATATAAACGGATGAACATCTTCAGGAAACAATGGTTTCCTGTAAAAATCTGGGAAAGTGCAGGAGGCACGGGAAATCAGACTTGAATTGGGATTCCAACAGAGTATAATGTCTATAAATTTCTCTCTCCCTTAGGCCATGCACATGAGGGGCTTTTATACTCCCTCAAAGTAGTTTCAATCAGTTGGAAACAGTTGGCCACGTGCTAAGGTGGTTGAACTACTGGAGTAACCATCAACCCAGCCCGAAAATAGGGAATTTTTATATATATTTTTAATGATTTTAATGGCATACGTGGAAAAGTGTGTATGGACTCGCGTATACACGCGGAAAAGTCTGGGCATACCCGCGTATGGGATTTTTAACACTGTTTTTTATGAATTTTGTTCAAGTCTGTGGGAATGGGTGCCCAAGGCCAAAGAGACAATCATGAATCACATGATGGTGAAAAATGATGCTATAACAGATGCCCCCTAATATATGAGGTCAGAAGGGGTACATGATGGCCGAAATGTATTATGCACATAGAAAGAAATTCGCAAGGACAAGAGAGGACTTCACTAGATTTCAGCCTGCCAAAAACCAATGAAAGAAAACAGAGAGTCAACTCATGCTGAGGCGGGCATACCCATGCTCAGTAAAAAATACATCATATAGAAAGTACTGAATGGATCCAAAATGTATACAAGTATAGCTGAACTGAAAGTACACAATGAATCATCTGAGCATGGCCCGGAAGTACAAGTCGGAATCAATGTCCAAATATCACATATAGAAAGCTGATCAATGATGCTGAAACTGGATGTCTGATCATAAAAGTAACTGAATCTCCAAGTACCAAATCATAAGGGGTGGAACACATGGTACAATCATGCAACTCGGGAGCCAACATATAAGATGCTGTTGTACTAACACTACAACATATAAGGGTGGATGACATCACTGGCAGAAACTGAATGAACTGTCAAAAGTGAACCGAAAAATGTTGGTGCAACCCGAGGTCTTCACCAATCTCGATGGCACAAATCTACACAATGGGAATAAATGAGCTAAAGTCGACCATGTGAGAAATCATTGGATTACCGGTCAATAATGTAAACCGTTAACCAACGCGAGACAACCCACCAATAATGAAAATGAGTGTCAAGGTGCCCCAGTACAATCTAACAAGTGCGAATGAATGAGTTGAAGTCGAACACTTGGAAGAATCTACCAATCAGGAGGCAATGATGAATCCCCACTGTCGATAGTGAAGAGTCTGCCACTGATGACTGCAAACCCTAAGGTACTGAAAAAAAGACTCTAGACCTTATTCCCAGAGCAATGAGTCGAAGTCGATGGGAAAAGATCTGCTGGAAGGAAGGCATTAAGGCATCCCACATCAGTCCAGCGCGAGTGTAACCCGCAGGCCAAGATTTGGAAGGAATCGGACGAAGGAGAGTGATGGAACCAAAACCGAAGTACGTTTCGGACGTGCACAAGATGAAGCTAGCGCACGGAAGAAACCCTCTGAACCAACCAATAATGAAAGCTGACACAGAGGCGAGAAATCCACCGATAGGGTCAGATGGAAATCCAGGTACTGCACGAATCCCAAGTGTGATAATGTGTGCTGACGTCGAACACAGGGGAAACCACTCAGTCAAAGACCCATGATGATGATCAAATGCTGAGCACGAGGTCACCTATCAATGATGGAAATAGGCCCAAGGTGCGGCTCTAGGCTTGCTCTCAGAGCAATGTGTCGTAGTTGATAAGAGACAAACCCGCCGGCAAGAAGTCAATAGGGACCTTCTCAAACCAGCACGAGCAGAAGATCAAAACATCTGATGTGATAGAACATGATACTGACAAGACCGGGAAGGCCGACTGAATAATGAGTCAAGAGACACCGCAGAATGGCCGACTCTAGTTAGACTTCCCTTGAACAAAAGCATGACTCGTGATGACCATGGCAGTAAAAAGTGACACTGTATAAGTCTGTTATGCAGGAGGCAGAACAAACTCTCCATATGATTGGAAGAGATAACCAACCGGGGGAGGACTGACCAGTGAAACAAGGTAAAGGCTGAACCTAGGTCAAAACTAAAACCATCCCAAATGAAGGAAATATATAAGTGTATGTGCTTTGTTCAAGGGCGACAAACTGACACTGTACTGCCATCAAATTACGAAGTTACATCCCGTTCCCACTCTTTTTGTTATATTTGATTTTTTTGTCTTTTTCATATAATAAGCCTGAAAAAGAATAAAAGAATGCTATGGTACAATGGATAGAACAAGTATCAAGAAACCGATGCACTAGTTCCTGGGATTGGAACGATCCTATGCTCAATGCAAGGTGGCGGAAACTGGTAAGCGATACTCAGAGGAATGTTCCATCCATGGGTAAAAAGGGTGTCAAGTCGCGATAGCTAAGTGCATGCAAAGGTTAACTTGTACAGATAGGCAAGGTAAAAAGTTGGCTTAAACATTAAGTCCAAAATGAAGCTGGCTAAAGGCCAGGATAAACAAGTAGCCAATATGCAATGCAGTAATACAACTCAACAACACCAGGGAGCCTCTAGGGTAATAGCCAGAAAAATGATAGTGAGGAAGAAGAAGAATGAAGCTTCAACACATAAGTCAAGGCGGGACTAAAGAGGACTCCCGAGCCTACATAAAACGCAGCATGGGCAACAAGTGATAGCGAGGAACTAACTAGGAAGCCCATGTAAAGGAAGGCTCTACCACCAAGTCATGATTAAATAATCGGCGAGTGAAATGGGTGAAATACTCATGACTTGATGGGATCGACCCTATGGCAAGTGATCAGAATGGAGGCTAGTATGCAAAATGCAACAGAAAGTGGATTTCCTAACCTATATGCTAGTTTTAGTTTATAAAAAAGAGATTTCAAGAAGACCAATTGAACTATCCGGTAACTAAGTCAAACAAACTCTGAATTTCAAGTATAACTTCAACAAAATGCTCAAAGCCAACCATGCCACTCTCGTAGCGGGGCTTTATACGAGCAAAAAGGAAGACAAGAAACTCAATAAATCAACTCAGTACAATAGTATAGACTTGCAATAAAAACTTCAAAGAATCAAAAAGAGACTCTTCTAAAATTGCAACAAAACTAGTCTACTGAACATCAAGGAAACCAAACGCACCAAATAGGTAAAAAATCAAAACGCGCAGCAACACACAAGAAAAGAGTAAATGAGCAGGAGCTCTCTGTTCTGACTAAGCAAAACAACCAAGAATCTTCAAGAAAAGACCTTGGTACTCAAACCAAAATTGCAAACGTAACAACCAAAAAATTCACCAACCGCGAGAGTCTTCACACAAAGGAGAGAGAAATAGACATATAAACACTTTAAACACAGTCCAGAGATTAAAAACATAGTAGAAACAGGTCACCATAGACAGACAAGACCAGAAAAGCTAAAAAACAAAATTTCAAAATTTGCCCCCAGGCATACGCTACTTATCAGGTTTGCAACAAGCGTGCATACGCGACTGTGTCAAAGTAAACCCGCGTATACGCGACTACCTTTAACAAAAACTGCGTGTATACGCGACTGTGTACAGGCAAACTCGCTTATGGAAAGGTAAATAATGAAAAATAAAAATTGATCAAGCCTGGCTAAAGAACTAGGTCTTCAGTCTGACTGAGAAAAAGTTAACTGGACTGGAAATAATGATTAAAACTGTTGGAAACCTTTCAAACAGCTGAAACCACCCAACAGGGGAATCACAAGAATGTGATCCCCAGTGGAGTCGCCAGTTCTGTTTCGAGAAATAACTCCCTAGAGGTTTGTTGGGTCAAAACCTCCACAGAGCAGGGCATGCTATTCAAGAAGGACTCACACAACCACACTTGTATGCTAAAAACTAGATAATCATCGATAGTAGAACTCACCCGTAATCCTATGTTTGATGCAGATCCCGCGGGGTCCAAACCCCCAGCAACCCTTCTTCTTCCTCAACCTGAAAACCAAGAAGAAACGTGCACGGAAATCTAGTTGTACAACATATATTTACCCTAAATGTCAGTGAAATCCATGTGAAACATCATATAAACAATAATAAATGCTTAAATAATAATCTTTTCACATATGCAAGCAGATATTAACACGTGAATTCAGGAACAAGATGGTTCTTCTTTATTACGAACAGCATGTACAGTAGTAAAAAGTGGAGAGATCACCTGAATCCTTCCACGATCTTCGAACAGACCGTCGTCCGGATCCGTCCCGCCCTTGCCTCACTAAGATACTTTCAAGACTTGTGCACACGAGATGACATATAAATGGATGAACATCTCCAGGAAACAAGGGTTTCCTGTAAAAATATGGGAAAGTGCAGGAGGCACGGGAAATCAGACTTGAATTGGGATTCCAACAGAGTATAATATCTATAAAATTTCTCTCCCCCTTAGGCCATACACATGAGGGGCTTTTATACTCCCTCAAAGTAGTTTCAATCAGTTGGAAACAATTGGCCACGTGCTAGGGTGGTTGAACTACTGGAGTAACCATCAACCCAGCCCGAAAATAGGGAATTTTTATATATTTTTTAATGATTTTAATGGCATACGCGGAAAAGTGTGTATGGACTCGCGTATACACGCGGAAAAGTCTGGGCATACCCGCGTATGGGACTTTTAACACTGTTTTTTATGAATTTTGTTCAAGTCGTGGGAATGGGCGCCCAAGGCCAAAGAGACAATCATGAATCACATGATGGTGAAAAATGATATAATAGTTCATAAAGTTGCGGATGAGTTGAAGCCTAGAAGTAGTAGAGAGTAATGCTCAGAGGTTCGAGAAGATAGAGAACCGGTGCTTGCCAAAAGACCAAATCAGAGAAAGGATTGGTGAGGTAAGTTGTAACAAGGAGGACTTGTTATTGTAGAGGCTTTAGTACAACTCATGATAAATGAGTGAGAAACTCATGAAGATAGAAATGAAGAAGAAGATGACTCTTGATAGTCTAGAAAGAATATGCGGAAGTTCTAAGAGAAACCACAACGAGAAGAAAGGAAAAGATGCTGAGGAAGAAAATGGCATATGGAAGAAGTTAGTGATGGAAGAATATAACAAAGAGTTAGCTGAGATAAGAGAACAATTTAATAAATTGAAAATGATGATAGAGGAAAACCAGAGAATTGGTTGGTTCATGAAGAAGAAAGTAAAGTGGAAGAGGCTACAATAGAAGAGAGAACAACAAGTGAATATGTAGTTAGCAGAAGGGCTGAGAAAGCTTGAGCAGATGATGAATGTGCAATTGGGATGTGAAGAAATCAGAGAAGTTGAGTTGAAAATGGAAGGTTCCATTTCTGAATCAAAACAGAGTGAAGTTATGGGTAAAGATGAAAACTGGAGATCTGTGAAAGATATTATGAATCATTGTGAATATTTAGGACAACAAGAATTTTACCTTGCTGAAGAGGGAATTATTGATGAGCTCCTGAGTTGTTGGGCAAGTTCAGATCAGCCAGATGATGTAAAGCCTTGTATTTTTTAATCTAATAATTATGATGTGATTATAGGTTTTGTAGAGGATGAGAAATATTTTGGAGCTGTCAAAAGTATGGGAGAGTATCCTTCAAAAGATAAATACTCTAAAGCAGAAAGTAATGATGAAGAATGTCTCTTGAATGAGGAAAGCAGTGATGCATTTATATTTGAAGCTGTTACAACACAGGAAGAATTTATTGTGAAAGAAGGAGAAGAGATTCAGTCTGAAGAATTGATATGTGAAGCAACAGTTGAGACTGCTGAGCTTTGTGATTTAAAAACTAATTTTTTTTGTATAAATGCAGGAATTGTTAGTGATGATGAAGTACTTAAGGAATGCCAAAAAGAAATTGCATTGCTGGAATATTTTTTGGAAAACTCAAAGTATGACAAGGATATTGCAGAAGGCAGAGTTCACTACAGTGAACAAGAAAAGAGAGACATCATGGAAGAAAATGGTGTGAAAAAGAGACTTGTTAACAGTTTTGAGATGCCTTTAGAGAATTCTTTAAGGAGAATGAATCAGCATACTGATGTGTTGATAAAGGAGGAAAATTCAGAGCAGCATACTGAAATGCTGGCAGAGGAAAAAGAGGCATTGAGGCCTTATGGTTTTTATTTTAATAATTTTTTTGTGAATGCAGGCTTTGTTGCGGATGCTGGAGAAAATTTGACACAGTTGGGCAGTCAAGTAAAGGAGAAGGGAAAAAATTCTGTGGAAATACTTAACCCATGTAATAAAGAAATTAAATTGCTGGAAATTATGTTGAAGAATCAAGATTCAATACAGGAAGAAAAATCTCAATTTCAATACTGGGAGATGTAGAATGTGAAGGTGCAAGAATTAGAGGACATCAGCAACAAACTAAAGCAAAGAGATGAATATTGCAGTAAAGGGCATACTATGTATCAGTCCAATGAATTGCTGAAGGGAGAAGACAAAGAAATTGTCATAAGTGATAATCTGGAAGAAGTTAGAAATTGCAGAAAACAAGAGGGTAAGGATGGTAGGGTGGTAGTAAGAATGAAAATTCAGCAATCAAGTGATGAAAGAAATCAGCAGATAGAAGATTTATTGGATAGAGAAATTGAACGGATAAGAAGGATAATGATGAAAGTGTCTCAGAAGAAAACATCAGCAAGAAAGAAAAGAAGCGGCAACAGCAAAAGGAAGACAGTAACATACTGTGAAAGTACAGCCAGTGGAGAAAAGTAGCATAAAGTATGGAGACCTGGAGAAAAGAAACAAACAACAGCAGAAATAGATGACAAATTACAGAACAAGGTATGGGATCCAGGAAGAAAAATATTAAAATCACATGATCAGGAGATCATGATTATTTTTAACCTTGGGAGTCTGATGTAGGAGCATTAGGCTCAGAAAATCCTTTTTATTTTAATAGACATAGGGGTCTTGTGTTTTCAAAAGAATATTGGTTTCTTATGTAATTATTAATGTTTTTGAGTGACATTTAGAATAGAAATTGATTAAATATTGAGAGAAATTTGAAAATGTTCCCAAATGATTGGAGAACATGAGAAAAGTAGGATAGTTGAGATTCCATAGGAAATGAGAGATTTGAAATTTAATTGTAGATCTTAAGTTAGAATTAGTTTAATGATTTTATGAGTTTGAAAGGATTTTTAGAGATAAAGGATAGATTTTAGGACTTAGAGGATTTGGAGGATTTTGTTGAGATAATGGAGGATCTGAACCTAATTTGGTTCATAATCTTTTGTATAAATTGTAAAGCCTCAAGACAAAAGAGACAGTAGAGAGTAGAAGGATTAGAGTAGGTTTTAGACAGATTGGGATTTGTTGTGGTAAGCCTACGAGAAGTAGGAGAAAATGGCCATTGATTTGAAGATTAGGCCAGGGACAAGAGGTATTTTGTAATTATTTGATTACATATGTATATATGAAGGAATTTGATTTCTGAATTATGTGTGCATTGATTGATTGAATTATGTTTGAGAAATACTCAGAGTTTATGAACATGTGTGTGAATAAACCTCTGTAATTAATAAGGGTTTGAAATGGTGGTTCTGTATACAATGGAAAATTTGATGTAAATGTCGAGACAAGGTATAATGTCTTGAGCTAAAGTGCATAAAGGGTTTGCATATATATTTGAGAAGGGTGGACGAGTTTGCATTTGTTAAATTCAGTCATTCATCACTGAATGGATCGATGACACAATGATATGTTAAATCGATATTCTGAGTACACGGTGTAAGTCAAAAATCGGATCTGAAACCAATTAGGGGTTTAATGCATAATATGTGTATTCAAGCGAGAAATTGAGGTTTTAAAATAATCTCAATGAATCTGGTTTGATGAACGGTATTCTGGCATGGAACTGGAGCGAAGGAACAACAGAAGAAAAGATAAAAAGTTTGGAACTGGAAGTTAATGATGAAGTGGAGCAGAATGAAATAAAGGTACAACAACCGTTGGAGTGAAGGATCAACGAACGAGATCGAAAGGCGAAATTCAGAATCAAAGAGAAGTGGAACTGTGAGTCAAAGACAATACAGAATAGTGAAGATGGGTTTTGAAAACCACCAATGGTTTTTGCGTAGCACAAATGAGGTAAGCGGTAAATCCTTGATCGAACACGGTACCATTTAGAAGATGACACGTGGTATCTTAATACCACATATTTTGCGTGAGTTTGGAGAGATAAGTCGCCGAGGTTATTTTTATGCGATAACTGTTCAATCAATGGTGGCAAGGATCTAACGGTGTTCGTGTCAGAAGTTATGAAGAATTTAACGAAAGGTGTGGACACGAAAGAGAAAAAGGTATGTTAAATGAAATGCAAGTTTGTTATGCGATAGTCGTCAGATGTATGGAGATGAAGATCGACGGTGTCAAAAGTATGTGAAATAGCATGGCCGATCAATATATATATAGTGGCACTTTAATTTAACCCAAGTGTGAAATGAAAGTGTGGGCCCAAATTTTATATGGTTATTTGTTGGCATCTTTGGTAATTTAAACCAAAGTCAAACTTTTATGTTAAGCATGGGCTCGAATATGTGATGGTTGAAAAGGGGTATTTAACTAAGGTTAAATATATTCAAATTTCATGAAATGGGTTTTGGTATATGGTTTAAAACCATAGGGTATAAAAAGGAAACAACTTCCGTCGATAAAGTTTTATTGTTTGAGTTTTATAACCCTAACTAAGGAATAAGAAGCTTTCGCTTATAAGGTTAACTTGGGATTGTTAAAAGGATATGAAACCTTAATAAACATAATAAATTTATAAGTATGAGATGGAAAATTATGGGAATGAATGTGACATGCATTTTTACATGGAGAATGTGGGGTTTTGATGCTGTGGCAACATCAATATTCCTCCTTCAAGAGGAGATCAAGACAAAGGATCTACTAATGATGAGGTACTCTGCAATGATGAGGAGGAATAAAAGAAACAATTGGAAGAAGATATCAGCGCTCTAAAAGCAGGAGGAGATCCACCACCATTTGGAGATGGAGATGAAGTAATTGCTTCAACTAGAGGAGCTCTTGTATCTTTGCAATAATTTCCAAAGGATCTCACATATGAAGATCAGGAGCAGAATGTGTTTGTATTGATGGGCAGTGAGACTAAAAAATGGAGGAAGTGTGTTCCGACATTGACCACAATTTTGAGGACATACACTATGATAGATCACTTCTTTATGATTGAGACTCTTGACACCAATATGACACTGGGTGTGCATGGTTTGATTACATTGGAGAAGAACACCTTAGACTGTGAGATCTTACATATGGAAGAAGAGGATGAGAAGGATGTCCAACATCAAGTGGTTGGGAACTTACACACCCATCCATTTCAAGAGGTTTATGCACAGAAGTGGGAGGATGATTTGCGCAATGAGGGTAGAGACAAATCAGTCCACTCACATATACAATATTCTCTAGACATTGTTGTCTCATTACATGGAGGCATTCCACTAGGGAGACCCCTTGATTGGAAGACGATCAAAGATTTCTCTCAACATGATGCATAATTCATAGATTTGGCTAAGGATGGAGCCTTAGGAGAAGTTGGCACAATGCAGAGAGCCTCTGATTGGTTCAAGGAAGGGATGAGAAATAATCTGATATTTTCATTTCCATCTCTTACTCAGCTACTTGCACTAGAAGAGAATGATTTAGGAGTGTGTGATGGCACACGTATGGCTTCAAAGGGCTACTCCATAGTCTTGGAGCAGCAAATGATACTTCCACACATGAGGAACATTTTTGAATATGACAAGAAGTTATTGACACTCTTGTATGAATTGGCCAAACTATGGAAGTTTTGGATGGGTAATACCTTCCAAGAGGAGGTTGACCTCCCTATACTTCAGTCTTGTCTTGGGCCAAATCAGCTGCAAAGGAGGAAAAAAAAGTGGGATAGAAGTACTCCGACATGTGGCTTTGGCATTGTGCATGTCAAAGAGGGGAGTTATGAGGTGACAAGTACTCCATTTCAGAATTCAATAGTGTTGTCACTATTGAGGAGTATATATCCATATCGTGAGTCCCAATTACTGGTGGAGTATTCCAAGAACCTCTTCACATGTAATGTTCTTTAGGGGAAAATGATAGATGGGAGATATAGAGTGGTTGATGGAGTTATTTATTTCCAAGATCAGATCTACCTGACTAGAGAATCCAAGCTCAAGGTGGATATTCTACATGCAGCTTATGAGACACTCTTTTCCAGGAATGTATATTTCATTGAGACTTATCACACCATCATGGAGGGATTCTATTGGGAGGATCTCAAAGAAGATGTGCACCAACATATTAGGAGATATGTAGCTTGTTTTATGTATCAGGAGGAAAGCAATCACCTTGCAAGGTTATTACAACCACTTCCCCTTTTGATGGAGAGATGGGAAGGCTCATCTATCGACCTCCTCACCAACTTGCCTACAATATATGGTAAGGATTTTGTCTAGAAGCTTATTGATCAACTAACCATGTATGTACATTCCTTTTCCATACATTTGCAACACATTTATCTACAAGAGAGCAAGTCTCTCTTTGGGTTTCATGGTCCTTATGGGACTACATTCAGTGATGGGAATCAACACTTTCTAGAGGAAATTGGGCAAGAATTGTTTTTCTTGGATCATATTCAACCAACACCAAATGTCCTTTACTATTTTCAATCTTTTGAGAAGCTTATGGCAGCAAGAAAGTGGTTGGACGGCCACTTATCATATCATGTATTGAGACATATAGAAGCAGAACAATGCTGGTCTCACTTGAGAGACTATAGTCACCATCCAGCATGTCATGTGACACTTAGTCCATGTTTCTTTTGGATCCCATATGGTGATGATAATTTAGTCACTATATGTGGGATGGAGTGGGCAAGAGAGGTTCCTGGAACCAAAGAGCGGGATCATGAGAGTCCAGGTGTTTTTTGGCTTCTTGATGGCCACATCATTGTAGCCTAAGATCAACAGTTCCATATCTATCATAAATGGAGAGAGAGACAACATGAGTTGAACAACTTGATCTCTCATTTTCAGCCATGTAGCCCCTATACATTGCAGAAGCAGGGGATTGGTGATTGTTTCTATGAGCTACCAAGGATGGCTTACTTTGCTTGGATGATAGCATGGAGGTTAGAGTTTCCCATTGGGAATATTTTACACTATCCTTGCAGTTGCTTGAGGACAAGCAACATTTTGGACGGGAGGACTGTAATATTCCAAAATTATCTTGCAGCAAATTGGAATATTAAAGTTTTGTTTTGTCACTTAGATATGTGAATAAGTGTATAGGGGAACCCATAAATCTCTTTATAAAGAATAAAAACACTTCTCATGTGAATGTAGATCATCATTTCAGCTAAATAAAGCACCCTTAGGTGTGAAAAGGGGCTAGAGAATGTGCACAGGGTCAAATTTGACTAGATCAATAATGTTGTTATGGAGATAGTGGAGGTTTATTGGAGGACAGTGCAATCATTTAGGAGGAGTGTATGCATGAGAGTAACTCCTTTAATAAGTGGGACCTAGGGCGAGGAATCTCACCAAGCATAAAAGGAAGGGGAAGGAAGCATTATAAGACATGGATTTGTATTATTGATTTTGATATTTTTAGCTTTGGATTTGTCATATGACATATCTATGCATGATTTTGATGTTTAGAAGGGTCTGCAGTGTTGTTTAGCACAAGGGTGTTTCCGAGTGGGAATCCTACCCTCATCCTTGGGGGACTTCAAGTGCCTACTTAGGAGAGGTATATTGAGCTACATTTCCACTATCCAATATTTGGCCAAGCTTCAATCTTCATCTACAGTGCAGTCTATTCCAGGTTTGTGTTGTGTTGCAGGGTTACAAAAATGGAGAGTTGTAAAACCCCATTTCTGAGATTTTTTTCCATTGAAGGGATCATCCTTTCATCCGAGAAGCTTGTGAGGAATTCATTGGAGCATTATTTCCATATTTGGCAGGAGGCCAAGTAGCTACCATCAACTACAACACAATTTCCCTCAAGGACTGCGTTATTTTAGAGTGCAACCGTAGCAGTGGGTTTATTGCCCTAGTTAGAGGAGTTGTATTTCCTATGAGGGGACCAACCCTTAATTTAGGAATTGGGGGAGGATCAGCCATCTCATATATCAGATCAAGCACCTCCTATCAGTGATTCAATTGCACTGTTTATTCAGCCCTAGGGCCATATCTGCTATTTTTGTATAGTGTGTATTTCCAGAAACCTTTTCTAGGTTGTCTTGGAAATCAGTTTTTGAGCATAGATCTCTAGTCCTAACACTTTTGGAGAATTATATTAGCAGAAATATATATTTCTATTTTTCATCTACTATTCTCTCATAGACAATGCAGTTATAGCATTCTGGAATTTCATGTATTAGCATCATTTTACATTTTGATGTATTATTTCATGGGAGGCTTGTTTTCCCAATCTTCAGTGATCCTTTCCTCAAGATATTGTACTCATTTTCTACTATTAATCATAATGGAATGGCTCTATGGTTGTCTCATGTTTTGATCCATTGATATTTCTGCATATTTCCAGTTTTATGTACTATATTGATTCTCTCCAATTTTGGGATATTACACCGATTTTTTCTCATTTCAGCTTGCCATGGTCATCCTTCCATCCCTTTATAACTTTAATCAGGTCTATATGTTTCTTTATAAATATTTGGTTAAAATCTTTGTCATAATTTTGTTGCAGCATGGGTAAGTGGTACATTGTCTTCAAATCTTCAGTAGTGAATGAACCAACATTCTCCAACTTTGAATTCTGAAATGTCCAATTTGCTATGTTAAGGTGGTCAATTACCCACTTTACCATATCGGTTTAGGGGAGAATCTTCGGCATTGTTGATACTTTGTGAAGAAATGATCATGCAACGTTGAAGTAGGACATGTTTGAGGAGACTGACACGTCTGTTGTAGCTATTTTGGTTATTTCCCTTGGCTATTCATCCTTGAAGAGTTGGTACATTGCTTCCCATGAGGAATTTCCACAATCCTTGTTGCAGGTCATATCCGAGAATAATGGAGACATGTATGAATCTTCAATAGCTGATGTTTGGGATTTCCTTTCCTTTCTTTGTCATTCCAGTTATCCTCACTCTGTTAGGCGATTTCCTGAATTCAAGTGAACAAAGAAAACTTAGATCTAAGATAAATGGAGAGAAGGATAGATATAAAACAATATAATAAAAAATTTGGCGCTCAATTATTCAAAACACGCTCGAAGTAAATATCAATATTTCGAACCTTACTCCGATTAAATGTTGTTGATCACCAATAATTCTTCCTATCAAATCTCTTACACACCTTTACGTAATATGTCTAGTCTATCAATTTAAGACGTTATATCTTATATCTGATTGATTAGATACGAATAATTTTGCACACTTGAGTAATAAGTATCAAAATCGCATATCACAACTCTAAATCATTACCATTAGTTATGTTTTTTGTCATCAATGAATTTTGCGAAATGCAATCTGTGCAAATTGCATATCACAATTTTCATGTGCTAATAAAATTTACATTTGGTTGTTTGATGTGAAATGCGAAGTGAGCTAAGGGATCATACTGATGCATTTTATCAGATTTTCAGAGTTTTATGATTGTTTCTTTTATTAATTCGCCAGGTCTGATTCATCGCAATCTTTACCAAATTGCTATAAATTGATTTTTTTGAAAAACCTCGATGCAATTTATTTTTAAAGTTGTGTTTAAAGAATTTGAAATGGAAATTCTATATGACTCGAAAAGGTTGTCGCGCATATCACAATTTGCAACATTTATATATGTTTTAACTTGTTCGGCTTGTAAGTTATACGATTTGTGATGAACGCTTTTTAAAATCAAAGCAAAAAGGAAAAAAACCTTGTTTCCTAAAGTTTTAAACTTATGCTAAGATAAAAATCAAGCTCATAAATTTCTATTTATTTTTAAAGGGTCCCCATTTATTGAAAGTAAATGGGGGTGGTGTTGTATAGTACAACACCAGGGTCACATAAAATAAGATTTTATGCGTTTTTTTTAATCTGCACTATGTCAAGTGATTCAGTCGAAGCCAAGGTTGTCCCAAACCTTGTATGAAAAATAAAAATTGATCGTAGACTTCAAAGGGACATTTCATTATGTCCATATCTGCGCAAAGGACACTGTTGAGGGACTTTGGTATGATTTTCCATATTTGGCCACAGAAGATGACTTGGTGCGCATCACGGCAGAGTGGCCGCCCACTTGGTTGGAGTCGCACACCAGTAGGGATGCCTCGTCATCCATCTTGAAGACTTCGATGAAGCCCAGAACCACAAAATAAAAGCAACAAAAGGGAAAATATGACGAGGCCAAGTCTAAACCTACCACAACTAGAAAAAAAATTGGCTTAAAGAAAGAGACAAAACCTGAAAATACTAGTGTAGGTGTTGAGGAGACTGAGACTCAGACCACTAAGGGGACTATGCACGGTCTTAGGCCACAGGAGGTCTGTGAAAAAATAGAAAGGGGTCTAAGCTAGTCAGAACAGAAGATATCACCTTGACATAGGATGAAATTATTGAAATTGAAAATATAGTAAAGTCCGCAAAAAAGGATATGTGGTAAAATATGGAACGACAAAACAAAACTGTGCTCCAAGGCATGCAGTCAGGGATTGAAGAACTGAAAGTATAAGCCAACCAGATCCAAGCGAGTGTGGCATAAGTGAGCCAGCTTCAAGTGATCCTAACAAATTCCAGCGCGCAACCAATAATCACAGTGTTTCCTTCTACTGGGGATAGCCGCCTGATCTAGATCCTCCGAATCGGCATCAGAGTAAAGTCGTCGACTTTGCACGTGATCTTGCAAGGCAGTGGAGAAATCAACATCAACTTGGTTGTGCTGCCAGCCGAGAAGCTCCACATGATCCACAATATGATTGTGGAAAAGTTACATTATAGAGAGGACCATGCCTACCACGCTGCCAACAAATCACAACAACAAGCAGCAGTTCTTCAAAAAATGCAATAGACAACATAGGAGGCATGCTGCACAGCTGAGGCTCGGTGCCCCACATTGGAAGCCAAGATCAATCAAGTATTTGGTGAACTTCCAGAGGTCCCTCCTACATTAACTGCACCTAAAACCAAATTAGAAGGCTTTTCCATTTGCACTCAAGGCATCGCGCACTGAAGTTCAGACCATCCGGGCTTAGTTCGAGTAGTAAATGTTTGAGCTGCATACAACGCTCTAGTCGTAAAAGCCAGTAGAGGTCCAAGTGCAGTGTGCCGTAGAAATCAAAGCAGCTATAGATAACATATAAGATACAGTAAGAGAGTGTGGGAAATTATTAGATGAATCCATGGGTGTTTGGACTTCTGTTTAGAATGAACCAATGATACAGTAGCTGAACAATGAATTTGGTGTTAAGGAGCAACAATTTGTAGAGATTTGGATGGTGGCACCCACATTGGTGACAGCGTGGAGGCTTACCCACCTTCATGAGGGAAAGGAAATTCAAACAGAGATCAAACATCTGCGCCATCGGGAGAAAATTTTAGAGACAAGGATGTAGTCATGGGCTATGGAAGCCCTGTAGTTGTCATAGAGCTTGGAAGGTGCCCTAAAGAGCCTTTAAAGAACACAACGCATTATCAATCTATCAGTTGAAGGGCAGACCACCGCAAAGTTAGTGGATGAAGCAAAGGGTGCTGCCACGCAGAGTGTCGAAGTGGTCTTGCCACTGAAGAGCTCTATCGAAGCACTCAAAGTCAACCTGAATGAGACCACCCCACAGTGACTCGGGATGAGTCACGAGTTTGTGTTGGGGGCATGTTGGAGCGGGGTCCCCTGGGTATAATTGTGATAAAGTTTTGTGTATGTTTTTTTGTTTGCCCTTTGTGAAAGAGTGAAAGGGGCTCTGGGGCGGGTCAAAGTCCCTCAATCAATGTAATGGTTTTAAAGGGAAAACCATGAGTCTCAAACCATGGTTTGAGACCATGGTATTTGCACATCTAAGTTAGTATAAATATGTAAGGATCGAGTCATGAAAATATATATGTTATCTTGTTATGGTTATTGCTTAGGGTTTTTAGCTAAGTTCTGGGTTCTTGGGTAGAAAGGATCCTGCTAGTTGTGTGCACAGAGACCTAAATCCTGGTCATGTGTGGACTCCACTGGCTGTGTACGCGTAAGGATAGGTTGTATTAAAGGAATAAATGTACTAAACTTGCTAGATCTCTTAATAAAAAAGATTATTTTGGTGAACCTGGACTATTATGTGATTGTTGTGTTGTTTATATGTTAATTGAGTTAAGACCTGAATCTATTATTTTATTGCATATTTACTTATTTTTATGATTAATTGGGTCTACGTTAATGAATGAAGTACACTTTGTGTGAATATCAATAGATGAATAGATTTGATCGAAGTATATCTGATTCTGTGCGCAAATACATATTAAAACATTCTGTGATAATCTAGGAAGAGTTGATCTGTTGATCTGTTGATCTGTTGATGCACACATCTGTATAATATATGTTATATTTATGTTATAAGTTTTTTTAGGGACACTACATTAAATTCTTCCTCAGGGTGCCGAAACCCAGTTCCAGCACCCCCCCGTACTGCTTTGGGTTAGACTTTGGTCTGCGCAAGCAGATAACTGCCGAAAGGGCCAGTAGTTGGAAGGTTTGTTGGTTGCGTGATAACTCCGAACTTGGGTCAAGACCCCTCAAGCCAACAACAAAAATCCAAAAGCATGTTACTTAACATTATTTTCTTAACAAACCTAAATACGTAACTACCTATATATTTACAGTAAAACAAATACTATACTAAGAAAATAATTTTTTTAGAATAATCCCATTAACATGAAGAGATTCTCTCTTCCTTGGAGATCTTTCAGTATGAAGGTTGATGGGCCTACTTTTTCAGCAATTTGAAATGGTCCAAGCCACATTTTCTGAAATTTAGTATGTTTTCCTTTTTCCTCATGTGCCTTGTCCCATTAAGGACAGTATCTCCAATTTGAAAATATTTTTTATTGACTAAACTTGCATCGAAAGAGGATTTAACTATTTTTTGATGATGAGCATGAGTTTTCTTGTATTTCTCCCTTTCTTCTTCTAATTTAAGTAATTGTGACATTCTTATTTTCAAATAAGAAGAAGGATTTTCTTCGATGAATTGGACCAGCGCCAATGAGGGAAGGGCTAGGTTATGATGTAGGATACCCTCTTTCCTATATATCAAGTTAAAGGGAGAAGTACCTATGGAGGCCTTCTTGGTTATTCGATCAACCCTTAGATCAAATTTCAAATATTTATGCCAATTCTTTTGGCTCAGATAAACAATTATTTTAATAATTCTGATAAGGTTTTTATTAGTTGACTTTCCTAAACCATTCCCTTGGGGATAGTAATTAGCTAAGTATTTAAGTTTAAACCCTCTCTTTAAATCAAATTCAGTCATATTATTACCTGAAAATAAGATGCATTGTCAAACATAAGTGTGTTGGGTAAACCAAACCTCGTAATAATGAACTGGTCAATGAATTCAATAATAGCATCAGAATTGGCTACCTTTAGTGGAATTTCTTCCACCCACTTGGTGAAGTAGTCTGCATCAGTAAGGATAAACTTATGTTGTTTGGAAGAGTGAGGAACAATATCACCTATGATGCCCAATCCCCATTGTTAAAAGGGTTTCTCAATGTTGACTGGTTGAAGAGGTAATGCTGGTTTTCTTTATCTTCTAGCAACAATTTTAAAAATTTTTCACCTCCTTACGTATGTATGGGTATCATTGAGGAAATTTTTCCAATAATACCCAACATGCAATATTTTACTAGCAGTGGTATCTCCTCCAAAGTGTCCACCATTTGGTCTGTCATGAAACTCCTGCAAAACCTTTTGTGCTTCATATTTTTCCAAGCATCTTAATAAAACAGAGTCACAGTTTTTTCTGAATAACACATCATTAATGATTTCATATTTATTGGATTTTATTCTTAAATCCCTTTCCCTTTTGTAATTGAGTTCAGGGGGAGCATATCCATTCTTTAAATATAAAATAATATCAGCATATTGAGAATCAACATTATTTATGCTTACCTCAGATATGTGTAGAATGTTACCTGAGTCCTCATCAGCTGCTATATTGGATGCTCCAGTAAGAAATCTACAAAAACCTTGTCCTATGACAATTTTAGCTAGTTTTATGTCTATGTCATATTCTTTTAGAGTTGTGACCCAATTTTCCCTCTTTTCCATTATTTATTTCTGGATAAGTAACTGTCTCGATGTTGAGAATGGGACTATTACTTTAGTGTGGGTTTTTAGAAGAAATGGCATGAAATGATTTATTTATTTGAAAAAAGAAAACGCTTGTTTCTCTACCTCTAAATAATTCAATTCTGCACCTTGAAAATTTGAATTGAAGAAATATATGGGTGCCTCAATTTGTTGATCATTAAGTTGTGTTAGAACAACATCATAAGATGTTTCAGAAGAAAAAGTATACAAAATAAAATGACCAGAAAAATTAGGAGTAGTTAAAGATGGAGCATCTATAATGGCTTGTTTGATTGAATCAAAATCTTCTCTTTCATTGTGTCCCCATTTTAAAGCTGATTTTTTCTTGATCATGGTTTGTAATGGTAGAACAATTTGGGAAAAATCAGGGATAAATCTCTTGACAAAATTTATTTTTCCTAGGAAATATTGCATCGATTTCTTATTATGGGGAAAATACATTTCAAAGATGGCCTTAATCCTTTGAGGGTTAATCAAAATTCCTTCCTTGGATACAATAAATCCTAAAATCTTTCCTTCATTGAAAGCAAAGTAAGATTTTTTTGTATTTAATGAAATTCCATACTTTTTACAATGGTCAAAGGTTTGTCTTAAATAGTGAAAATGGTTACTTCTTTTCTTGGAATAAATTGTTATGTAATCCAGGTAAACAACAACAGTTTTTTTTATTTGACCTCTAAAATATATTTCCATGTATCTTTGGAAGGTTTCTCCTGAGTTTATTTAAAAAAAATGTGTTTTCTAATACCCATAAGTTCTGCACTTTGTCCTGAATGTAGTTTTTAACCTATCATCTAGATGAACCAAGATTTGGTTATATCCTGCAAAATCATCAAGGAAATACATTAGTTCAGAACCTGTTACTGATTGAAAGATTTATTCCATAGGTGGTAAAGGAAAAAAATATTTTTGACAAGCTTTATTCAAATTTCTAAAATAAATGCAAATGCGTATGTCACCATTCTTCTTCCTGAAATGCACTAAGTTTAAGACCCATTTGGAATGCCTAAAAAGAAAAATGATTTTTTTGTTTAAGGAGCTTATTCAGCTCAATCTTGATTTGATTTTCTATATTGGAGTGAATCTTCCTTAATTTCTGTTGAACAGATTTTTCATTGGAAACCATTGGAATAGTGTGTTGAATAATGGAGGTATCATATGTTCTGAGATATTCATAGCTACAAGAGAAAACACTCTTATAACTTTTTAATAAATGAATGAAAGCTAATCTCTCATCTGGTGAGAGACTAAGACCTAAATTGATGTTCTGGGGTTTGATATCAGCTCCAAGTTTTACTAGTTCAAATCTCAGGGTTGAACTTTGAAGTTTGGAGTTAGTAGCCTTCTTAAATCTGTCCTTCAGGTCATAGATATATTCAAGTTTTACCAAATATTTAGGTAGAGAATTTTCTTCAAATTATGTTTTAATTGTCTCTCATGTTAATCCTCATCAATTATTTGATCATCATATGATTATTAAAATGTTAAAAATCTTAAAATGTCTTCATCATCATTAAACGCACGCCAATTTGTGGCATTTTTTGGAATGGATGGTCGACAAATTAACTCAATGGAAAACCTATCTAGACTATAATCCTTAGGTGGTATGAGTCTAGATGCTACATTAGCTAGAAGGTCAGCAATAGAATTTTGAAGTCTTGGCATAGTATAAATATTAAATGCTAAAAAATGAGAAGTGAGGGCTTGAACAAGAGATTGATAATGCTTCAAATGGATAGGAACATAATGAATGGTGTTTCTCACCTATTTTACAATTATTTCAGAGTCTTTAAAAACCTAAATATATTTGACATCTAGATCTATTTATTTATATAATCCTTGGACTACTACCTCATACTCAACAATATTATTTGTGCATTCAAACTCTAATCTACATACTAGAATTTTTTTGTCTCTTACTAGACTTATTAATATACAACCTTCTCCTGCACCATCATTGAATCTAGAGCCATCAAAATACAAAGTCCAAAATAAAGATTTAACAAATGGTTTTTCAACAATATTTACACATTTAGAAGAAATTAGAGTATTTTTCTACAATTTACGATTTGGGAAATTACATAATTAATTGAAAAAGGAGATTCTTGCACATTAAAACTACCCAAAAATGATTCAGAAGAGTAGTTTCCAAGGATATTGTTGGTAAAGACCACTGGTTCATTCTCTTCTTCAAAATTATTTATTGAATATTTCATATGTTTTTCTCGGTCAATTCGAATTTGATTTGGCTTCCCATTGAAAGGAAGCCACATATGAGATTAGTCTATGGTGAAGTAACCATTGATCTTTTTAGACCAATCTCTGCATAGAATTAAACAGAAAAATCAGGAATATCAATAACTAGTATATCAATTATTTGACATATTTTTGAATTAGAGGAGAGTCTTCTGAGAACAAATATCATTTCTCCTAATACCTTGAATTTGGTTCTATCGACTTGAACAATATGAACAATATACATTTGAGGCGAAATATTTAATTTCAGATAAACTGAATAAAGAATTATATTTGAAGACACCCCTGAATCTACTTTTTATAGGTCAATTTGGGCAGCATTCCCAATGACCTGGTTAAACTGGATATCATCCCTAGAACCAATGAATAGGGTCTATCATCCCCTATCATTTGATTTGCTACATGCCCTAAGACAAAGAACAAGAAAAAATCATCCATGACTTCCATTGCAAGGTTTCCAAGATTTGAAGTACATGTTATATCACCTATGAGCTCACCAATGCAGTCTCTCAAGGGACTAACTGCTTTGCATATGTAGCTACCTCCATTCAAGGGTGCTCTGCAAAGCACTTCCCAACACTCAAGGGTGCATTGGTTAATTGGGAGAAAATTTCTCACTGTTTCGTAATCTACACATGGCAAGTGCCTTTTAGAAGAGTGCATATGTGTCAAACTTCGAGTCCATGTGTCCATTCAACATCTCTGAACTTGGAAACATGTCTTTCCTATTATTAGAATGTCATTGATTTTGAAACTACCTTCAGCTGTTCTATAAATTGAGCACAGATCCTAGTGCTTGAGAAGGAAGAAATTTGGTAGAGAAATGTTGTTGGAATATCAATTGAGGGTTTGATTTGAGTGATATGCTGCTGGAGGGATTTTCATTGTGATGAGACTGGGATGATGCTGGAGTTGGTGACATCAAATCAATCGTTGGTTGTAACCTCCCCTTCCATCCATTAATAGAGATCGCTGCTTACTTTCCCACATATGTATCTGTATAAGCTCCTATCTTTCATATTATGGATTCTTATCTAATGTATATGTTTCATGTTTCATTGATTTAACTGATTAAAGTGAATATCCATCTGTATATTGCAATCTCTTTGTTGTTTAGTGTTTATACTTGCAAGAATTAGTTTGGTGATCAAGCTTGGATTGGAAGCTATAGCAAGAGCAAAAAAAGGAGAATAGGAAGCGCCTGGACTCCAAGTTTCCCCATATTTCTTTGTGTCTATTTACTATTAGGAAAAGTATCTGCAAAGTTTTTGATCTATTGTTCTAAATGTATAACACCACATTTAGGGAATGTATTTTATCCGTAGTTCATAATTCCTCTTAACAAATTGGCGACTCCACTGGGGAGTTTACCCTCATCCTTGGTGTATTTTACCTCTGCTTATCCACCCAGTAGCATCTACTCTCAATTATTAAGCTTTTGAAACAAATAATTGCATTACAAGTGTGTTAGTAGCTTGAGTTTTTTGTTCTCTGTTGCGCCTAATGCACTGTTGGTCAAGACATAGTTCTTTGCATAATATTTTCTCCCACTCAAGGGTGCTTTGCAACACACTGTCTCCCCTTAGAGACAGCGTTTCCCCCTAAGCGAACTAAATTCCCTTTGAATTTTTCATTTCTATCACTATCATCCTTTTGTTTGTTGTGTTTTCAACTGTATAATGCCTCACAGAGACTAGTGAATTTACCTGAATCTTCCTCCTTTGAAAAGTAAGTTTGTTCAATGTCTCTTTAAGTGTTTTTCTTTATCATTGACAAATAAAATTCAAAATGTTTATTTCTGCATTAGATCCATTTGTTTTCATAAAGGAAATTGTCGTTAAATTCTTTTTTTTCTGTAGGAAAAATTGTAGTTTCATTATTCATTTTTCCTAAAAGAGAAATTGTTGTTAAATTCATTTCTTCTCAAAGAAGAAAGCATTTGTTTTTTATTGATTTGATGCATATAGTTTCCTTTTTACATTCACATTAAGGGGACTGAAAAGAAAAACCTGCATTTGCATATAGTGGATTGCGTGTTTTTCATAGGAACAAATTAGGAAAGCTGCATATTAGTTTGTGCTCTTTATTGTTTGCTCTCAAAATTGATTGCTCTTTCCCTTTAGTAGCAAAGAATTTCATTGAAAAAGCTAAAAGTGAAAAGTTTTCTTATCATTTTAGTTTGAATTTTAGTAATTTCCATCACACCATCGTGGTGAACCTTGAAAGGAAAATTGATAAATAAGATCAACTTAAAATTTACATTAATTTACTTAAAAAAGCATTGGAACCATAAAGATAACATTTAGAAGGTCTAGGCTAGAGATGTGTTACGATGTCAAAAAACATAACAGCTGTCATTAACTTACTGCGATACATTCAGAGTGTGATACCTCACTCCACGTATGTAAGTATATCATAGCTCATCCACGTACCTTCGGGTATATCGGGTAGTGTTCTAGTACGAAAAATATAAAGGGGTGCTCTCACTGTGCGGTTTTGCATTAGATGACGCTAATACGGACTTGGGCCTCCACATACCTTCGGGTATATTTGGGAGGACAAATTTAGGTTTCTATCCATCCATAGTGAACCTAGTCAGCTGCCTTGTAAATTGTGATACACTGAACACAGCATTCGGAGAGATTTCCTGTCCTTACTTCTTGGTTCACCAGGAGGTATTCTGCAGTTCATAGTTTCTTGGTAAACCTTTTGCCTAGCATTACCCTTTAATTTTTTTTATTTGTTTTTTTTCATAAAATAAATCAATCATCATGGAAGAATAAAATTCCTTTCCCCGTCGTTCGCGTAGACTTGCAATGAAACCACCTCTACCACCAGAAGCCACTTCTGTGCGGTGAAGGTGATATCGCTCTATCAAAATGAGTACCATCAGTACCTCTGGTGAAGTATCATCCTCCTACATACTAGAGTTGGCACAAGTTGTTTCTACAAATTCCAGTTCGTCTATTGTTGTCAAGACAGAGTCCTCACAGCTACCCATGGTCACGATCCATCCAATTAGTGAGACCATACCTCTCGAACCCGAAGTTGTTCAATTGGAAGTTGATCCAGATCCTGTCTCTTTTTTTCCAGAACATCTGCATCCCCAATTCGAATGAGCAGAAGTTTTTCCTGTATCGATCACCCCACAATATATTGTAGCCACTCCATATCCCATAAAGCACAGTCAACCTATTGAAATATAATTTGGGCCTGACGGCGAAATCATTCCACCTGGTTTAATTTCAATTGAAGAAATCCCACAAGACGAGACACCTTTAACTCCAACCCATTTTGGGGAGGATCTTTACCTGTACGAGTCTTTTCCTCAATCACCTTCCTCTACTTTTGTTGATCCTTTTTCACTTCGAGTTCCCATAGATTATATAGGTTATACACTAGGTCATTTGACCATGGCTGAGGTAGCATCCCAGACTGAACCATATATTTCAGCTATGACAACATCTACTGTTGCTTCATCTTCGATGTTTTTTCCATTGACTTCACCCATGTCATCATATGGAATCCTATCTGGTTCCTCCCTTATGATTACTGAACGGCTTGATCCTTTATTCACATCTTCAGTGCAATATCAATCTGGTCCCATCAGTTATTCTCCTTGGTGGCTGGTGATTTCACAGAAATTACCTTCTGAAATTCGAAAATTCAATGAAAACCCTAGAGAAGACCCATCAACACATGTTATAAATTATGATTTGTGGTGCTCATCAAACTCCTTAAATGATGACTTCGTTAGACTACGTCTTTTCTAGCGCACACTCACTAGTCCAACTACACAATGAGGATAGTTCTTTTTCTTGTCAACCTCGTTAAAAAATGAAACAAGTGCCATGAGGATGGTTATTTTACGATGTCAACCTCATTAAAAAATGAAATAGAGTCATGAGGATATTTATTTTACCATGTCAACCTCGTTAGAAAATGAAACAGGTCATGAGCATAGTTCTTTTCCTGTGTCAAGCTCATTAAAAGATGAAACAAATCCTCCCCTATAATGAACCTTCATTCCATCCAACTATTAGTAACTAGTATTCTACTTAGGTGAATGAAATGAAGCTTGGGGGGCATCTGCTCTTGTAGGGGGCATTCGACATGAGCTCTTGCAGGGGGAAATCAAAACATTCTTACCAATTGCATGCAATCAACAGTTGAAGTTCGGGGGCAAAAACAGATTCAGAGCTCCAAAATGAAAATGGTAAATTTCAAATGGTAAAATTAATAGTAAAACTCTTTTAAATTAGTCATTTGAATATTTGAAAATTATATCTGTTGCTATGACTATGGTTTTATTAAATTTTTATCATGAAACAGGTATTTTTAATCCATTTTATGTTGTTCTGAACAAGTTTGCAACTGATGAGCAGATTAGTCGTGCACATTTATTTCAAGAATGACTTGACCATAAAGCATACTTTTATCCTTATTTTTTTAGCTTTGTTAAAAACAAAAAAGGACTTGAAGTGCACTTTTATCTCTTTTTTGAGCTTCGATAATAGTGAAAAAGGAACACATAGAGTCTTATTTTAGCTCTTTTCAGACTCCGATAATGTGAAAAGATTGTCGAACACTTGTCTTTTCGAGCTCATAAAAATAAATGAATTGATATCTACTAAATATAATTTTAACCCTTTTCCGGACTGAGATATATTATTTACGAAAAAGGAATGCCTTAGTCGAACATGGCTAGGAGGTTCTCTCAAATATTATTTTACATTTTTTTGGATCTGAGTGACAACTTTACGAAAAACTACATATGGAGTTTTCTTACGTCCTCTTTTTCAAGCTCTCTAAATATGAAAAAGGATTGGGTTGTCACTGTCGTTAGGCTCGTTAAAACATAAAATAATAACGGGCTTGTCGATCATGGCAAGAATTGAGTTTTATTCATCGCTAGAATCGTTAAATTATTAAATAGAGATACATTATTTGCCTGAAGGGTTGAATTATAGATCAAGAAAATGTTATCCTCCTCAATCTTGTTAAAAAATAAAGAGGTACTTGTCGAAAAATGACCGAGGAAAATTTGGGAAAGTGAATAGAACTTTTTATGGTAGCAGGTCACTCTTGAACATGACACTTCACTCCATCATCATGACTATTTGGGTTGGGTAATCTTCTTGACGGTTCATTCATACTTATGGTTCATCATACCTTCAATTCGGTTTTGAGTCAATGCTGCCAATTCATCTCAATGTTGCTGATATGTTCAAGAGAAGTCATCCATTGAATACTCATCCTTCTGCAATACTCATAAACCTTCATTCTCATGACATTCATCCCTGAACATTGCTATGTCAAGTCATAATTTGTCTCTGACATCAGTAAATCCTGTTTCACAATAAAGTGGCTTCCTGTCGACGTCAAATCATCATACAGGAAGTTCACTTAGAAACATCATCTTCCAGTTCCATGAGGCTTGTTACAAAATCGACAAGATCCTCGCTTCCGGACTTTTGATCAAAATATTTTGTTTGGCATTCGACATCAAATCGTCTATTCACACCTTAAGAAATGTACTACAGTACCTTGAGAACCATTGACATCAATGGTGGTTCTTTCGCATTTGTTAACATCTCACATCATTTGGTAGTAATCAAATGATGTATTTCCATGTTCGACTACAAATCATATATGTGCATGGTTAGAATTGTACCCGAATGATCGAGTGAATGAGATAAGAAGACCCTTGATCTAGTTTCAGCCATCCAGGCTGCGATTTCAGGATTGTTGTACACATCATCTTTACAGTGATCTTACATACAGATCATCATCCAAACATGTGCCTATATCTGTAGGCATGTCTATATTGGGAAACATTCCAATGTAGACGAATTTATAAACTATGTACATGTTATTAGATAGTTTATGTGCTGAGCATGGGAATGCGTTCCCTTATAAATTCATGATCAAGAGGATATATCATGATGTAATATATTTTAATGTTGTTGCAGGTCGCCACTTCACTTCAGCTCCAGCCCATCACAGTGTAAAGCATCGCATTCAAAAAATATTGTTATTATTATTTTGACTTCATGCTTTAGGGGGGAATCTTTTATAGGTAAATTTGGGCACCATTCCAAATGACTTGGTTAAACTGGACATCATCCCTAGAACCAATGAATAGGCTCTATCATCCCCTATCATTTGAGTTGCTAGATGCCCTAAGACAAAGAAAAAGAAAAAATCATCCATGACTTCAATTGCAAGGTTTCCAGGATTTGAAGTACATGTTATATCACCTATGAGCTCACCAACACAGTCTCTCAAAGGACTAACTACTTTTCATATGTAGCTACCTCCATTCAAGGGTGCTCTACAAAGCACTTCTCGACACTCAAGGGTGTGTTGGTCAATTGGGAGCGAAATTATCATTGTTCTGGAATCTCCACATGGCCAGTGCCTTCTAGAAGAGTGCATATGTGTCAAAATTCGAATCCATGTGTCCATTCAACACCTCTGAGCTTGGGAACATGTCTTTCCTATTATTAGAAATTCATTGATTGTGAAACTACCTTCAGTTGTTCTATAAATTGAGCATAGATCCTAGTGCTTGAGAAGGAAGAAATTTGGTAGAGAAATGCTGTTGGAATCTCAATTGAGGGTTCTATTTGAGTGATATGCTGTTGGAGGGATGTTCATTGTGATGAGGCTGGGATGATGTTGGAGTTGGTGACATTAAGCCAATCACTAGTTTTAACCTCCTCTTCTATCCATTAATAAATATTGATGCTTACTTTCCCACATATGTATATGTATAAGATTATATCTTTCATATTATGGATTCTTATCTGATGTATATGTTTCATGTTTCATTGATTTAACTGATTAAAATAAATAGCCATCTGCATATTGAAATCTCTTTGTTGTTTAGTGGTTATACTTGCAGGAACTAGTTTGGCGATTAAGCTTGGATTGGAAGCTACAACAAGAGTGATAGAAGGAGAATAGGAAGCGCTTGGACTCCAAGTAAGTTTCCACATATTTTTGTGTGTCTATTTACTATTAGGAAAAGTATCTACAAAGTCTTTGATCTATTGTTATAAATGCATATCACCACATTTATGGAATGTGTTTGATCCGTAATTCATAATTCTGCATAACACTACCAAGAGATTTTTCACATTCTTATTAAAATTTTCAAAATTCGGAAGGAAAGGAGGAGTGTGTGAATTGGATATGTCCCCAATTAAAATAGCATCCGAGGAATAAATATTTTCTGATGCATCATTACGAGGTTTACCTACTCCTTTAGAGGCGTTGGATGTAAAAACAATAGGTAGAGGAGAAGTAGGAATTGCATTCAAATCCTTGAGTAAACACTTATATTTTTTTTTAAACTTACTTACCTCATACAAGGAGATATTTTCTTTAACTTTCTTCATGTCATCAACTATATTGTAGTCAATGGTGTCAGAGACTACCAAGGTATTTGAGGTAGATGGATAATTTGAATATGGGACTAATTGAGAAGATGTGGAAAGAGATTTTTTACTAATAACTTTGTCTTTAGTAGAAAAGGTTGAGGGTTTATGCTTTTGGATTATTTGTGATGAATCAGTAGGACCTTTACTCCTGGTGCTGATAGGTAAGGCTTCATGTTCATCCTCATTATCAGATGTGGGAAGAATAAAATATGATAACCCATGTGCTTCAAATAATTCTTCATCCTGAGAGTCATCATCAGATAATGTTATTTCCTCTTCATCTTCATCTTGAGCTGATTCAACATTGGATATAATGCTTTTTGGTTGAGTATTTTATGTTTGTGATTTCTTGAAAGATATAAAAGGTTTTTTAGAAGACTCGGCTACCTCTTTTTCGATCTCCACCATTTCATTTGACATGGATTTAAGGACCTTTTTCAATCCTTCAAGATCGAAAGCATATTTTGGAGTTTTATTCTTTGGTTCATCCTTAAATGTAACCTTGCTTGTTTTTCTTTCTTCTTGAGCAACCTTATTTTCTAATGTAAGTATCCTCTTTTCAACAGAGATGGATTCCTTTATGTTCTCTACTAAAGTTTCTTTATTAGCTTGATCTACAAAAATTGCAATATTGGAAGGAAGATATGATATGTACCATTCAATTTTCACATCATAACCACGCTTTGATGTAGTTGGAATTTTGTTTAGAAATTTGTTAAACCTAGAATTAAATTATTTGATATTTTCTCCTTAATTTGCTTTAATATTGAAAATATCATTTATAAGAGTAGAAGTTGTGTGATCATCACCAAAATTAGTCAAAAAATTTTCTTCAAATATATCCCAACTAGTTATAGTGCCTGATGGTAGCGAAAAGTACCATGATTCCGCTGATCCTTAGAAAGTATAAGGGAATAACCTTACTGCAAAATCTACTTCAGAAAATCCATTTATATTCATGGGTAGCATGAAATTATGGAAGTTTTCCTAGGTAGGGATTCCATCATCAGGGTTATAATTAGGCATCCATTTCTCTGGGTGCTTAGGTAGATCATGAAGAGGTCATGCCAATTAAACAACTCCTCGATTTTTCCATGGTATAGCTGCCATTGTATGACCTGTAGGGATAGAAGATATTATAGTAGTTCCAAAGGTTGATGTAGTGGTACAAAAAATAACCCCTGAAATTGTATTGCTTGAGGCAGCACTAGTTGTTTGAGTTTGAGATATATGAATTGATGAAGTGATTGGTTGCGAAGAAGGAAATGAGGGAGGAATGGATGAAGGAGTTTGTGGAGGATATGATGATGTTATATCGCTAGTGGATGTTTGGGCTTTTGATGTAGGTTTTTTCCTTTGGGGAGAATGAAGTGGAAATTCAAAAGGACTAATACCAAGTTTCTCACTTTGAGATCGAGTGGGTACACTGGAAACTTGTAAAGAATAAGTTACACTTCCCTTTGAAGGTTCCAATTGAATAGGATTTTATTTGAAATATATATTTCTTCTAATTTCTTATTAAAGTATGGACTTCGGGTGATTCAGGTGTATAACCTTGTGGGATTACCTCTAGAATTGTACTAGGATATTTAGGAGGTGGTTGAACAACTTCATATCTTGAAGTGGGATACTTTGAATGAGATCTTGATGTTACAGGATATTTGGAGGGAGGTTGACTCTTTTGATGGCCTTTGGATTTAGGATTAGACCTTGATGCCATTCATAATCTACAAGCCCTCTTTCTAGCACAAAAAATGTGGATGCCTACAAAATTGTTGCATCAACATTGGGGATAACCACCTGGTCAGGAACTTGAAAACCTTTTTTTCTGTTTCAAATAGTGGCTCTGACTAGGGATGATGGGACTAGTTTCCCTTTTGAGTATCATTGAGTGGGTGTGAGGTAAATATAGTGAAATGGGAGTGATAACTGAGAGTGATAACAAATTGAAATATATATTTAGACCTATCTATATCCCAGGACTAAATTTTATCTCTTTTTTATGTGATTTCAAAGATTGTCCTTAGTGTATGAGAATGTAAATTATCAAACACTTACAGAAGTAAAACCAAGTAATTATAATTAACTTTGATTATATAGCTAATGAAAATTAATTATTTATCATATATCACATCAAATAAATTATTGTACTGTACATATATTGTAAGATAGAAATCACGTATGTTCAAAAGTGAGTTAACGCTCTATTTTATTTAAAGAATACGTATAAAAAAACAATTTAAAAGAAAAATGTGACTATCAATTACATGTAAACACAACAACCATATAGAGATAGAAGTACCCGATATATCATAACTCTACTCATGAAATACATAGTCTTGGTCCAATATTTATATTATAATTATTTTAAAAAGCACAATAGTGAAACTTTCCCAAGTCTTCCTTACAAAAATTCAAAATCCTTTCCTTCAATACGTGAAAGGGTTTATATAGATAATTTAGGAATGCAAAAATACAAAATACATAAAGCGTTGAGGAGGTTTGAATAACCCTCCTTAAACTAAGAGATAACAGGACTAAAATATAATTTGTTTGAATGATAAGTTCAAGAGTGAGATGTTCTCTATTTTTCCGTTTGCTGCTTGAACTCGTAAATATCCAACATTGGCTGAAATTCAAGAGGTTGAGCTAGCCTTATGAGCAATTTTCCAATGTACACTACATTTGAAAGTGTAGGGATCATGTGAGAGGATTTGTCAGTTAGGCATCGCAACATTAGCCATTGGCTATGTGGTTTCACAAGATATTGCCAATATTTTTCCAAACCATGCTTTTTCAATTTAGTAATGTTATATTCCTTTTTATTTGACCATTCGTGCCATTGTTTCACTAAAATTTTGATATTGAGAAGAGAGCCACCTGTCCATTCTTGAATAAGTTTGACAACAAAAAATTTATTAATAACAGTTTAAGTAATATTATTTGCAACATCCCTTTCTCTGAAGATGACCCTTTCTTCTTGCTTTAGCGTTATGTCCCAACTATAAAGAGGATTTCTTTGTGTGAATCCTCTATTCTTGGAATATTTTTTGCTCTGCCTTCAAAACTGCCTTTCCATGTGATGAAGTCTGAAATATTTTCATCAATGTCATTAAAATGTGTCCTTAGTTCGGATGATCAATTCATTAGTGAATCACTTTTGTTGCATAAATCATTGATGTTTTCCAATTTCTGGAAAATTATTACTTTTTGTTGGGCTAAAACGATGTTTAATTCCATTGCTTCACTCTTAAAGTCTTCAATTTTCGGATTGTCCTTTAGTTGTTCAATTGTAAGTTGGAGCTACTTAATCTGAGCATATTTGATCTTATTATCAGTTTGATGTTGCAATTTCATCTGATCAAAGTGGTGTTGTAGTTGCGACAACTGTGTTTGACACCGTTGATCAATATTCCACTTTTCTTTTAACAAATCTTGTTCCAACTGTTGGATTTTGTCATCCTTTTCCTTGACCAATTTTTGTACTTTTGATGTTTTTTCAATAGTGGTAGTTGCATAAGCACTTGAAAACTATGATATTCTTGTTAACTCATCAGAAGGATTGGTTTGTGGATGTTTCCACACCACCTCCATCGGTATGTCTCCAGGGACTAGTGCCTGGGATTGGTAAACTCTTCTCCTCTTTCTTTGACTTCTCATCACAACCCTATGCTTGGGACTATAAAATATGTCAAGAGGAGGGATCTCTTCAATATTAAGAACAATTTCATATGAAGGGAATGTCAGGATTAATTAAATTTCATTTGTGTTGATAGCCTTGTTAGAAGCCCCAACATTAAGGGGGCTCTGTTTATTTCCTTAAGGAGTGCTTCTTGTCTCTTTAGGCTCAATAGTATTTACCTCTTGCTTTTCTTTCATATTCTTATCAAATTAATCCCAAACCTTATCCAAATCACTGTTGAATATTTTTTCAACAATTTGTTGTTATATGGATGTGTTTTCTTTTGTTTCTTGCAGGACCTCAGTTTCCTTTGGGCACTACTCCAAATCTAACCCTTTCTACAAAATTGGTTGAGAAACCTTCCACATGTTGAGAGGGACATTTTCCAACCTCTTATTCTTGTATTATTTAAACTTAGTAAGTTTTTCAGGATTAAGAAGGATCTCTACCAGTTTTTCTACCTATAGGTATGTCTCGACAACCTCAAACATATCATCATAATCATCAGGCTCATGTATGAATTTTTTGACTTTAAGATGGTTTGTAAAGTTATATGCCACTTTTTTTGGGTTAGACTGTCTGTTGGGAATGGTAGATAAGTTTAAACACTGAATTTGGTTAATTTCAAGCCCAACATGATCATAATTATCCAAGGCATAGATGCCGCAATGGATAGGAAATGATTGCTAGGAGTACTTTTTGGCTTCTTTTAGGGCTTTTGTTAGTCCATGTCCTACTGTCTGATAGGAAATTTATTTGGCCAAGAGTTTATCTAGGACATAAAGTGGGAGAACATGAGCCCTGGATAGACTACCGAAAACCCTAACATATGTAAACAATTCCTCTCCAAACCATTTTCCTATAGTTGTGAAATCATCTCTGGCATCATTTGATAACCTTGGGGCCTTTTCTCCAAAGACAAATTGATGTAGGGGTAGTATGACTCCATGAGACTGAAAATTGGACTCCCAAAGGATTTTGTGGTGAATATGGATAGGGGTGGGGTATTGTATAGTCCATTTCCATCCCATGGTCGGGAAATAAAAAGTAAATCATACCACATCCATGATATAGGCACTCATGAAAAAGGGGGGAACTGTCTTGGAAGTGACTTTCTAGTTTTTTATATACAGTAGGATTTGGGAGGAAATATTATTGGAAATAATAGTGGCCCAATCAACAATGTATGAATCTGATACAACATCAATGAGAGGAACCCACTAAACAAAAAACATATTTGTATTAGGATACCCAAATAGCCTACACAACATACAAGCAACGTAGAAATGTAGACTAGAAAGAGAGGATATAGAGTACATACCCTTGTCATCGTGTTTATGCTTGTTGGGGTTGCACCTCCATTGCCTTATCAGCTATAACTCGAGTTTATTTTATTCTGCAAACTTCTTGAGGAAGTTCTTAGCATATATATTTTTTGGGTTCGGCAACTGATATATATTCTACAAATGTTCGGCTTTGAAATACCTAATTATTGTTTCTCTTGAAGTTAGGAATGTCCTTTTTGAGATATTTAAATTATCAATTATCCACTTCACCATGTCTGTATAGGGTAGAATTTTAGGTCGAATGGAAATTTGATGGAGGAATGAATTGGCAGCATCACTATAATTTGTTTCAGAAGATGATGAATCATTAGCTGTAGCTACCCTTTTAATTACCTTGGCCTCTTCATCCTCAAATAATTTATACATGGCCTCCCATGAAGAAGTTTTACCTGTGGTACATGTTGTATCATAGAATACTGGAGGCATATCTATGACTTCTGAAGTAGGAGGAGAAGATTGTGGAGTGGCCATGTATTTCTTGTTTTTCTTTGCAATTTTCGACATTTCAAAAGATTCTTTCTTTTCGAGACTAGCCTGTAGCAAAGATAAAGAGAGATAATGAGGAAGAACACTTAGAAAGTGGGAGTGATTAACACAAAAACTTGAAGAAATGGAGAATATATTTTGAATGAAGAGAATCCCGAAACATTAAATTAAAGCAATCAAATCATTTGGGTTATCGATATCATCAATACCATTACGCCTCAGTGATAATTAAAAATGTGGGTTCACGTGGTTTACCTAACAACTCAGCTCTTTAATGAATATTTTGCATCACAAATTCCTTAAGAGCACAACTCATAACATGCAATATTATTTTATTTATCGATATTTGATCAAATCCATGCGTTAATTACATATAAGAACTTATCGATGGTTTAATATATCCTGAAATTCAAGGGTCATGTATGCTTTAAGTTTTGTGATGCAATAATAGTATCATGATCGCAAAAATTGTACAAAAGGTGAATGCACTAAAGGTCTTACGGTATTGCGATTACGATATGTCACATAGGGGTTTTAAAGCGGGGTTTTCTAAAGATAATAAGATGGATTTTCAATGGTGGGGTAGCGTATGATAACATGGCATACATATAGGCCCGACCAATGGAATTTATTAAAATAAGCGCTAGAAAGATTTTTCCTTAGTTATCATTTTATACAGGTCTTTTGCGCGAACTGATTTATGTATTTGGCTGACATCACATCACATTTTTTAAATAGAGTGCTTTTAGTGCTTCTACTTGGAATTTTGATATGTGGTATGCGATGTGGTTTTTTGTTAATTCTTTTTTTAAGTCCTTCAGAAAATAGGAATTGAGTTTATCCTTTGAGTATCAATTTGTTTATCCTATAGAGAATAAAAAACCGTTTTATTATCCTAAATTGGAAATTTTAAAGGGTCCCCATTATTTCGTAAAGTATCGATATATAAATAATGGAGGGATTTTTTTAATAGCACAATAGGCCCACATCCTCTAATTTATTGGATTTTTCAATTTTCATCCATGAGTGATTTTTTCCTCTCTCTTTTTCTAACTCATAGAAGAGGGGAATTGCAATTTTTGTATGTATAATTCTCCCTCCCTTAATAAATTTGTAATAGGATCCAAGATCAGATTGCGGAGTGGCATTTTGGAGCTCTTTTGTACCTTCTCCTTGCTCTTCAATGGTTGGTACTCCTTCTTTTAGCACTTTTTCTTCATCATGTAGCAACTTTGTTCTTTCTTGCAACAATTTTTTCCCTTCTTGTAATAGCTATGTTTTCTCCTATAACAATATTGCTTATTCCTTGAGTTTCTTGGTTGTGGTTTCCCTAGTTTTTGGGCCTTATCATGGGTTTTAAATTTTGTTTAACGTTGTATTTAGGGGAGGTGACATCCTTAATTCTCCCTTCACTATGTCCTAGTTCTTGCTCTTTGTGGCTAGCCGATTCATCAATTTTGATTGGGACTGTTGAGGGAGGTTGATGATTTGCTTGCTTTATTCTAGTGCTCCTTATTATTTTTAAGTATAAGGGTCCCTTCTTGGGTTACATTTTCTTGGGTTTGATAGGTTTTCTAAGTGTGGCCAAGGTAGCAACCACCTATTTTTCTGTGTTTCCTGGTGAGAGGCTTAGTTGCTGATTTTGCTTCCTCTTCATTCTAGTCCTAGAATGTTCTCCATGGGTATACTCTTATACCTCTTGCTTCCCTTTTTCTTCTTTCCTTTATTTTCCAGCTCTTCCTCCAAAATCTCTCATATTTTTTTTCTCAGTTTCTTCCTCCTATTCTTCTACCTTTTCTTCTTCTTCTTCTTCTTCTTTCCTACCTCCAACACTAGATTTTGGTGTCTCTTCTTTTTGTGTTGTGGTGCAGGCTTGTGTTTCAATGAAGGCCTCCCTATCCATGCCCACAAAGTCACTCCATAATACAAGGTTCCTAAGTTGGCTTAATTCATTCATGAAAATGAGCCTAATGAGGCCATGATGGGAAATTTCCTAGTGCTTTCCTTCTATCACTCTCTAGCTCATTTCGATTATGGAATGAGGGAGGAAATGTGGAACACTAAGTCAACTTGGAATGGATAACTCTACCTATAACCTCAGCTTATATAGCAGCCTAAATTGATAGACATACACAACACTCAACCTCCCTTCATAGGATATGTACTTAAGGATGTTATATGCCACTTCATCCCAAGGGTAGGGGATGCTTTCCCTTCTTCATTTTTGTATTCAACATGCTTCTCTTTAGGGAGGAACAAGTTTTTCTTGGTTGTGATGAATATTGTCCTATATTTCTTGCCCCATTGAACTCCTAATGTTTTGGTGGCCACTCTATTGATGAGACCTATGTTAGGATGAATGTAAAGTACCCTAACAACATTTTTGGAATTGTCCTCTCCCTGAAAATGGAGGGCCATGGAAAATTCATGGGTCACATCATCATCATACCCCTTAAATTTTTCAAAGAACCCCATCCATTGGTGGTTTAGGAAAATGTCTCTGACAGGATGATGTTGATGGATTCTATTGGTGTCTATGGTTTCTCTTATATTAAAACTCTCCCCATTTCTCCTATTGTTGCCTTCTTAACCTATCTAAAGAGAATTTTTGAAGGATTTTTCCTTGAGCATTTTTAGGGTGTCAAGGTAAGGTAAGGAGGTTGATGCCTCTTTTTAGTAAGAGAGAGAGAAGTATTATATCCCCTACTTCAAGAAAATTGCCTTTACTCCCACTTTTCCTTTCTTATGTGAGAAAACAATTTTTCTAAGGAAATTTAACTCTACAAGGTTTTTCTACATGATGCTTGTAGTAGGCATAATTCACTCAACAATTGCATGGAGCATTAGGAGAAAATATGCCACTGAACCCTCTTAGGATGAATTATTTATGTTTTTGGTTGTTTGGAGGAATTTTCTTGTTTAGTTGGACCCTTTATAACCTCTTAGGGTGACCTTGTGGCACCTCCTCTATGAGTATGGAGCAATTATGGTATTCCTGTAGAAATTGTGCCCGATCTTGTAGCACATGCAAATCAACTTTGTAGCACCCTGGGTAACCCTTGGAAGTAGATAGCTTGATATTTGATTCCTTAATTAACCTCTCTAACTATTTTGAGAGTGAGCATCGGTACAACTAAAGTCGAGCCTCATCCTTTTATTCCTTTTTATGGTAGTGGTCTCGGTGCACTTGTTAATCTCGCCCCTACATATACTTCCTTTTTTAGACATTATCCCCACTCCTAGTACTTATAACACTCTGCACTCTTACTTTTTCATGTTGCATGGTTGGCTAAGTAGACTGCACTTTTACTATTTTAAGGTGGCCAATTTTACTGGCCACCTCCATCCCATAAAAACTCTATCCACGTTCATTAAAAAAAAATATTAACCACTATGTACATAGGGGAAGAGACAAGGGGTACCATACATAAGCCTACCACTAATGTTGAGTTTTTGTAGATGCATACATGTTGTTGTTGAACCAGTGATCAATCAACTGCTCTCTAAAGTTGCTAACTTCCATAATTTTGTCTCGTGCAAAGGTCCTCATTTAAAAAAAAAAAATTCATGATTCTTCTTGATATATGTTTTAATGATGAAGTCTTTATTTCATGCAGATTTCTCCAATATTTGATATATTTTTGTTGAAGTGGGTTAGTGACCTTTAGGTTGCCTCTCAAGGATGTCTTGGCTTCTTCAACTCTCAATGATGGCCTCCTAATGTTTAAGGGTGATTAAATATTCATTCTGGAACATCAATAGTCCTTTTCTTCTAGTTTTGTTGGAATTGTGCAGGCTTCTACAGGATTGGTTTCTTTCCTATGGAATTCACACAACCCCTTCCAAAACCACAACTATATTCATGAAATTCACCTAGGTGGCTTGGATAATTCATGGTGAACTTATAGATAGGGATGGGAGCTTTGATTTTGGTAAGAACTTGTGAGTAAAGGGGTGAAAGTAGAGTCTTTTTATGGACAGAGGTGGAATTTTTGGAAATAAATTGGCTAAATGGAGTGGGTGAGAGGTAAAGGAGGCTTGATGAACCTCTCTTGACATTTCCCAGAGGAAAACATGAGTTTTTACCCCTTTCCCTAAGCATATCTCAATCTTGTAACACTTATGGTCAATCCTATAGTAGTTCATGGAAATCCTGTAGCATTGTAGGATCGAGGAAAAATCGAGTGCAATTGCTTGCTTCCTGATGAAGGGATGTAGGTAGATGGGTGACATGATGGAGGAAATACAGGGGATAGGTTGGGAGATGGAGAAACGGGATGTGGACTCTTTTCCTTCAACTAATTTAATTTTGATTGTTTGAAATCCTACAAAATAAAAATTTTATCATAACTAAAGTAAGGACTCCTTCACCTCTCTGTGCTCCCCCATCTTTTATCATTTTCTTTACCTTTTATTCTTCTTTTTTTTTTTTTTTTTTTTTTTATAAGACTTGCATGTTTCCTCCCAGGAGGTTTCCAATATGCAGTCCTCCCCCAGGTACCTCCAAGGATCTTTTCACCTGGGGATCCTTTTATTCTTTATTTTTTTCTCTCATGGGCTACCTCAGGGAGGTTTTCAACACTAGAGTTGGCCTTAGGTGCCTCATGGAGGTTTTCACCTAGGAATTTTTTTCTCTCTCTCTTTTTTTTTTGGTTGATAAGAGGCTAGATGAATGGAGGGTTGTGAGGCCCCAAATCACATTCAATTCCTTTCTCAATGAAATAGTAAACTCTTTTTTTTCTAGAGGCTTCTTGTAAAAATTTAACTAGTAGTCATTAACAAGCAATGCAATACCTTCCTCATCGATTGTTATAATTTGGGAAGACCCATTCTCATAACATTTTCCACTAGATAGGGGTCCAAACATCTTTTCATCAATTTCCACTTGAAATATTTGAATCTTGAATCATATAGAAGGGCCCAATCACCATCTTGGAAGGATCTCTTCCTGATGTGATTTTCATGCAAAAACTTTCTCAATAGTTGGAATACCTCAGTGTGTGTGAGATAAAACAATTTGAGCTCATCCAAACCATTAAGTTGGAGCAACCTTTCCTATTTTGTTTCAGTGAGGTCTAAGTATAACTGAGCTGCCATCCTTAGGGTATTATATTCAAACTCAATGGAAAATAATGCCTTCTTTCCATAGACCAAATCGAATGGGGTAAATCCATTGGTGGTTTTCCAAGTCCTGTTGTAGGCCCAAGTGGCGTCTACAATTCCATCTTCCCAATATTTTCTACTGCTGCTAACAACCTTGGTAAAAATGTTCTTCAGGGTTCTGTTTGTGACATCCACTTGCCCATTTTCCTGAGAATGATAGGAATTGTATTTCCTGTGCTTGATATGGTGTTTCACCATGATGTGTTCAATCATATTTGATGTGAACTATGTCCCTGGATCTGTGACCAAATCCCTTGGAATACCAAACTAGTAGAATATATTATCACTCATAAATTCAACCACCTTCTACTCTGTTTTTCCTTCACTGCCTTTGCTTCAGCACATTTAGTTAGGTAATCAGTGCACACAATAATGTAGCTCTTTTTTCTTGATGGGGGATCAATAGGCACAATGAAGTCTGTTGTCACTCTCCCAACTTCCTAGGCTAAAAATAGGAGTGAAGAAAGGTAACCACAAACCAACTTTTAGCTAGGTAGCTAGCCCTACCTAACCAGAGAGGGCTCTCTCTATGTCACTTTTTAAAATATTCAATTTTAGGCTGAGTACCAGATTTTAGGCTAGATATGAGTTAATATGTTCTGAAATTTGTTTAATAATTTGTTTGCTAGATAAAAATAATGATCATTTAAACTAAAGATGATTTCAAAGAATGAATTGTAAAGAACAAAGTAAGGCAAGATAGGAGAACAATTTGAGCACAATTAAGTTGTCATTTGTGTATAGTGGTAGAAAAAGGCAAGGGTCTGAATGAGCATTTTACTAAATTCATTCATTAGAAGAAAAGACACATTTGTAGAAATCTTAATAAACAGAACATATAACTGATCTATGTTTCTAAACTGATAAAATTTTTACACATAAATTGAAATGGAAATGAAATAATAGAGAGAAAAGACATGTGTTCAAAAGAAATACCACATGAATCTCACAATATTTTCTGCAACTTCTTTAATTTCATTAATAATAGGCCCACAGTAATACACAGGGTCTCAAAAACTTGATTATCCAACAATAATACTTCGTACAGTGAAGTATTTATAGAAAAGTAGAATTACAACAGATTACATTAAATGATATCATAACAGATAGTGATTTATTTACAAAACTAAACTCTAATTGCAATATGGAAATAAAGTCGATTTGTTGTGCTGGTGCTGCTCTAACTGAAAACAATTTCTCAAAGGAGATAATTAGGGGCTGCACTGGCTATCATCTGACTGATGATCTAGCTGAGGTTGACTTTTCTTCTTTTACCACTTACTCTTGATATTTACACAATTTTTCCCAGTGCTCTTCATCAGGGATGGCCAATTTTATTACCTTACAGTAAGCTTCATTTGTTTTAGTGTATTTAGAAAAAGTGGGCCTCACAACAAAAACATGTTTTATCTCATACTGAGTATAAATGTCATTGCTCAATGTTCCTACCACTGCCCTTTCTGTCATTTTCCCTTTGATATTTGAAAATTTGGTAGTATCCCTGGCAAATTCTTGAAATCTTATCCCATAATATTCATTGGTCATCAATTTATCATTAATTAAAAATAGGGAGGGCAATCCTTTTTGTGTCAAAGGCTCTATTCCGTTGAAAAATATCTAAACTATGATCTCAAGACTGCCACATTTCTCTTCAATCTGAAGAATTAAATTATTTTCTATGAGCACCTTATTTACTTCCAGGATTCTTTTTGTCCTATCATCTATGCCCAATTCATCCAGCTCATACATGTTCTTTGAATTCAGAAATTTAATAATATTGTTTGCTGTAGTGGGATTTTCTCATAACTGTGCTTTGATTGTTTCAATGGCCTCATTTTCTTTCTCGATCAACTCCTTTTTTTCAAATATAATTCGTATACTTGGCCAAATTTAACTAATATATTATGTTATGTCTACCCAGATTATTTATTTTACTTGGCCCAAATTATTTCCAATAGCTGATTCCTTTTTCTCTTTCTCCAACCTCTCGATTAGATTCTTAACTTTTTGTGCTTCAACAGCATGTGAACTTTCATCTGTATATTTCTGATATTGCAACAATTTTACCTGATCTTATAATTTCTTTATCTCCTCTTCTTGAATTGACATATTTTGGAATACTTTAGTGAGCTTCTCACCTCCGTCTACAGTACTTGCTATAGAAGGTGTGGCTATAGGGATAACTGTAAGAGGCACTGCTTCTAAAGGAAAATTGGGTGCTTTTGCTGCTAGTTCCTTTTCCTTTATATTTTTTTATAGCTCTGATTCCATCTAATTTATTTGAGCATTCTGCTCCATAATAAAATTCATCTTTTATGTCTTCTGAGATTCAGTCTCTTCAATGTCTTTTGCCAGAGGATCTTTTGTAGCTGGAATCTTCAATTTCTTCCTCAATGCTGTTATGTCAGCATTTTTCTTTCTGATGATTTCTTCTATTGAATTGACAATGGAAGGATCATATCCAATTTTCATCACCAAGTCTTCCAGAGTTTTGATTCTTGTGTCCTTAGCAAATGAAGAAACTTTCTCCATTTTCAGTCGTGATTGTACATTAGCCAATGAAACCTGCAATCTTGACAAACTCATGGCAGTGTTAGTGAGAGTGTATGAAATCATCTCACCAGTTTGTTTATGTAACTCCATTTGATCTATTGGATGTATCTCCTTAGTATAAAACTCAAATGCAGTCTTTTTGTAATTTTCTTCTGACTTTGGCTATGGAATTTGTGCTTAAAGAAAAGGAAACTACATTTTTCCCTTTTTTAAATCAAAAGCTGAGAGCAACCTGCTCCAAGAGATGCAATTTTGTTTCCAAAAGTGATTGTATGTGTTGGTCTTTGACATTTCATTCTTCAACTTTATCTCCTTGAAGGTGTCAAATATAGTTTTCTCCTTTTCCCCTGTAAAAACTGCACTAGTTTGAATGGATTTCTGCTGATCTTGAGAAACTGCTGAAGTAGTAGGGTTAGAAGTATTTTGATCACCTTCCTGTGTGGAAGGAGGTGTCTCTTCGGTAATGATAATTAATTCTTGCCGTGAATCCTTGCTAGGATTTACTTTTGGGTTGAGATTTTTCTTCTTTCTGTAATGAATTTTAAATTCTTTGGTGGATGAGTCAGTCATTGGATATGACTGATATTCTTTGACCCTTTTCCCTGCTCTTTCCTGTGCAACAGGAGTCTGTAATGCTAATGTAGACATTGTTTGTTCTTCAGCCTGCTGTAAAGTACCCTCATTCCATTCAAGCTGATTCATATATTTCTCAATCTTTGGTCTAGGTGTATGAAAATAAGGTGTATATTTTTTCTCTACCCGTAATTTAGAAATGACACCAAATAGATCATAAGACCATGTGAAACTGAGACTAAATTGCATCTCTTTCAACAATTTATCTTCTTCTTCCCTTGTTTTCCTGTTATTATAGATAAAAGTTCCTATATATGTTTTGATTTTTAATTATGACTTCTTTTTAGCATACACAAAATGCACTTCATCAGCATTGAGCATTTATCTGATGTACTCTAATGAAAAAATCCTCATTGGGAGGAATTTTGGAAATTTGTAAGGGGGAATCTCACAACCATAAACTCTGAGTTTTATGTAGTTCTGATAAAGATACCAATCCCCTATTCTGGCTTGATCTGACAACTGCAATACCTTTTTTATTTCTTCTCTGATCCTGATATTTGTAGTTTTATTAAGTAATTTGAGTGCTAGATGAAGAAACAATTCTACAAATTTATTATATGAATACTTTGTTTGTTCCTTCATCACTAATGAAGTCCATAAAATAATGGTCTGTGAATTTCCTTCTTCATCCAATTTTTGTAAGGAAATCTTGAATTTGTTTCCCTGAGAATATATGAATAAATAAACTAACACAAAGGCATATTTGAAGACCTCTTCAGTTAGGAATTTAACCAACTTCTCATGGATGGAATCTGCAATGGATTGAATGAAGTTGAATATGATGGAGGGTTTGAAATCTATGGAGAAAATTGACATGAATCCTATGATGGCTTCATCTACCCATTGGTCTGAATAATAACCAAGAAGCTAGGAAATGACTATGATGATTTGTTTGGATCTTTCAGGGAAAGTGGATGATGGAATGGAGGGTTATTCTTGGGTAATGGATCAATTTCAGTCATAAACAGCTCAAGAGTTTGATCTCTTTTTGCAAAATCTAACTTCTGATATATTTCAATCAGTGCTTCTTGGGAAAATGGAGTGGCATTCTATTTCGGGGAATATCACCCTAGAGGTTCGTTGGGTTACAACCTCCACAGAGCAGGGGCATGCTACTTAAGAAGGACTCACATAACCATGCACGTTCAGAAAAACTAAATAGAGTAGAATGAGAAAGTTACCCGTAGGTCCTACGGTTGAAGCAGATCCCGCGGGGTCCAAACCCCCAGCAACCGTCCTTCCTTCTTAACCTGAAAGACAAGAAGAAACAAGCACAAAGAACTGGTTGTACAGCATATATCTACTCTAAATGTTAGTGAAATCCACATGAAACATTAAATAAATCATAATGAATGCTTAAATAACAATATTCTCATACATATAAGCATACACTAACACGTATATTTCGGGAACAGCATGATACTTCTGTATTATAAATAGCATATACAAAAGTAACGAGTGGAGAGATCACCTGAATCCTTCCACGGCCTTCGAGCAGACCGTCGTCCGGATCCGTCCAGCCCTTGCCTCGCTAAGACTCCTTCCAAACTGGTGTATACGAGATGACATATAGGGAGATGAGCATCTCAAGGAAACAAGGGTTTCCTATAATGAACTGGGAAAGTGCAGGAGGCACGGGGAATCAAACTTGGATAGGGAATACCAACAGAGTATAATATCAATAAATTCTCTCTCTTCCTTAGGCCATACACATGAGGGGTTTTTATACTCCCTCCAAGTAGTTTCAACAGTTGGAAACAGTTGGCCACGTGCTGGGGTGGTTGAACTACCTGAGTAACCATCAACCCAGCCCGAAAATAGGGAATAATTATATATATTTTTAATCATTTTAATGGCATACACGGAAAATTCTAGCTGGACTCGCGTATACACGCGGAAAATCACGGGCATAGTCGCGTATGGGGATTTTTACACTGTTTTTAAGTGAATTTGTCCAAGTCTGTAGGAATGGGTGCCCAAAGCCATATAAGCAATCATGAATCATGTGAAGGTGAGAAATGATGCTATAACAGCGACAAAGATCCCATTTTTACTGGAATTTTTTGGACGAAGTTATTTTCTTGTTTGGGTACTCAATTAGCTCATAGCTCATCTTATCATCCTCAATCCGATGGTCAAAATGAGATAGTAAATACATTTTTGGAAGAATATCTTCGTTGTTTTGTATATGATAAAAAAACATAATGGGTTAGGTGGTTACCTCTCGCTGAATGGTGGTATAACACCTTCTTCCATACTGTAGCAAAAATGACCCCATGTATGACACTTTATGGATATCATCCACCATCCATCACATCATATTTAAGAGAAAATTCGAAGGTTCAAGTAGTGGAAGATCACATCGAGCATCAACAATAAGTTCTCCAACTCTTAAAGGATAACCTAAATTTTGCACAAAATCGAATGAAACAACGGGAAAATCAACATCGCAGCGAGAGAAGTTTTGATGTAGGAGACTAGGTATTTTTACGGCTACAACCATACAAAGAAATGCCCCTCAAGCAAGCTAAGAAGGATAATAAATTATCGCCAAAGTACTATGGTCCTTACAAGGTGTTGCAAAAGATTGGTACTATGGCATACAAATTGGAGCTTCCTGCTTCTTCACGAGTGCATCCAGTTTTCCATGTTTCATGCTTAAAGAAGGTTATAGGTGAAAATATTCTAGTTCAAACAATATTTCCAAAACTTGATGAGGAAGGAAAAATAATATTGGAACTTGAAGTGGTCACAAAAACAAGAACTCGACAGCTACAGAATCGATCAATTTAAGAGTATCTCATCAAGTGGAAGAATTTACCCATTGAAGATTCTACATGGGAGGATGAGAATTTTATACAAAAGCACCCAGAGCTACTCAAGCATTGAGTACAACACTCTTTTGAAGGAGAGGTGCATGTTAGGTCCCTATATTACTATTATAGTCCCTTATTGTTGTTATTCTAACCCCCTTATTGTTATTATTGTACCCCTGTAACCCCCATATTGTTATTATTGTGCCCTTAAATTATTATTGCTAGGTCAGCTAGGATTACATTCTGGCCCCACTAGGATTACATTGTGGCCCCATGAACTCCTATATATAGAAAGGAGGTTTTGTAATTTGTATCATCCAATAATTGTTCATTCTTGTAATGTATTGGAGGTTTCCCCCTCGAAGTGGCTTATTTCTAAGGCATTGATATCTCTTTTCTTCTATTTTTGGAGTTGGTTTCACAAGCATATAGTAGATACATCATGATGTTTAGAAATACAATTCTTACTATACACTTGATTCAAATCAGTGAGTTAACTCATGGATGAGCTCCCTCTCACACCCAATGAATAAGGAGGTGATGATGATAACTCTTCCCAAGAGCTATGTTCCTCCTCAACCTGAAAATGATCAATGCACTTCTTCATATTAGAGTGCATCTCCTCTTTGAAGTTCTCCCACATGAATCCGTCTAAGATAGTATGGTATGCTCTGATGAAACCAGTGGGTTTGGAAATCAAGATCTCATATGCTACATTAAGTATTTTATACTTAAGCTTGGAGTCTCTAGCCAAATAGATCTGATCATGAGAATAAATGACCCCATCAACTACTTTATACCTCCCATCCATCACTTGCTGATCAAGAACCTTACATGTGAAGAGGTCCTTGGAGTATTCCATTAAGATTTGGGACTCCCAATAAGGATCTAGGCTCCCTAACAATGGAAGCGCTGTAGAAATCTGAAATGCAGCCCCTGTCATAACATGGCTCTCCTCTTTGACATGCTTGATGCCAAAGTCACATGTTGGAGTACTATCAACTTTATTTTGATGCCTCTCTTACAGCTGATCTTGCTCAAGACAAGATTGAATTAAATGGAAGTCAACCTCCCTTTGGGAAGTCCTTGTCTTCCAAAACTTCCTTAATTTGGCCCATGCATGCAAGAGTGTTGATATCCTCTTGTCATGTTCATAAATCTTCTTTGTGTGTGAGAATATCATTGGCTGCCCCAAAGATATGGAGTGGATATTTGACATCATGCTCATGCAATCATAGATTTATGAATTCTTCTTTTCCAGTGCAAGTTGTTGTGTGGGAGATGGCAATGTCCATTTCAGAAAATTTCTTACCTCCCCTTTGAACTCATGAAAGATTCTCTGCGCTATGCTAGCTTATCCCAAGGCTCCCCCCTTAGCCAAATATGTAAATTTTGCCCATAGTTGAGAGAACAATTTATTCTTCTTCCAATCAGGGGGTCTCCCTGGTGGAATGCCTCTATGAAAAGAGACATCAAGATATAGAGAAGGATGTATATGTGTGTGGACTGATTTTTCCTTGCCTTCACTGCACAAATCCTCTTGCCTCCTTTGTACATCAAACTTCTGAAATAGAGAGGGGTGTATGCTCCACATCATATGAAACTTGCCCTCCTCTTTTTCTTCTATATTAAAGATCTCACAATTTGATAATGATGGCACATGTTGCACATGGATTGTGCCATGATCTCCATATGTGGGATTATTTGGAACTCCTTGCAACAGTGCAAGATTTTCTCTCCTTGGAGCAAATGCTCCATCTTCCTCTTCATGAGGTACTATATGTGCTCTTGTCATGACTACGCTGTTATCTCCAGTCTTCTCTTCCTCCTCTTCAATAGTTGAAAATGCCTCACCATCAATAAGAGACTTTAGATCTTGGTCTTCTTTTGAAGGAGGAATCTCCATGTCTTCTTCTTGAGAAGAAAGATCTTCCTGCAATGGGGACTTTGCCTTTGTCAAGGCATCATAAAAGTTTCCTTCCCCTTCAATATTTTTCTGAAATGGAGTTGGATTTATGGACCCTTCCAACTCATGCAAAGGTTTTGTTTGTTTTGGTTTGATAGGCTTCATAGAAGACGTTTCACAAATATTTTTATCAAACCTTTCCACTATTCTTCTAATGAACTTTGCATAAGTAGATGTATTTGCATTCTTTAAGGAAAAAGATTCAAACAACCACCAAGCATAAGACTTACCCTCAAGATGCAGCACTACTACTTTGATGGCTTCCTTTTCTGAAACTTGATGTTGTTGCACATAGGTGTCTAGCTCCTTCACCCAAGCCCTAGCCAGACATTTAGGCGATCCATCAAAAGTAGATAGAAATAATCTACCCACACCATGTTGCTTGCTCCTTGTACTTCTTTCCTCCTTGATCTTGCAAAACCCTTGGAATTTCAAGTGATCTTTGAACCCCTTAGATTGAGCTTCATACTCTTGCAAATAATCACCAAGAGTCTCCTTCTTTGGCACATGTCCTTTCTTCCTCTTCTTTGTCATGAACAAGTGGCTGATAGAGCGTTGTAAATCTGATGATGTGGCTGAATGCTCACACACATAATATGAGGAATTAGAGCTTTCCTCATGTATAGATCTTGTAGATCTTGTTGAGGGACTTCCATGTATTTCTCTCCTCATTTCTTTGATTTCTTTACTTATACGCTGCAGGGTTTGAAAGAGAAGTTTTGAGAACCTCTTTCCTCTAGACAATAAGGGTTTGCTTTGATATCTCTTGTAGATCTTCTCCTTCCCATGAGAAGACTCCATAATGGTTGAAGAACACAGGTTGAGCCAAGATTATGGCTCTGATACCACTGTAGTATCCCAAAATGGGAAAATCAGAATACATGCATGAAAAACAAATTTTTTTAGAAATATAAGCATTAAAAGAAAAATGAAGCCCATGGATCCATTAGATCTGACATTATTACAACTATATCTGAGATGAAATCATAAACAAATAACTTTTGCCTAGTTAAACAGGCCTCCCATGCTCAAAACAACCCAAAAACACTGAAAACCCCAAGATTTACTACAACAAAAATTACTGCATAAAGTAACAACGTAGTTTATAGAGGGTTTATGCTCAGAAATATAGAGATATAGTCTCCTTTACATAGATCCAAGATGACCCAGAAAGGGTTTCTTGACAGAAATGATATACATGAAATTTTCTGCTATAGAACTATGGTTGAATCACACTGTATGGCTGAAGCATTGCATAAATATGGTTGATCATGCAAATAAATGGTATTAGACTCTCCTTCTAGCTTTCTAGGAAGAAGAATGAACCTCCTTCAGGGAAATTAGCTCACAATGCAAGGGATTAAACCCATCCATTGCAATACCTTAAGAAATAACGCAGTTTCTGAAAGGGACTGTGTTGTTGCTAAAGGTAACTTCTTGGCCTAACACCAGATAGTGGAAAATGCAACACAAAATGCTCTCCTCATATTTCTTAAACAAGATCTCCAAGAAAGAGTGGGGAATTCCTGCATGAGAAAACTCTTTTACTAAATAGTGTAACAAACTTAGCTAAACAACCAAAGAATGCAAAGAAGTCTAAACAGACCACATACAAAATATAATATTCAATCATGCCTCATATGGTTTCCATTCCCTTCATTATATAGTTGATGAGCTTCCTCACCAAGTGTCCCACCCAATTATGAGGTTGCTTCCATGCAAAGGCTCCTCCACCAAAATTACGTTGTCTCCATTAGTCTTACTCATATTTTTATAGCGCTGTTTGATTTAGTCAATTTTGTCTGGATCAACCTTGACTGGATCTTCATGCATTGTCTCTTTTCACACTCAAGGTGTCTTCATTTTGACTAGCTAGATTGATCTTCATTCACATTGAGCTGTCTTTATTTAGGATCCACTCCTAATATAATAATGTTGTTGAATTGGTCAAACTTGAATCTGTCCACACATTTTAGACCATGTTCACACATGTGGATGTTTGATCTGGTTGTTAACATGATCCCTTTTCACATTATGAGGGATTTTATTCCTACTAAAGCAACTTATGAGCCTCCTTGCCCATTTATTCATCTAACTAGATTTTAAAAGAAAAATTAATATTCCTATTAGCTGCATGCTAATGTAGGAATGTTACAGTATGCCCTAATATTATTCATTGAATGAAGGTGAAATTAGTATAGCTAAATATACTATGGATATATCACTATCACCTCTTAAGTTTGTACAAATCCTAGGTTGATAATTAATGATGGTAGACCTAGGATTCTCAATAATATTGTTTTGATACAAGGGCTCATCACTTTTTGGCATTGTTTTCGGGGAGGTGTCCAAGTAGGTGTTGTTTATACCTGGAGGTTACCTTTATTTACTTTCTATTGTTTATTCTACATTAGCATTCCTGAAGTGAAACAAACTAAGAAAAACTACCTTTTTTTCATGCCTCTTAGGAGTAGGGATAATCAAGGGAAATTTATACCAAAAGACCCCATCCCCTTAAGAATTCAACTATCCTTATTCTTTGGTAACTATGAGCTTCCATATTTGACTAAAGACGAGTTATAAAACCCTCTAAGTGAGAAACTTGAAAATTTTGAGGAACCCATAGGGGAGGAAGAGCCAATCTCACCTACCCAAACCATGGCTAAAAAAGGAAAAATGAGTTCTTTCCTATCTAAGAGACCAATGGGGAGACTAGAATAAAGAATATAAGCTTTGCTTCCCTTCCACATTTCTATGTCATAGCCTTCGAGGATTATAACACATTTATGTTTGAGTTTGTTTTTATTTATAATACCTATGGCTATGTCTCTGATGAATAAAAGTTGAATTTGTTTCTATCCACCCTCAAGGATGCAACCTTGCATTGGTTTATGAGTATAACTAGAGGAAGTATCACCAGTTGGGAACAAATGTAGCAAGAATTTAATGAGAAATACAATGATTACTGTACGTCTAAAGAGAAAAAATAGGAAATCCTTAGGATGACCCTATGATCAGATGAATCCTTAGAGAACTATGAGTAAAGATTCCAACTCAACTATAGGAGGGATAATTTTAACCTAGACCTTGAGTCACCCGAGCTATTAATTCTCCTAGGGATCAGGGAAGATGTAATGGAGAACCTTAATATGCTGTCTGGAGGAGAAATTTACCAACTTCCCTATGATGACATCAAGAAAATATTCAAGAATCATTCTAGGGTTGCTAGGGAAAAAGGTAGGTCCAGTCAAGGCCTAATTAACTCATCTCCCTCTATATCAACTATAAAACATGAGATAAGGAGTATGTTGGAAGAATTTAAGATTGAAATGGTGCATACCTTTTCCTTGTATATGGATACTATGTAGATAAAAAGGAAGCAATCTTGGTAATATTGTCATTGATGGAAAAGGAACAGAAAGAAACAACACCAGAAATTATCATTAAGGACAAGGGAGAAGATCAGGATCAGTTGGAGTATAAAGGATAAATAAGGAAAAGGAGGAAAAAGTACAGTGGAGGAGCGAAAAAGAGGCAAAGGAGAAGAATTATGCAAAAAGGAGGCAAGGAGCAACAATGTGCAGTGAAGAGGCAAAGGGGTAGAATTATAAGTATAACATAAGGAAGTGGAGCAAAAAAGAGGCAAGGAGTAGCATTAGAATCATTTTCTAAGGAAAAGGAGTAGAGAGAAGCAGCAAAGAGGAAAAGGAGCAACAAAAGAGGCAAAAGACAGTGTTATGCATCAAAGAAGAAAAATGTGCAGTGCAGGGCCAATTGGGCTGGTTGTAAAATGTGTGCAGAACAGTGGGTCTGCATTCAAAATATCGTGAATGAGTCAGGTTTTCTATGTGAATAAAGGAAGAAATGAATGGGCGCAACCAAAGAAGAAAAGGCGTGAAGTATTTGTGCATGATTGGGCAGAGTCGTGAATGCACGGGAAGAGTCAGGCTAGTTTGTGCTCAAAACAATGCATGAAGGTGCGTTTAGCATGTGCAGTTTTGAAAGGAGAGTCGGGTAAATTTCCATAAAAACATGTTCAGAACAGTGTTTGATAGAGATATCACAAATTGCAATTGCAGTAGAAGACCTGATCACATATTGCAAATCACAGCGGAAGGAGTATCGAAAAACAACAGAGGTACATAAATTGCGAAATGTGAAGTGCGGGAGATGGTGTGGCAGTGACGTGGTAAGGTGACATGTCACGATGACATGGAGATGATGTGGACCTAGCCTGCATTTCACACATCGCAAGCTCAGGAGGATAAGCACTCAAGAATCATGTTAAAATGTCAAAGTACGAAATGTGATAAGAGTATTAGATTCAATAAGCTTCAATGATAAAATATAAAGGATTTAAAGTATGGCTATGGGACACAATTGCATATCGCACATCACAAGCTCAAGAGGATAAGCGCTCAAGAATCATGTTAAAATGACGAAGTGCGAAATGCGATATGAGAAAGGACACGATGCATTTCCAAAAGTAAATTCTAATATATTTTAGGTCCAGGGTTAGGTGTATTTCCTTAAGAAATCGCATCGAAAGAACGAAAGGCATCTATAACATATAATATGTAAGATCGCCGAAATGCGATAAGAATACCAGATGTGATGTAGTTTCAAAGAAAAAGTCTAAAGGGTTTCAAATCTGGAGGTATAAGGTTTCCCTTTGATAAATCGCATCGGGGCTTGAAAGAGCTATGCATAACAAGAAACACATGAGAATGCTGAACTGTGAAGTGCGATAATGAAGCGGACGTGATGGAGGTCAACGCTGAAGCCTAAAGGATTTCAAGTCCAAGAGTATTGGTTTTCCCTTTGTTAAATCACATCGGAGAGCAAAGGAGGATTATATCGTAAAACAAAGGAAATTCCAAAATGCGATAAGTGACTGGACGTGATATCATACAAAGGTAAATATTAATATATTTCTGGTCTAGGTTTAATGTGGTTACGCTTTTTTACAAAGAAGTAAATTTGAATGGAGATTTGACTCATGTGTACAAAAAGGAAAGCTTAAACGTAAGAAAAGACATGGATAAGTGAAAATACTTGACCGCGTGCAAAACAATGTTGTATGCGGTTGTGGTAGTGAGTTAAAAGGAAAGGTTAAACACAAGAGGAAAGACTCAGGCAAGTGGCTCGATACTCGTGCAAGGTTAGTGCGCCCATTTAATAAAAAAGTATGAATGCAGCAAAAGGAGACTCGGGTAAGTTACCCAACACAGGGCAAAGGAGTAGGTGAGGGCTGAAGGTTATGGGCACGAGCAGAGGAGGGAGATTCAGGAAAAAGGAGCATATGGTGGCACTGTTGGAAACGTAACAGGTGGGTCGAGTCGGGCCAAAAATACAGTTACACAAAACTGTGTTGAATGTAACAACAGAAACAGAAACGAATATGACAACAGCTGAAAATTAAAATGCACAACGAGCAAAGAGCTCAATGAAATATATTTGCTATAACTGTAAATGTAAATGAATTAATTATTTTTTATTGTATGTGATGCAAAGGAAAGTCTCCATAGGCATAGGAAAAACTCCAATGGGTGTTGTAATGATTGTTTCTTATGTAATAACCTGAACTGAAGTGTAAGGAATCGAATGGTTGGAAGGAATAGGGTCAAGAATGTTCACTTCATATTCCCTGTAGAATGCAAATAGTCATGTAGTTATCTGCATAAAACATGTAATATCCGTGTGCATAGAGTGGTTAGAGAGAGAAATAGAATGGAAGAGAGCTGAAGAATGTAATAAAGTTGTAGAGTGGGAGAGAGTTAGAGAATGTGAGAGAGATGATAGAGATGTTGTGCACATTAGCATCTGATACGAAGTAGATATGAAGGCTGAAGAGGTAGAAGTGGAGAAGGAGTATAACAGAGATGATATCCAGGTAAATCAAAAATTTAGTTTCATGTTGAGTGAGGGGACTGTAGTTTCCTTTCAAGTTGTAGCTTGATAAATTTCCAGTTGGAGCTGGGTGAGGTAGGAGCCTCCTGTGGTTTGTTGCCTGCAGAAAATAAATGGGAGTTGGTGCTTTTGTTTCAAGTTGTAGCTTGATAAACTTCCAGTTGGAGCTGGGTGAGGTAGGAGCCTCCTGTGGGTTGTAGCCTATAGAAAATATATGGGAGTTGAAGATTCCTTGCAAGTTTTAGCTTGCAAAAATTGAGGCAGTAGCCTCCTGTAGGTTGGAGCCTATAGAAAATCAGTGGTGAGAGGGATTTGGAGCTTTCCTTTATGTCACAACAATAATAAGATGTGGTTTTCTCCCTTATGGGTTTCCACTTATATCTACTGTCTATGTGTTTGATGATTATGTGTTGATGTGATGTATTATTCTGCTTAATTACTTGTTGTCCACACAGTTAGTTTGTTGATTCATTATGTATTAAGCTGCTTATAAAATGAAGTAGTTAATGACTTGAATGAAAAGAGTATTAATGACCAGGAATTTACTAAACTAATTCACACCCCCCCTCTCAGTTTAGCTAAGGGTTCATCAAGAAAGAGGAATCAGAAAGGGCAGTTTCCATATTTTTCCTTGGATGTATTTAGAGGCATCATAGAAATGAGTGCCCATTTAACACCATAGATATCTTCTCTGTCTGTGAGGAGAACCATGCAATAGATAAGTTACCCTCTCTTCCTAGTCTAAACTTTGTGTACCAAGGGGCTGAGAATAGTCCAGAGAAAATCTGTTCCATTAACCAGAGAAGAACCCAAGCTATTAGGCCTTACTGAAAGGGCATTCCAAGTGCACAATATCCTTCTTATAACTCAAACTAGAATGTACCTTTCCAGCCTTGTTACTATCCAATTCATCCATCTATCCACGCCCCTTCCTTGGTCCTATGCTCCTCAATATCCCCATCATCATGTCAACCCACATTTCCAACCATAATAATCTCAATTTCCTCAATGGGGAAACCTCTCACAAGGATGGAGCCCTCAGGAAACCCAACCTCCTTCCTTAATGCCTCATCCTCAATATTAACCATATCTCCCTCACCACAACCCACCTAAGAAAGCTTAATTTCCTTCCCAACCCAATCCAAACTCAAATAATAAACATACACAAGTTTATAGTGGGGATACATCCTATCTTGCTTACACTATGGAAATCTAGGAGATCAACCTTCGATCTGAGAAGGTACTTCTGAATTCTCACCCACCTTCTCCACCCAAAGAGCTTTAAGTAGAGAAGGAATATATTACCCCTTAAGCCAATTCACCTCCGTGTACTGAAAGGTTGGTCCAACCTAAACATCATACCCTGAAAGAGGCTGAACTTATGGGAGAATTGAAGAAATTGTATGTCAGAATACCCCTTCTCGAGGCCATCAATGATGTCCCCATTTACATCAATCTTATTAAAGAAGAATGTTTTAAAATTCTTGGGATAAGAATAAGATATACCCCCACTATCAATTTTTTTGTGTAGTTATATGATCTAATTCTTAGGAGGGTGATCTCCACAAAGCACTTGGATCCTAGTATCCCAGTGGTGGATGTGAAAATTGATAGCATTATGGTGCATAATACCTTCATTGACCTTAGGGCTACAATCAATGTTATGACCAAATAAACCATGCTCAAGCTCAAGCTCTAAGGAGCTTTGAGAGAAACCACAACAATAATGCAGCTTATAGATAGGTCCATAGTATCCCCTGAAGGAGTATTGAGGATGTGATGGTCTCCATCAAATCTTGGGAGTATCACACAAATTTCCTTGTCCTCCAGCCCAAAATCAAGTTTAATGGTTACCCTCTTATCCTAGGAAGATCTTAGTTGGTCACTTCTAATTCCTAAATTAGTTACAAGTTTGGGAACATGACCATAAATAATGGGCATCTCTCAAATCATCTTGTATTTTATCCCCCTACTCAACCTTCTATTGATCATGACTTTCCCTTGTGAATAGAGGAAAAGGAAGAAGAATGATTTTATCAAACATCGCCAAAAAGGCAGCAGCGCCAAAAAGTGGTGAGCCCTCGTATTGCACCAAGAGTGTTGCAACTCCCAGGGGTTGCCCTACTTTACTTTATCAACCCAAGGTTCGTAAAATATTGGAGGTGATAGTGCTATATACACATCAGATGCAATTTTTTCATGTCATCCTCTTCTACTTTATGAAAGGGTGTTATTTTTTTAACTGTGATAAGAAATGGAAATTAAATTGTTGGAAGGGAATGCCAGAAAGGAAACTAAACTAAATTTCTAAAAATAAATGACAAGAATGAAACTAATTTAATTTGCAGAAAGGAAATGACAGAAAGAAACTAAATTAAACTAATAAAAAGAAATTGTAGAAAGGAAACTAATTTCAATTGCACTTAACGTTGGCCAATCGGCTAAACACACCCTACTTATCTTATGCTCTATCTACCATGTTTCTATCCATGCAGCTAAAATATCCATGACTTAATTTTGATTGAGAAAAGGTGTTGACTTTGCAGCTTGGAGGAAAGAAAAAGGGCTAAAGAGGCTAATGAAAGGCTTAGCACATGAAACAAGGCTTAGAAATGGAAAGCGAGGGTTTAAACCTTACAAAAGCTTATAATATGGCGCAGAAATTACTTTGGAGAGGAATAATGTGAAATATGTGATGGAGGAAAAGGTTGCAATATGTGATGTCACAATCGTAATATCGCAAAAGTAAAGGGATAGCAGAAAGGTTTTCTAGGAGTAGAAGCGAAGTACGATGAGGTAATTCTTGTGAAGTGCAATTTGCGATGGGTGATGTAGCAGTGGACCGAAGGCAGAGCACGATAAAAATTTCGCAATCAACCAATAGGAGTGGTAATTGTTAAAGAAAAGAACAAAAAATGCGATCTCCAATGTGCGATACGGAGTGGTGATGTGGTGGTGGGGCTGATATCGCAATCATCGTTCGAAAGCGATAAGTGTTAAAGGAAACAGGGAAATGTTGCGGGTTGCTATGAGCAAGCTGTGATGTGGCGGAAATATTGCATCGACATTTGGAAGCAGTAAGTGTTGAAGGAAATAAAGGAAACGGTTGCAGTGAGCGATTTTCGATGTGGTGAATATTTCAATCGGCATCGGGAAGCGATAAGTGTTAACTGGAACAACTTAACCCATGCGGAGTGCAAAATGCGAAGTACGGTAGTGGGGATTTCAAGGAGGAAGGCAGAGTTCATGTTTTTCATGATTTTTACGTGTTCTGCGTTAAAAAGTGTAATGTAATCATAAACAAGAAAAACAAAGGAAGAAGTTGGGTTGAAGGGCTTAAATGCGTTTAGAGAAAAAGGTAGGGTGCAACAGTAAAAAGAATTGGAAAACAGGAGGGAATGGAGGCACACCATCAGTGCTCAAAAGTGTAACACACCTACAGATTCATGCACGGACAACATACAAAAATGCATGATAACAACAGTGAAAGAGATACTCGGACTTGGTAATGCAGTTTCTTCCCTAAACTCAAACAGAAAGCAATTTTTGGCCTATGGGAAGGTCTACCCTGCTCGAACTCTATTAACAGAGATGAGAGGGAGAGGCTTGACCATAGCTTTTGGAGTTTTTCCTCTATTATACTACTCATAAGAAAATGAACTACAACATCAAACTTGAAGCAACACTAAACAACAATGAAACTATTAAAATCATATCTAACTAAATGGCAGAAGAAAAACTAGCTAAATGACAGAAGGGAAAAGATAGTAACAATAGAGGAGTTGAAGCAGATGGATTGGGACCTAACCCATGAGCCTAGCTCTTTGAACTTAAATCAGTTGAATTAAATCAGTCTGCTCATTTCATAAAAGAATAACCTCATATATCTTTGAAAGTTTGATCACTGAGTAAAATAATAAAAAGCTCAATAGATTGCAACAAATTTTCAACTAGAATCGACTATAATTGACTAACATTGACTAACTCTTCCTAGCTCTAGCTATGCTCATTTATTCTATAGGGAAGCTACCAACAACTCCCTAGAAAATAGTGTTTGTGTCCACTTGACTCCAAGTAAACAAATATTGAGTGCTTGGCTGCCTCTAGAATTCGAATTGCTGGAGAGAATCCTTGGGGATCCTTTGGCTTCCTTTTAAATTTGAATTGTTGGAGAGAATCTTCAGGCTCTTTTGGCTGCCTTTGAGAGTTAAGGAGGGTGGAAATCCTCCAATAATTTCTCCTTGCCATCTCCTCCAAGTATTAATGATAAAATGCTTATAAAATCCTTAATAAATCATGATTTTCTGCACTCAACCTCATATTAGACACTCAGAGTATGTTAGCCTTAATCACCACCTATACTAGCATCATAAAACAAAATAATAATAAAAATGCAAGAAAAAGAGATCTAAGAAGGAAAAAAGGTGACCATTAACCCCTCCAAATATGTTTAATGATGGAGCTCATCAAACATGACCATAAAGAATGGGCATCTCTCAAAGCATCTCGTATTGTATCCACCTACTCAACCTCCTATTGATCATGACTTGCCCTTGTGAATAGAGTACAGGGAAGAATGATTTTATCAAACATCCCTATACCCATTCTTTACCCTAGACACTATTGTAAGAGGTAGGAAGCTTGATGAAGATGACCTTATTGATCATATCTTACATAATCAACCTCCCACTACCATGCCAATTGATGAAATAGTGGAAAAATATTTTGAAAAATCTGAGGGAAATCTACGTATTGATCTCTGCTCTATCAAATCTAATCTAGATCATGCCAAGGTTATGGAAATTATCCCATCCATAACTTTAAATATCAACCCATCTTTCTGATTTGAGAAAGAAGAGAAATTATGCACTGTGTTGAGGCAATATATCGATGCTTTTGCCTAGGACTATAAGGAAATGAAAGGGGTGCATCAATCAATTTTTACTCACCATATATACATAAAGGAAGGATGCAAACCTATGTGCCAACCGTAGAGGAGGATGATTCCCTCCCTTAAGGACATTGTGAAAGAAGAATTGCAGAAACTACAAGATGTAGGGTTCATATACCTAATTCAGACAGTCAGTGGGTGTCCCATCTTGCCATAGTTCTTAAGAAGAATGGGAAGTGGTGGATATGTGTTCAATATAAAGAACTTAATAAGGCTAAAAATAATGAAAATTTCCCTCTACCTTTCATTGACCAAGTCCTAGATGGACTTGTAGGGATGATACTATTTTCTTTCTTAGTTGGATTTAGTCTGTACAACCAAATACATATCACCCCTGAGGACCAAGACAAGAACACATTCACATGTCCTTGAGGTACCTTTTCCTATAAATTCCTTCCCTTTGGTTCATTTAATTCTCCTGTTACCTTCCAGAAAATAGTCTTGAGTATCTTTGCTAACCTTGTTCATGACACTATTGAGATATAAATGTATGAATTCACTCCTTATGGATGTGACTTCTAGGAAGCTCTTTCTAATCTATGTAAAGTATTGAATAAATTCATTGATATGAATCTTTCATTAAGTCCCAATAAATTTAAGTTTTAGATGAATGTAGGGATTATCTTAGGCCATTCCATATCTGAGAAATGGATACAGGTTGACCCAAACAAAGTTGATATCATTAAAAGGGTCCATACCCATAAAAAACAAAGGGATATCAGAATATTCATTGGATTTTTTGGGTATTATAGAAGTTTCATTAAGGAATTTAGTAAAATAGATTCACCTTTATTTGGATTACTAGCTAAAGAATCAAACTTACATTGGATAGAAAAATGTCAAGAGGCCTTTGAAGTACTGAAGGATAATTTGACCACTACATCCATCCTTAGGGTCCCAATTGGGCATTTCCCTTCCATATCCACATAGATGGATAAGATAAAGTTTTAGAATCATCCTTAGGAAAAGTGAAATAAAAATTTCCCTATGCTATATATTTCATCAGTAAGAATCATTTTTAGGCTGAACTTAACTATATCATCACTAAAAAAGAAATCCTGGATATGGTGCACTCTTTGAATAATTTAGGTAGTATATCACTAGATATCAATTTTTTTTTCACAATGATCATGAAACCATTAATTATTTAGTGAATAAGCCTATTGTCAATGCCAGAATCATTAGATTTTTGTTACTATTGCAGCAATTTGATTTAACTATTGTTGAAAAACCATGGAAAGAGAATGTGGTTACATATTTCTTGTCAAGACTAACCTTTCATGCAAGAAATGAGGAGATGGTAGATGATCAACTTCCATGTGAACACCTATTTTCCATATCAGTGATATCTCCTTGGTTTGATGATATAGAAAATTACTTGGTTGTTGGGAGTTTCCCTCCTAATCTATCCTCCAGGGAGAAGAGAAATATTGTTAGAAAGAGTGCCCCTTTCACTTGGATTGGGGGAAATATTTTCAAGTTGGAGCCAGATCAGATTTTTAAAATATGTGTGAGGGAATCAAATGTATTTGACATCCTCTCAACATGTCATGATTGACCTTGTGGGGGCCACTTTTCTACTAAGAAGACAACCTTCAAAGTTCTACAAGTTGGTTACTACAAACTATCAAGATGCAAGAAGGTACACCACTAGGTGTGATCAATTCCAAAGGATGGGAAAGAACACACCCAAGGATTAAATTTCCCTACAAAATCAAGTGACTCTGGAGCCATTTGAGAAATGGGGCATGGAATTTGTTGGAGTCAGTTTATCAGGGATAAAAAATAGCTCTTTTGAGAGGTTTCCATTAGGTCGTTAGTATTTTTTTCTTTTCTTTTTTTAGTTAGTTTTCAGCAATAATTTTGGTCACTGAACAAGTCCTATCTTGATATGTTGTTCCTTCACATCATTTCATCACCATTTAAAGGTCTAAATTCAGGTCACTTCATCTCATATAGGTTAAATCTAGGGTCAAAACTACCCATGGAAAATTTTTCATTTTTTTCACTAAAAATGAGGCAGTGAAACCTCCATTTCATTCATAAAAGTCTAGTTGAAGGAGCAAGTCGATTTTTACAGTTCAAAATAAACTCTACATGTCATAAGAATATCCTATTATGTTGCTATATTCAAGAAGAAATAATGAGGTTTGCTGAAGAAAATTATTTTCAAAATCTCATTTTTAACAAAGTTTTATTCTTCAAAAATTCGAAAAAGCACTCTCCAGACCATAGGATTTAATCCTATGTGTTATCCCCCACTACTCATTAATCATACATGTCCCATATCATTCATTATTCTCCTACCACACCATTCATTTAACTCCATCGTATGCTAACTTCCCCTCATCTCACTGATCAGCCATCGCCACATCTGACGACCCGCATACGACTTCAGCCCCCCCCTCATCATACCAAAATTAATGTCAGGAGGCAAGGGGGGTTCCGAAAATGGTGGTTTCAAAACCCAAACCCATCACTATGTGTCAAAATCATATGATTTCACACACCTTCCCTGCATGAAACCACTTACTGCCAATGTACCCCCCCCCCCCCCCACATGAAATCCTGCTTATCTGTTGTATCAAACCACTGCTCCTGCCGCCATTCATGTCATGCAACATGGTTATGCTATTGTCCAATGAAATTAATTCCTACCCTTCCATAACCATTAGCAAATTAAATTTAATTGATAATCATTAGGCTAATGTACCCGCACCCTTTTCAACGGGAATTAAACCAATTGTCCAAAAATTCATCACTAAACACCTGTTTTGAAATTTTATTTTGATATTTTCTCTGCTCTGCACAGGATTACAAATTCGCAGTTATCACCATAACTCTAGAAATCAAGCTCACGGCTTTTTAAAGCCTCCTTTGTAACTGATAAATATTCTTCTAATCTACAAAGCTTTTCCTCAGTCTCAACCTCTGTTTTGCATCAAAAATTCTTGTATTCACCATTTCAAACAAAGCTAATCATGCCTCTAAAGAAAAAAGGACAAGAAGAACTAGTAAGTCTACTACTACACCCTCCAATTGACTTTCATCACATACCATTAGTAGACATATACCATAAGATCCATGAAACCCTTTGTGAACTTGAGTTATTTGAATTGTATTGCTGGTTAGAGGATAAATTATCAGATAAATATGATGATATAGGACTATGGCATTTCAACCTTCCATGTTATATCTTTCCTCGCACCCATAGTGCTCCAGAATTTGTTAGAAGATGCCAAGCCTAGTATTTTCCCAACCAGAGAGCTATTATCGCTCCTACATGAGAGATTTTAGTGACCATCACTGCCCAAACCATTGAAAAAATTATGCAATCCCCAACCACAGAGAATGTGTTATAGCATCATTTATCACCTTCACATGATTCATGATTTCTTATATGGCTTTGGGCACCCATTCCTACAGACTTGGACAAATTCACTTAAAAACAGTGTAAAAATCCCCATACGCGACTATGCCCGTGATTTTCCGCATGTATACGCGAGTCCAGCTAGAATTTTCCGTGTATGCCATTAAAATGATTAAAAAATATATAATTATTCCCTATTTTTGGGCTGGGTTGATGGTTACTCAGGTAGTTCAACCACCCCAGCACGTGGCCAACTGTTTCCAACTGTTGGAACTACTTGGAGGGAGTATAAAAACCCCTCATGTGTATGGCCTAAGGGAGAGAGAGAGATTTATTTATATTATACTCTGTTGGTATTCCCTATCCAAGTCTGATTCCCCGTGCCTCCTGCACTTTCCCAGTTCATTATAGGAAACCCTTGTTTCCTTGAGATGCACATCTCCCTATATGTCATCTCGTATGCACCAGTTTGGAAGGAGTCTTAGCGAGGCAAGGGCTGGACGGATCCGGAGGACGGTCTGCGAAGGCCGTGGAAGGATCAGGTGATCTCTCCACTCGTTACTTTTGTACATGCTATTTATAATACAGAAGTACCGTGTTGTTCCCGAAATAAACGTGTCAGTGTATACTTTTATGTATGAGAATATTTGTTATACAAGCATTCATTATGATTTATTTAATGTTTTATATGAATCTCACTGACATTTAGAGTATATATATGCTGTACAACCAGTCCTTTGTGCTTGTTTCTTCTTGTCTTTCAGGTTAAGAAGGAAGGACGGTTGCTAGGGGTTTGAACCCTACGGGATCTTCTTCAACCGTAGGACCTACGGGTAACTTTCTCATTCTACTTTATTTAGTTTTTCTGAACGTGCATGGTTGTGTGAGTCCTTCTTAAGTAGCATGCCCCCTCGGCTCGTGGAGTGTTGTAACCCAACGAACCTCAGGGGTGATATTCCCCAAACAGAATCGGCGACTTCCGCCTGGGATCACATTTCGGATTTCTCCCGTTGGGTTGTTTCCAAATTTTCGTTTGGTAAGATTCCACAGCTTAATTTTCATTTGCGTCCTTGGGCCGCATTTTTTACAAAATTTTCGGGCCCGAAGTCCCGTTTTTCGCCAGGTTGTCCTTTTTATTTTTTCATTATTTACCTTTGTATACACGCTTTTTTCTGCACACAGTCACGTATACACGCAAGTTTGTCTAAAGGGACCCGCGTATACGCGAGTTTCCCTTAGCACATACGCGTATGCACGCTGGTTGCATAACTGTGAAGTAGCGTATACCTAGGCAGATTTTGAAATTTTGGGTTTCTTGACTTTTTGGTCCTTTCTGGCTGTGGAGACCTGTTCCTACAGTGTCTCTGTACTCTCTGGATTGTGAAGGAAGTGGTTTCATGTCTTTTCTCTCTTTCGTTTGATTGAAAACTAGTCTTTTTGGCAAAGTGTTGTTTCTGGTGCTGGCACTTCTGAATTGAGTTCCAAGATCGCTTTCTGAGCATTCTTGGCTGTTCTGCTTTATCAGAACAGTGAGCTTCTACTCACTTACTTGCTCCTATATTTGTGTTGTGCTTCGCATTCCGATTTTTTCTTCGTTTTTGATTGGTTTTCTTGAGTTCCATAGACTAGGTTTTGTTGCAACTTTTGAAGAGCTTTTCTTGCTTCTTTGGAGTTTTTGTTTGCGACGAGTTTGCACTATTTGTCTAGGCTGAGTGGCTGAGTTTTCTGGTCTTCTTTTGCTCTTATTGATCTTGCTACGAGTTAGCCTTATAAGGTTTGGGAGCATTCTTGAAGTTTGTGCTTGAAATTCGGTCTTGTTTGGTTTGGATTTTGATAGTTGTGCTTGGTCTTTTCGAGCTCTTTCTTTATAAAACAAAAAAGCTCAAAAAACATTTGCTTTGCTTTTTGTTTTTTCATTTCAAAGGCTTAAAAACATTTTCACTTGTTATTCGCTTTTGTTGTTGCATTTTCATTTTCGTTTGCCATAACTTTTGAAGCTTGTGAGGTTTCTTGCTTTTGGTTTTTGGCTTGATTTTGAGGAGGAGTTGTCATTTGATTTCTTCTTCTTGTTTTTAAGTGTTCTTGATGTCCTCATTTTAAGAGTTCTTGATTTCGAGAGCTAGCTTTCTGGGCAACCAAAGAAGAGTTAAAACTGAAGGAATTTTTGGGAATTTCACTCTGCTTTAGGAGATTTTCATCTTAGGATTTGCATGCTTGTAGTGATTTGCATTAGGTGCATTTAATCATTTAGTCAATTTCTTAGTTTTTGTGAGTGTGAGTTTGCTATTTGAAAAGAAAAATACAATTTTTTAGTCTCGTAGAACCTGTATAGAGATTTCTCTTCATCGAAAGACAAAGAACTGCATTTGCATGTAGTTAAGTTTTTATTAATTTCTTTTGCGTCAAAAACACCATACGTTTCATCTCCGCATCCTTGTGACTTAATATAACAGCCATTAAAATAAGTGATTTAATCTAAAATCAACTAGCAAGTTTTCTAAGTGTCAATCACCAACTAGCTAGGTTGTAGGGCCTTGGAATAGGTGAGTGGAGAGTTAACTCTCCAAGGCCGCTCAAACAAACATAGAAGTTGATTAATTGAGCGAAATCCAACTCCGTGAGGTGGACTGGGAAAGCTCTCATCTGAGAGTCAAGCGCGAGGGGAAGTGAAGGCTGAGAAGAGGGATACCCCCTCTCCGATTGGCTGAATCTGACCTCAAGACCATTCCGCCCGGCTTCTGATACGGATTGGTGCCCATAGTTGCCACTCCTAGGTTCCACACAGGTGACTGCGGGGGGGAATACCCGTGGTACCTGAGGCAGACGTCGCATCACTTTCAGCAGTACTTCTCGGGGGTGCCCTTGCGAAGCTTGGGTTCTTGAGCCGACAAAGGCTGTCATTAGGAGGTCGGCGTAACTGTTTCTGATACCTTCGCTAGTTGTTCTGGGCCATAATCATCCCAGACTGCTTTCGGGAGGTCCTATATTTCGCTTTCCTGTATTTTGGTGTCTGGTCCTCATCACCCGGAGCGAAAATACTTGGAGGCTGTTTGCTTGACTATATCTCAGGGATTTTTATTTTAGTGAGTGCTCTTTGCTCCTAGCTTGCCTAGCTTTTCACTTTTTTGAGTCTAATTTAAAATCTATAAAAGTGGCTGATCAAGCGCCTCGTCGTTCGAGGAGAATCCGGGGGTTATCTCCCGAGAGTCCAGAGCCTTCTTCGAGAAGGCGTAGGAGTGATTTAGCAGGTGGTTACCACCCTGTGGCGTCTGACGCAGTGGAGAGAGATCCTCCACAGAGGTCTGAAGGTTTCATAGCTGATTCTGGTGTCGGTCCCGAGAGGAGCGCTCCGCTCACCTCGCGAGTTTTGTTTCCTCAGGAAAAAGATTTTCAAATCGAAGACGTACCCGAGCCTCCTGCTACAGGTCCATCTCCTCTTCCTCCTGATTATCCGTTCGTTGTTCATTACATCAGACCTGAGTCGGAGAGACCGCCAGATCTTCCGTATCATTCTTATATTTTGATGGCCACGACTGGGAACGCAACTTCTGCTGTGAGTGCTGCAGGCATTCAGACTCCTGCTTCTGTTGAAGCAGGGGGCACTATTGCTTCATCTTCGATTGCTTCTAGTGCTGCTGTGTTTGGCTCTGGGTTCACCCAAGCACATGCTTCTCATTCTGGTCCCTTTTGTTCAGGGTTCCCCTCTAGTGGGAACCCCTCTTTTTCCTTTTCCGCTGCTTCAGCTGGATCTACGCCCATGTCTAACATGGCTAGTGGATCAGCTTCGTTTCAGGGTTTTCCCTTTGGGACTAGACACATTCCTAGTTCCAATCCTTCTTTAGGGTCATTTCCGTTTACGTCCCAGACCCAGAGTTTCAACCCTTGGTCTAGGGGGCAAAGTTCGACTACTTTTACGGGATGGAATCCTGTCTTTACTACAGCGGGGGCAGGGAATCAGTTTTACGCAGGTCATCAAGGGAATGATTCTTTCCCTTCATCGAGTGCTTATCAGTCTTTTTCTCCTCTGTCTAATGCTTGGAACCCCTATCAGGGGCTCTCCTCTTCATTCAATACTTCAGCGGGGGGAATTGGTCTAGGCTTTGGTAACTCGGCGTGGGGAGGAGGTTCTTCTCCGTTTTCTACGAGTCCTTTCTGGCAACCTGGTGCCTCATCAAATCTAGGCTATTCTTTTCAGAATGTTGGGAATCCATCCCATCAAGGATGGAATTCTCAGGCTCCGCCTCGCTTACCTTTTCTGGCAACATTAAACTTGCCAGATTTGTCGAAGTTGACTAATGACCCGATTCGTTATAGTCCGGGGTGGCCTCCGGTCCCGACCAAACTTCCTTCAGACATTCCAAAGTTTGAAGGTAAGAATGGAGAGGATCCGGCGGACCACATCACCACTTTCCACTTATGGTGCTCTTCAAACTCCCTGATCGATGACTCGATTAGGTTGAGATTATTTCAACGCACCCTAACTGGAAATGCTGCCAAATGGTATATCGAGCTCACTGGGGGCAGTTTTGCCACATTTGGAGAACTGGCTGTCACATTTCTAAACCATTTTCAGTTGCCTGTCAGATATGAGGCTGGGACCGAACTCCTGGCTAATTTTAAGCAAGATGAGGCAACTCACATTTCTGATCACATTCAGGAATGGAGGAGAAGGAAGAGGCTTATCAAAGCTCATATTCCAGGTGAATTCCTTCTCGAATGGTTTCTCAAATCCCTGCAGTCAGATATTTCGAAAGATGTATCCCTATCTGGGGTATTTTCTGAGGAGCAGGCCATTTTTAGGGCCCAGCAGCTGGAACTGATCTATTCTCAGTCTGGGGTCCTTTATAAATATTTGCCCAATGCTCCTCGCTCCAAATTAGATTTGTCGAAAACTAAACCTGGTCCGCATGGTGATGGGCTTGTCGGATCGGTCAATAGTGGTGCAGCCAGCCTGCTTTCTCAACTGCAGCAGTTGTCTTTACAATCTACTCCTTCTGGTCAGGCTTTGCCTGCTGATTCATCACCTTCCCAGTCTTTGTCTATAAATGTTGTCCAAGCTTCTGATCCCAAAGGAAATCAACAATCCGATGGGAAGAAGAAGGGACGAAATAACAAGAAGAAGGGCAAGAACGGGAAGGGCAATGCAAATAAAACCAACGAGTGTGTTGGTGAGGGTCAAAAGGAGAAAAATAAAGTGAAGTTTCCATGCAAGCTTTGTGCTGGAGACCATCTCACACACCTTTGCCCTAAAATTCAGGATGCTCAGCGCTTGTTAGCTCAGCAGGGTTCTTCTAGTTCCCAGGCTGTGTTAACAAACCCTTTTCCCCAAGGGCAGAAATTAGTTGTTGGCGCGAACCAAAATCCTGGGGCTTCCTCTAGGGGCACCCAGGAAGGGGAAATTCCATCGAACATTTTCATGATGAGTGCTCACGCGGATATCGCTACGAGATCCCGTGATTATGGCGGAGAAGAGTCTTCGAAAGCTAAGGATGTTCCTGATGCTACTGAGCCGCTTCACATCACGAAGCCTACTGTTGAGTCTATGCCTCGGATGCCCAAAGCATCTTCTAAGCGGTCAACGATTAATCCAAATGCGAGGGCTACCCAGAACTACTCGATTGTAGAAGATCTGGCGCAGAGTCCTTGTGCTATGTCAGCTTTAGAGGTACTCCAGTCTTGTCCGGCTCAGCGCAGTGCTTTGCTCACTACCATTGGGGCTATTGATCTGAAAAATTCTCTTCTGATTACTTTTGATATGAATAATTTTAAGAAGAGACTTCCTCATCACATGGCGTTTCATATTAGATCATCGTATCGGAAGTGCAATATCTTTCAAACGGTCGTTGATGAGGGTGCTTCCACATGCGTGATGTCTCTCGCATGCTGGAAGACACTTGGATCTCCCAAAGTTGTTCCATCTAGCACTGTTCTTACTGCGTTCGATGGTCATTCTCACAGACCCCATGGTATTGTCCCGGCTTTGCCCATCTGTGTTGGGGGAAAAACCGTTAATATAGAGGTTGAGGTAGTAGATGCAGCCTTGGACTACAACCTTCTGTTGGGGAGGAACTGGATTTATGAGATGGATGCCATTGCATCCTCATTATTTTGAATTGTATGTTTCCCCCACGAAGGGAGGATTGTCACAGTGGATCAACTGGACTGTCCTCAGGTAGACCTGAATGCGCCTTCTGACTCATCCGTTCCTAAGTTGGATAATACTAAGGCGCCTGTTGAGAATCTAGGAGTTGGAATGTATTCTTCCCTGATGGGTACTTTCGATCTTCCTCCTCCTACGGTGCATATTAATGCTATTTCATCCTCCAAGGCTCCCCTTCGAAGAGAGTTCTTTCGAACTCATTATTTTTCGGACCCTTGGACCTTGCCTTCCCCTACTGCCACATTAGCAGAGGGTCAAGTGGGTGGAATGGAATTTCCGATTTCTGCAGCTGAGATTGCATATCAGTCTATTGTTGACACTGCAGAATCCATTCCAGCTCCTCTTTCACCAGAAGAGTTGGATGGTGATGTGGCTCCGGCTTGGACGCTGAGTTCTTCTTCGGCCCAGGATTGCCTTGATACAACTCTTCCATCCGAAGAGGCAATCCTGGAAGCCATGACCGGTATAGATAGACCGTGGGATGATTTGCATCATCGGTCTTACTTCCTACCTGACTTAAGCGAAGTTGAAACAAGTTTTCCAATTCCTCAGTCTCCTGGTCCTGTTCACCCAGTCTTGAACCCTTTGGCACCAACACAGGTTTATGCTGAAGGGAACATGGCTGTGAACTCTCCTACTATCCCGGTGAACATTTCCAGGGATCCCAATATTATCGAGAATGTCTTCATTGGAGCTGAATGTTCCCGTGAAGAGGTTCAAATTTACACCGAGCTCTTTAAAGAGTATAGGGATGTATTTGCTTGGTCTTATGAGGAAATGCCTGGCATAGACCCATCTATCGTTCAGCATGAGATCAAGACGTATGAAAACGCTAAGCCGGTCAGGCAAAAACTTCGTCCGGTCAATCCTAGGAAGGCAGCAGCTATCAAAGCTGAAGTTGAAAAGCTGCTTAAGGCGGGATTCATTTTCCCTATTCCTCTGACTGAATGGGTTTCAAACCCCGTTCCGGTAGATAAAAAGCAAGGAATGATTCGAGTGTGCATCGATTTCAGAGACCTAAATAAGGCATTTCCTAAAGATAATTACCCCACACCATTCATCGATCAGAGCATTGACGAGTGTGCCGGTAACGATATTTTCTCCTTCATGGACGGTTTTTCCGGATATAATAAAATTACTATCCGTCTTGAAGATCAACATAAGACTACATTTATTTGTCCCTGGGGTACGTTTGCATACAAGAAGATGCCTTTTGGTCTTAAAAATGCTGGGGCTACCTTTCAGCGGGCCATGTCTTACGCCTTCCACGACATCAAAAAGATTATCGAGGCATACTTAGATGATCTAGCTGATCATTCTCGAAAGAGGATGGATCATCCTGGTCACCTCCGACAAATATTTGAAAGATGTCGTTTCTATAAAATTCGATTGAATCTGAACAAGTGCATTTTCGCGGTTACATCCGGTCGGCTATTGGGATTCATTGTGTCTAGGGAAGGGATAAGGGTAGATCCCTTCAAGGTTGAGGCAATACTTCGGTTGCCTCCCCCGTCTTCAATCCGTCAGCTTCAAAGTCTCCAAGGGAAGTCTAATTTTCTCCGGAGGTTTATCGTCAATTATGCTGAGATTACAAAAGGATATATGAGATTGTTGAAGAAAGGAGTTCCTTTTCTTTGGGACGACTATGCTCAATGCTCGTTCGATGCTTTGAAAAAGGCATTGACCTCTGCTCCTTTACTGAGTCCACCTGATTATAGCAGAGATTTTCTTTTGTATCTGGCAACAGCAGAGTCTACCATTGATATGGTTCTGGTTCAGGAAGATGATGCTCTAGCAGAGCATGTTATTTACTACCTTAGTCGAGGACTGGTAGGACCTGAACTTCGACACACTCCGATAGAAAAGTTAGCCTTAGCAGCAGTCCATGTTGTGCAGCGACTCCGACATTATATTATTCTTCGCAAAACTTATGTCTTGGAAGCTGCCAATCCATTTCAGTTTGTCCTTAGCAAGCGAGTGATTGGGGGAAAATATAATAGATGGATTGTGATTTTACAAGAATTTGATCTCGAGTTCATGTCTGCCAAATCCAAGAAGTCATTAGTTTTTGCGGAATTGATCTCCGAGTTGCCTTGTGGAGAGGAGATGATCTATGATGAGTCCTTTCCGGACGAACACTTGTTTCTGATCTCTCCACGGGATCCTTGGTATGGGGATATCATTGTGTATCTCCAGACTGCGAAGTTTCTCTCTACTTTTTTGAAAGATGCGCGTCGTAAACTGCGTCACTTGGCCAAGAATTATCTGATTATTGGTGATGATTTGTACCGTTGAGGGGTTGATTCAATCCTAAGACGCTGCTTAACTCTCGAGGAAGCTGAGGCTGTGCTCAATGATTCTCACAGTGGAGCTTGTGGGGGTCATTTATCTGGGCTTGCTACAGCCCAAAAGATTTTGCGTGCAGGATACTTTTGGCCCTCGATTTTCAAAGATTGTATTGAATCGGTCAAAAAGTGTCATCCTTGTCAGGTTTATACTCGAAAAATGCGCGCTCATCCAGCTCCGCTTTTTCCAGTCGTTACTGTCGGACCCTTTACAAAGTGGGGTATTGATTATACTACTTGTAACCCGCCTTCGGCAAAACGTCACAAGTACATTATTGTAGCAGTAGACTACTTTACGAAGTGGGTTGAGGCTATGCCTACTTTTGGGAACGATGGTGAGACTGCAGCTCTATTCCTATTCAACCAGGTTATCGCTCGTTTTGGTATACCTAGAGAGATTGTCACTGACCATGGCAGTCATTTTCAGAATAGTATGATGGCTGAGTTGGCTCTCAAATTGGGTTTTCGGCAGGAGCATTCATCTCCATACTATCCTCAAGCCAATGGGCAAGTGGAAGCCATGAATAAATCCTTGAAGACAATTCTTCAAAGGACAATTGATAAAGCTAGATCCAACTGGCATATTATGCTATATCATGCACTTTGGGCATACAGGACGTCAGTGAAAACTGCAACTGGCTTTACTCTGTTTCAGTTAGTGCACGGGGTGGAATCCGTATTTCCTATTGAATGCGAGATTCCTTCTCTTAAATTAGTTGTTGAGCTTCTTCCTGACACTTCCAGTCTGGAAGAACGGCTTCTTCATCTGGAACATCTCGATGAGAAGCGTCGGGATGCAGCCACGATGAATGAAGCGCATAAAAACCGAGTAAAAGTTCAGTACGATAAGGCGGTCAAGCCTAGGGTCTTTTCGGAAGGTGACCTTGTTTTGGTCTATGCCCAAGAAAAGGATGCCCTGGGGGCAGGAAAGTTTAAATCTATGTGGTATGGCCCCTATATCGTTAAAAAGGTCCTTAAGAAAGGAGCTGATACCTTGGTTGATTTCGAAGGGAACGAGTTGCCGGAGCCCCGAAATGGGCTCTATTTGAAGAAGTATTATGCCTAGGCTTCGGCCTGGCATGTTGCTTTTGTATATAGTAGTTTTTTCTTTGTACATATCTGATTGATTTTCGATTTTTGATGAGTTGGTGATGTTTTTGATCTGCTTTGGCAGGTTGTGTTGGATGTCATGAGTCATTTTGGTTTCACCGATGGTGCTAGTAGACACACCCGGAACTTAGCTTCCGCGGCTTGGGTGCTTCATTATCCTTCCGGTCAGCTGTTGGTATCAAGAGGGGTCTGCATTGGTCCTGCTTCCAATAACGTAGCAGAATACACTGCAGTCATTCATCTACTCTCGGAGGCAATATCTTCGGGTGTTGATTCGTTGGTAGTTTTCTTGGACTCCCAGCTGGTGGTGTCGCAGTTGAACAACACTTATCGGGTACGAGATCCAGTTTTATTACGATTGTTCTTGAGGGTACGTTTGTTACAAAGGTAATTTCAATTTTTAACATTCATTCATATTCCTCGAGATGACAATTGGTTTGCTGACTCATTAGCTAATCAAGCTTTAGATTGGCATATTAATCATTCAATACAATAAATTTTAATCATCAAAAACATCATACATTTGATACATTTATCACATCACATAAAATATCGCTGTATATATCATCGGAGTGTCAAAAAACTTTACAAAATTTGGATCCATAAATGTCGTACAAAACTTGGGCTTATGCCCCATCATGTTCAGTCTCAAAAAATAATATACAGTCATCTAATATATAATATCTGTCTACTCCTGAGGTCCCTGCCCAGAAGTCGTGTTCCTATAGAACGTGACTGCAGTGGCAACTCGGCGGAATAGTCTAACCCAGTCTCGGGGCACTCCTACCACCTATCTCTGGATGGCTTCTGGCAGGTCCTCCACGGTAGCCATAGGGATTTGGCGGGTTAATCCCTCCAAGTTTCTCTGCACGGCCTGGAGAGTCCTATCTGAATCCACAGTATCCGCTTCGCCCCTGCGGCGCTTGTGGCGCGGGAGACCCTCAGGACGAACTGGTCCAACATTTGAAACATGATCATTTTTAATTGTCAGTAATTATGAATCCAATCAAAAACATGTTTGTTTTTCATTTTTTCACACATATTTGAAAAAATCCAAAAAAAATTTATAAGTCAAATTTTTTTTGCAAAACTTACCGACTGTTCCCCATGCTGTGCCTGGTGGAAGAACTAGATCCGGATCTCCACGAAAGTCCATCCCGGCATAGGGATAGTCGTCCACTGCGATGATTTGTTCTCCCCACCACAGGAAGAACTCATCGTCCCACGTGGTTCGGGGTACCTCACTACCCCCCAGTCTCTTCATCATGTCCGCCCAACGGGCAATTCTTGGGTCCCGCGGGCTACTGATGGTAGAGATGACTCTGGGTCTCAAAGCTGGTATCTTCTCAAAGAAGAATGTTGTCAAAATGGTCCCATAGCCAAAATTTTTGGTCTTTTCTTGGCAGATTGAGGTCAGCTGTTGTTTCATGTTCAGTAGAAGGGCTGTGCACCAATCATACACATGAGTCAGACATTCTACTGCTATGCTCATTTGCGTCCTGGACGCCTGATGTAGAGAGGCGGATCCTGCCACTCTGCCGATGGTGAAAAGGAGGATTTTCATGTGCAAATCCCTCACATCTTTAATTGCAATCTGAGTTCCAACCTTTTTGGAACCCCCTACGCAATACACGTGGACATAGTCTTCCACGGTTAACCCTCCCAGGGGCTTCCCGTGCAAGTCTACTGGTTCTCCCCTCCGGGAGAGTCCAGTAATGAAATATATGTCTTCCACTTCAATGCGTAGTGGCATCTGATCAATAATGAAGCAATCCTGATCTGGTTCCCAGTAATTAACGAGCATTTCTAGCAACCACACATTGCTTTTCATATTTGGCATTTTAAAGAATTTGAACAATCCGCAATTCCGAAGGATATTTTGCGTTGCGCGATCTTGCATGACCTCTTGGTCTATTGCGCTATGCTCACGTTCCCTCCATGAGATAGTCATCCTGTCAAATTTCATCAAATTATGCATTAGCCACGCTTTTTTGCATTCGGACCTGCGCATACACGGTTTTTCCTTTGCACAGTCGCGTGTATACGCGAGTTTCCTTTAATGAACCCGCGTATGCGCAAGTCCGCATATTTTAGCAAGGGTTTTAAAGCTAAAATTCACTTAATTTTAATTTCCAAATGGAAAAAATGAATAAACAGGATGATTTAGGAACCTACCTGAAGTTTCGGTGCGTTTCGACGGTCGGTTGTTCCTGATTTGACGAAAGAAGTTTTTTGCTCCAGAGCACTTTTTTCCAAATCAGCAATGCAATAATGAACCAAATATGAGGTAATTTGTCTATTTATGGCTAAAAAGTTGAAAATTTTCGCAAAAATTCCTTATGCTCATTTTTTCGATCTATCTTAAGCTGCATAACCCGGTTGCTTGGAAGTGCCCAGTTTGGTATGTTTTCAGGTACATTTTGACGATTTTGAGATTTTTCCCGGTTTTTGATCCATGATTTCCGACTCTTCACGGCAGGTATATGATCTTCACTGGCATATAGGTTAGGGAAATCACTTTCCGTTGCATCTTGAATTCTAGCCTCCATACTGATCACTTGCCTTAGGGTCGATCCCATCAGGTCATGAGTATTACACCCATTTCACTCGCCGATTATTTAATCATGACTCGATGGTAGAGCCTTCCTTTACATGGGCTTCCTAGTTAGTTCCTCGCTATCACTTGTTGCCCATGCTGCTTTTTATGTAGGCTCAGGAGTCCTCTTTAGTCCCGCCATGTCTTATGTGTTGAAGCTTCATTCTTCTTCTTCATCACTTATCATTTTTTCTGGCTTTTACCCTAGAGGCTCCCTGGTGTCGTTTAAGTTGTATTACTGCATTGCATATTGGCTACTTGTTTATCCTGGCCTTTAGCCATCTTCATTTGGACTCGATGTTTAAGCCAACTTTTGACCTTGACTTTCTGTACAAGTTAACCATTGCATGCACTTAGCTATCACGACTTGACACCTTTTACCCATGGATGGAACGTTCCTCTGAGTATCACTTACCAGTTTTCGCCACCTTGCATTGAGCATAGGATTGTTCCAATCCCAGGAACTAGTGCATCCGATTTCCTGATACTCGTTCTATCCATTGTACCATAGCATTCTTTTATTCTTTTTCAGGCTTATTATATGAAAAAGACAAAAAAATCAAATATAACAAAAAGAGCGGGAACGGGATGTATCTTCATTGTTTTGATGGCAGTACAGAGTCAGTTTGTCGCCCTTGAACAAAACACATATACTTATATATATTTCCTACATTTGGGATGGTTTTAGTTTTGACCTAGGTTCAGCCTTTACCATGTTTCACTTGTCAGTCCTCCCCCGGTTGGTTATCTCTTCCAATCATATGGAGAGTTTGTTCTGCCTCCTGCATAACAGACTTATACAGTGTCACTTTTTACTGCCATGGTCATCACGAGTCATGCTTTTGTTCAAGGGAAGTCTAACCAGATTCGGCCATTCTGCGGTGTCTCTTGACTCATTATTCAGTCGGCCTTCTCGATCTTGTCAGTATCTTGTTCTATCACATCAGATGTTTTGGTCTTCTGCTCGTGCTGGTTTGAGAAGGTCCCCATTGACTTCTTGCCGGCGGGTTTGTCTCTTATCGACTACGACACATTGCTCCGAGAGCAAACCTAGAGCCGCACCTTGGGCCTATTTCCATCATTGATAGGTGACCTCGTGCTCAGCATTTGATCATCATCATGGGTCTTTGACTGAGTGGTTTCCCCCGTGTTCGACGTCAGCACACATTATCACACTTGGGATTCGTGCAGTACCTTGATTTCCATTTGACCCTATCGGTGGATTTCTCGCCTCTGTGTCAGCTTTCATTATTGGTTGGTTCAGAGGGTTTCTTCCGTGCGCTAGCTTCATCTTGTGCATGTCGGAAACGTACTTCGGTTTTGGTTTCGTCACTCTACTTCATCCGATTCCTTCCAAATCTTGGCCTGTGGGTTACACTCGCGCTGGACTGATGTGGGATGCCTTAATGCCTTCCTTCTAGCAGATCTTTTCCCATCGACTCCGACTCATTGCTCTGGGAATAAGGTCTAGAGTCTTTTTGTCAGTACCTTAGGGTTTGCAGTCATCAGTGGCAGACTCTTCGCTATCGACAGTGGGGATTCATCATTGCCTCTTGATTGGTATATTCTTTCAGGTGTTCGACTTCAACTCATTCATTCGCACTTGTCAGATTGTACTAGGGCACCTTGACACTCATTATCATTATCGGTGGGTTGTCTCGCGTTGGTTAACGGTATACATCATTGACCGGTAATCCAACGATTTCTCACATGGTCGACTTCAGCTCATTTATTCCCATTGTGTAGAATTGTGCCATAGTGATCGGTGAAGACCTCGGGTTGCATTAGCATTTTTCGGTTCACTTTTGACAGTCCATTCAGTTTCTACCAGTGATGCCGTCCACCCTTATATGTTGCAGTTCAGTACAGCAGCATCCTATATGTTGGTTCCCGAGTTGCGTGATTGTACCATTTGTTCCACCTCTTATGATTCGGTACTTGGAGATTCAGTTACTTATATGATCAGACATCCAGTTGCACCATCCTTGATCAGCTTTCTATATGTGATACTTGGACATTGATTCAAACTTACACTTCCGGGCCATGCTCAGATGATTCATTGTGTACTTTCAGTTCAGCTATACTTGTATACATGTTGGATCTATTCACTACTTTCTATATGATGTATTTTTTGGACTGAGCATGGGTATGCCCGCCTCAGCATGAGTTGACTCTCTGTTTTCTTTCATTGGTTTTTGGCAGGCTGAAATCTGGTGAAGTCCTCTCTTGTCCTTGCGAATTTCTTTCTATGTGCATAATACATTTCGGCCATCATGTACCCCTTCTGACCTCATATATTAGGGGGCATCTGTTATAGCATCATTTCTCACCTTCACATGATTCATGATTTCTTATATGGCTTTGGGCACCCATTCCTACAGACTTGGAAAAATTCACTTAAAAATAGTGTAAAAATCCCCATACGCGACTATGCCCGTGATTTTCCGCGTGTATACGCAAGTCCAGCTAGACTTTTCCGCGTATGCCATTAAAATGATTAAAAAATATATAATTATTCCCTATTTTCGGGCTGGGTTGATGGTTACTCAGGTAGTTCAACCACCCCAGCACGTGGCCAACTGTTTCCAACTGTTGAAACTACTTGGAGGGAGTATAAAAACCCCTCATGTGTATGGCCTATGGGAGAGAGAGAATTATTGATATTATACTCTGTTGGTATTCCCTATCCAAGTCTGATTCCCCGTGCCTCCTGCACTTTCCCAGTTCATTACAGGAAACCCTTGTTTCCTTGAGATGCTCATCTCCCTATATGTCATCTCATATGCACCAGTTTGGAAGGAGTCTTAGCGAGGCAAGGGCTGGACGGATCCGGACGACGGTCTGCTCGAAGGCCGTGGAAGGATTCAGGTGATCTCTCCACTCGTTACTTTTGTACATGTTATTTATAATACAGAAGTACCATGCTGTTCCCGAAATATACGTGTTAGTGTATGCTTATATGTATGAGAATATTGTTATTTAAGCATTCATTATGATCTATTTCATGTTTTATATCGATTTCACTAACATTTAGAGTAGATATATGCTGTACAACCAGTTCTTCGTGCTTGTTTCTTCTTGTCTTTCAGGTTAAGAAGGAAGGATGGTTGCTGGGGGTTTGGACCCCGCGGGATTTGCTTCAACCGTAGGACCTACGGGTAACTTTCTCATTCTACTCTATTTAGTTTTTCTGAACGTGCATGGTTGTGTGAGTCCTTCTTAAGTAGCATGCCCCTGCTCTGTGGAGGTTGTAACCCAACGAACCTCTAGGGTGATATTCCTCGAAACAGTCGCTCAAAATAACCCTTGGGTTTCCATGTAGCTTTTGAATTGTGTCCATAAATGTAGTAGCAATTGTATTTGCTTTAAATGGATGAGATAATACACAAAAGTGTGCATACTTGGTAAATCTATCAACTACCACCATGATGACACTCTTTCCTTTGAACTTAGGTAAACCTGTGATAAAATCCATTGAAATCTCCTCCCAACGTTGACTTGGAATGGATAACGGTTGTAGAAGACCCGGGGTCTTAATTGTCTCAACTTTATTCTATTGGCACACCAAACATTCTGCCACAAACTTTTGAATATCAGATTTAAGGCCATCCCAAAAAAATTCTTTCTTCACCCTGTGGTAAGTTTTTAAAAATCCTAAGTGTCCTCCTAAAGGAGAAGTGTGCAATTCCAAAATAATCTTTTGTTTTAGTTGGGAATTCTTACAAATATATAAGAGATCTTTGTACCATAAGGAATCATTTTTCCAACTAAATGTATCAGATGTACTAGGATCTTGTTGCAATTTTTGAATGAGGATCCGCACTTCTTCGTCCTTCTTCCATTCATCTCTTGCTTCGGTTATCCAATTTGGTTGGATAATAGAAATGGCACAAAGCAATGCTTCCACCTCTTCATTCTTTCTTGAGAGTGCATCTACAACAACATTTATTTTGTTCTCATCATGAGTTTCCTCTACTATCTTTTCACCATTAGGAAACATTTCTTTTATCAACTTTGTCAAACCTTCCATGTCTGCTTTTAGATCATTCTTCATGTTTTCCATCTTAGCTTCCATGTCATCCATCTTAGATTCCATGCTAGCTTCCATGCCATCCATATTAGCATCCATGCCATTCTTCAAACCATCCATATTAGATTCCATGCCTTTCTTCAAAACTTCCATGTCGTTTTTTATTGCTCTTTGCGAGAGCGAAATTTGTTGCACTTTCTCTTGTAATTTTGATATGTGATGTTGCCATTTTTTGTCTTCATGAGACATAGTAGAGCCTTATAAAGGCTTAATGGGTGTTGAAATATTTTTAGGGGCCATTTGAGAATCCAATACTAATATCTATTATACAATATGCCCTTAGAATCATTTCAACTTGATTCTTCAAACAAGACTGATGCAATTCAGAAAAAAAAATACACACCTTTTACTTGCTTTTGAGGAGCTCGATATTGAAATTGACTTATCTCTAGACTTGTAGATCCTCAATATCTAAAATTAGGCCCTGTAGTATTCTCTGAAGCTTCTTTCCAATGCCACAGGTCTGACTTGATTTGGATTCTTCAAGGCAAATTTATGTCTAATCTCCCACAATGACCTAATTATGGACTAGTTCAGTAGAGCGAACTTGTATGACTTGCCATGTGTCACTGTTTGCTCCTTTGGCTATGAAATTTATAGATAGGAAACTAAATTCTGTGTACTTCCAGTCAATTTTTACATAATTCCAATCCGATGCTCAGAGAGATATTTATGAATATTTTCCGACGATCACCTCTTTAAATTAAATTCGAGAGCCTAAAAAAGACCTAACTTCCACAGATCATATCTCTGAAAAATATTGAAAACCAAGCTCTGAAATTTTGTGACGATGTTCGTCAAGATTTCGGCTTCGCTCTCTAAATATTTCAGCTTCTGAAACTTCATATAAACAAATTTATAGTGAAAATTCCACGATGGCCTTTTTAAGTGAAATTCAGGGGCCTGCGAAAATCCCTAACTTTAATAGATCATATCTCCGAAAATATTGTGAACCAAGCTTTGAAATTTCGCAAGGATGTTCCTCAAGATTTCGGCTTCGCACTCTAAACATTAATGCTTCTGAAACTTCATAGAAAAAAATTTATAGCGAAAATTCCATGATGATCTGTTTGGACCAGAAAAACCCTTGAATCCAAAGCTCTGATTCCAAATGTTGTTAAACTAGCTCCAAAAATAGAAGAAAAGAGATATCAACACCTTAGAAATAAGCCATTTCGAGGGGGAAACCTCCAATACATTACATGAATGAAAAATTCTTGGATGATACAAATTACAAAACCTCCTTTCTATATATAGGAGTCCATGGGGCCACAATGTAATCCTAACCGACCTAACAATAATAATTTAAGGGGACAATAATAACAATATGGGAGTTACAGGGGTACAATAATAATAATAAGGGGCTACACTAACAACAATAAGGGATTATACTAGTAATATAGGGACCTAACACAACATGTAACTTTGACATCAAGCATGTCAAAGAGGAGAGCCATGTTATGACAGGGGCTGCATTTCAGATTTCTACAGTGCCGCCATTGTTAGGGAGTCTAGATCCTTATTGGGAGTCCCAAATCTTGATGGAATACTCCAAGGACCTCTTCACATGTAAGGTTCTTGATGGTAAAGTGATGGATGGGAGGTATAAAGTAGTTGATGGGGTCATTTATTCTCATGATCAGATCTGTTTGGCTAGAGACTCCAAGCTTAAGTATAAACTACTTAATGCAGCCTATGAGATCTTTCTTTCCAAACCCACTAGTTTCATTAGAGCATACCATACTATCTTAGATGGATTCATGTGGGAGAACTTCAAAGAGGATATGCACTCTCATATGAATAAGTGCATAGATCATTTTCTAGTTGAGGAGGAACATAGCTCTTGGGAAGAGTTATCATCATCACCTCCTTATTCATTGGGTGTGAGAGGGAGCTCATCCATGAGTTACCTCACTGATTTGAATCAAGTGTATAGCAAGACTTGTATTTCTAAACATCACGATGTATCTACTATATGCTTGTATTTTCTTAACACTCATATGCAAGGCTTTCCTCCAAGAGGGGGCACTTTTTCTTATGGGCTTCACGAGCTACTTGGAACCATGAGCAATGGAGATGTTGACCATCCCCTAAGATATTTTGGGGAGATATTGTATTCTTCATGGTGGGCTTCATTCGCACCAACTATCATAAACCTTCTCCAAGCATGCAATAAGGATGGGGCAACAAACAAGTGTTGGGGAAAACACTTGTCATAGCATATTCTATGGCAGTTAGGAGTAAAACTGTGCTAGTTGCACATGAGGGACCTTTGTCCTTCTCCTTTATTACATATGGTAGCTAGCATGATTCTAATTATGATTCCATATGTTGAAAATGTTCTTATATTTGTTTAGGACATGGTTGGAGGAGAGACGCATTGGTTGGATGTGTCCTTGGGGGAAGAAATTTCCCACACACTTTACACTACATGTTTCAAGGTGAGCATGGGAGATTATATGGCCACTATAGTAGATCACTAGTTTCTTTATGAGGTGGGCCATATGATTTTTTGGAGCACTTGGGATATGCCTCTGATGAGCATTTGGGAGGAGCTTTTCTATGAATTACCAAGATGGGAGGTGATTTATTTCATTTGGATGATAGCATGGAGGTGGGAGCTCTTCATTAATGATGAAATTCCCGATGATTGTCATCACTTCTATCTTGAGGAGGCCATTGATCACCAAGAAGGTTTCCATATAGACCTTCCTCTCTTTCATGATGATATCTATTTGGTTTATCCACCAAAGGCCAACTTGCTCACTTGGGAGGAACCATTGGGAGACAGAATTATTGCAGAAAATCTAAAGCGATGGTGGAGACTGTTGGATGAAGAGGTCACAAGAGGAGGAGGGGAGATTTTTCAGCACCCTTGCAGTTGCTTGAGGACAAGAAAAATTTGGGAGGGGAAGACTGTAATATTCCTACATTAGCATGCAGCTAATAGGAATATTAATTTTTCTTTTAAAATCTAGTTAGATGAATAAATGGGAAAGGGGGCTCATAAGTTGCTTCAGTAGGAATAAAATCCCTCATAATGTGAAAAGGGATCATGTTAACAACCAGATCAAGCATCCACATGGGTGAATCGGGCCTAAAATGTGTGGAAAAATTCAAGTTTGATCAAGTCAACAACATTATTATATGAGGAGTGGACCCTAAATAAAGACAGCTCAGTGTGAATGACAATCAATCTAGCTAGTCAAAATGAAGACACCTTGAGTGTGAAAAGAGACAATGCATGAAGATCCAGTCAAGCTTGATCTAGTCAAGATCGACTACATCAAACAAAGCTGTAAAAATATGAATAAGACTAATGGAGACAACGTAATTTTGGTGGAGGAGCCTTTGCATGGAAGCAACCTCATAATTGGGTGGGACCCTTGGTGAGGAAGCTCATCAACTATATAATGAAGGGAATGGAAACCATATGAGGCATGATTGAATATTATATTTTTTATGTGGTCTTTTTACACTTATTTGCATTCTTTGGCTATTTAGCTAAATTTTTTGCACTGTTTAGTGCAAGGGTTTTCTCATGCGGGAATTCCCGAATCTTTCTTGGAGATCTTGTTTAAGAAATCTGAGGAGAGAATTTTGTGCTAGATTTTCAACTATCTAGTGTTAGGCCAAGTAGTTACCTATAGCAACAATGCAATCCCTTTCAGAAACTTTGTAATTTCTTAAGGTATTGCAGTGGAGGGGTTTAATCCCTTGCATTGTGAGCTAATTTCCCTTAAGGAGGTTCATTCTTCTTCCCATAAAGCTAGAAGGAGAGTCTACTGCCATTTATTTGCATGATCAACCATATTTATGCAGTTCTTCAGCCATACAGCATGATTCAGCCATAGATTTGACGCAGAAAATTTCATGTATATCATTTCTGTCAAGAAACCCTACCTGGGTCATCTTGGATCTATGTAAAAGAGACTAGATCTTTGTTTTTATGCCTCATTGATTAATATAATAGAAGATCTGATTTGTCTCTATACTTCTGAGCATAAACCCTCTATAAAATGCACTTTCACTTTATGCAATAATTTGTGTTGTAGTAAATCTTGGGGTTTTCAGTGTTTTTGGGTTGTTTTGAGCATGGGATACTTGTTTAACTAGGCAAAAGTTATTTGTTTCTGATTTCCTCTCAAATAAAGTTGTAATAATGTCATATCTAATGGATCCATGGGCTACATTTTTCTGTTAATGCTTATATTTCTGAAAAATGTGTTTTTCATGCATGTATTGCTGATTTTCCCATTTTGGGATATTACACATACATAATCCACTCCTTTTACAAGATTTAAGAAACAACCTGCAAGTAAATACAAGAGTGATACTCTAATTGCAGGAAGGTAAACAATATCCTAGTTGCATAAATGAAAGTTCCATTCATGAAATGTAAACGATAACTACAATTGCATGAAGGTAAAGGACTGTAATAATTACAAAAATGGAATATTCTAGTATACTTGCAGGTGTAAATCAAAATTCCACTTGTGGAATGTAAATCATTACTCTACTTTCATAATGTGAAAAATGGCTTAGAGAAGGAAACTTGACCTAAAGCACATGACTATAAAACCTAAGAGCATAACTTTAAAAAATAGGTCTAATCTAATTGCATTGAAGATTTTCCCTTCTTATCACTAAGTTCAATATCATTTAGCTTTAGTAACATAGTCCTTACACTTTGCATAAGATAAATATTTGTGATTCAAATTTGGAAATATGTCTACTAATTCTAATTGTTGTTATGTACTTGCAATAAAGAAAGGATAGGTCTAAAGTGATCCTTAGTCCTCCCAAACCATGGATTCTGTTATCACTCTCCCTAACCTCCTAAGTATGAGATTAGGAATAGAGAAAGGTAACCACATACCAACTTGTGGCCAGGTAGTTGGCCCGACTTGGACCAGATAGGGCTCTCTCTATGTCACTTTAAACAATCAAATGAATGGTTGAGTATCATAAGATTTTAGTCTAGATAAGTAATCTTAAATCAGTAAAAAAAAATTGATATTTGAATTTTGGATAGGAAAGTCAGTGAAAGGACTGTAAATGAGATTTTTAGGTCTAAAACTTTGAGGTTAACCTACAGAGAGTATGCGAGCAAAGGTAGGTAGTTTGGAAAAATTTTAATCAGTCATTTGAGTATAGAATGAAGATGAAGTAGGGTTTGAATTATCACTAAAAGTGAGTTCATTCAATTAAGAATAAAATGAACATAATATGGAAAATCTTACATAAAACAGAGCATGCATAACATGCATTCTTATTTCAAACTCACAAGATATACATGTATGAAGAAATAGGCATGGAATTAAGCATAATATAATAATAAAACATGAGAAACAAAGATGTACAAATCATACCACAAGTATCTCACAATATTCCCTGCAAATTGTCTCTGATTTCATTCCACAAAACTGGTTACAAGACTCCACAACAAGATATGAGACTATCCAACCTCTACAATGAAAAAAGAGAGTCTACTTATAAAAAATATAGATCATGACACCTCAAGAGGTCGAAATCCTATCCTAAATGGGTCATAAATGCAAGAGATGAGCCATTTCCTAGTTTCTAGGGAGGTTGGAAACCATTCCATGAAATTTAGCTACAAACTAGGAGTATCTGTCCCTTACATTAATTACTCATTCCATCATACAAGGAAGGAAAAACCAACCTAATAAATCTAATGACAACTCATAGCCTCAAATTGTGACCATTTCTGATTTTGACAGCTATATTAAAGGAATCCAATGTTGATATGTGACAACTCTGACTGAAAATTTTAAAAACAAACTGTAGAAGCATAACAAAAATTTGGAGGAACTTTTGAGGCACTTTAGGAATCAAAAATTCACTTTTGAAAAAATTTAAATTAACCCTATATGTCTAGTTTCTAGAACATCTTGAATTTTCCAAAATGGACCATGGGAAGGCCTTAAAAAATCCATTCTTTCAGGGTCACTCAAAAGCATAACAAAGGGTCCAAAAAGGAGGTAGAAACATGAAAAATAGATGGTTTTTTATCTTTTTCTCCAAAATTGCAACTTTTCATGCCAGGAAGGTTACTAATCTATGATGTAATAATAAAAATACATCCATCCATGTAAATAAATCACCATTTGGATGCCTCCAAATCAGAAATTCATAAGTGTCTGTTACCCTTCTACAATGAGAAATTTCCATAATTCTGCCAAAAATCATGAAAAATACCAAAATTGCTCCAAAGCATTCAAAATTGGTTCTTTGACATCTTAAAGAGATATTATATATAGCTAATGAAGCTTCAACCAATAAATCCAAGTTTTTCTTCTCCTTGAGCTTCATTTGTGCCTCTTTAAGCCTCTTTTTGACTTGTTTCAGCTTTACTTGAGAAATGGTATCCTTGTTTCGATAATGACTTGTCACATGCCTTTGTAGATTGTTATCCATTTCAGCCTTTTTAAATAAATTTTCCAGGTGTTCATTAACTCTTGATAGCCAAAGTTCTATATCCTCATTAATCTCCATGGAAATGAGCTCATCAAATGTTAATATTTCAGGTTGATGAATTTGTTGTTTCTCTTGCTCCAATTCCTTTTCTAGGCCTCTTGTTCTTGGTATTTTTGCATGTACTTCAGCCTTTATCTCCTGCAATTGGTCAACAATAAAAAAAAATTCTTTCCTTGACCTTTGATTTCTTCCATGTATGATTTGTATGTAATTTGGGGGAGCTTATTCACTTATAATTGAAGATTTTTCCGTTCAAGGAAAGTAATCCGGGATTTGGCAATGGAGGAGACTTCTTTCAATTCTACAATCTCTTTATCCTTCTCTTTGATGATGTGAAATTTTGCATGAGGAAAATATTTCTGCAATACTTGGTTTATTTCTCCTACTTATGAGATAATTTATTTACAGATGCTTCAGTAAATTCTGAAATAAACACATTTGCAGATCTTCATTATCATTAAGAGCATAAGAAGAGAAAGATAATTTACACAAGTAGCACAATAGAAAACAACCACATGAACACAGTTATTTTTGGACAATTTTCCCCAAAAAAACCTAATGTGGGAAAACCGATGCAGCAGATGAGGGTTTTATATTTATCTTCATAAATGGAAAGTACATTTACAAGAGTCTGATGAGCAAATAAAAATTAGAAAACACCTGGATAAATTTTCTAGGCCTTCCAGACAAATTTCAAACCCTCGGGGTGACCTCCTTCACCCTCTGCAACATGCAGCATGAGAGCTCTGCGCAGTCCCTCTCTGGACTATGTGATTCTGCATGGAGGGGTTCTTGCTACTGATCAACTCACCCTTCCCTTCATCCTCCTGACTTCTGCTTCTTGATAACTGAATCCTCCCTCCTCCTTATACTTCTAAAACCCAGCCTCTACAAACTCACCCACTGAAATCGAATTCTCTTGCTTCAGAATCGATTTCCTTTAGGTACCGAGAGTGTCCCTGGCTTGATTTCCAAATGGCCCTCAAGTCTCTTATTATAGTCTCCCTGTTGCCAAATCAATGGCCAAGATTATATCATTAATCAATGGCTAAGATTAAAGGATGATTTGATCTTCATTTTCTAGAAGATTCACACCCTGCTCTATTAATCCTCTTTAATTATTTAATTTCCCTAAGTTTAAACTTAGGGTCTGCATTAAAATAATTAATTATTTTAATAAATACATAAACGATTGGAATTTCCACAAACTATTTATGGGTTCTCTAGATAACTAATGTCCAAGCCTCTCTACCAAAAATGAGACTTAGAACACTTTCTGATGCTATAGAAATCAACAGATGATGTCTTCAACCGATTTGACCTCCTCATGTTCTGATACCTCAGGCTCCATTGGAATTGGCTCATTATGCTGATGCAAAAGAGGTTTCTCCTCTATCTGGCATTGTTCATCATGGGTGTCAAATGTAAGAAATCTCTTGGTAAACTTAGGCACAAAAACTTTCCTCCTGCCTCTCTCATATGTGTGAGAAAATCCCACAACCTTAGGGACATCTGAAATTTGAATAGGCATACTGGAAGAGCCAATCTCCATTGGTTGTGGTGGTGATGTTATAGGTAAGACAGAAAGTGGTGCTGATAACCTCTCCAAAAAGTCTTCCCATGTCATGTTTATGGAGGACAAGTGATGCAGCACAATGAGCTTGATAAGGCCATGATGACAGAGACTAGTATGATGACCTTCTCTTCAACTCTCGACCTTGCCAGCCATCTTAACCAAGCTCCTGTATAAATACTAAGGTAAATAAAGTATTTTGACTTTGGTAAAGTGCATCAAAAGCCTGATGTGATACATGTATAGCCTAAATAATCTTCCTTCGCATGTAAGTACATCATTATGAACATCATCAATGGATCATACTTGTTTCTAAGGTTTCTGAAAGGAAAAAGGAATTCTAGATCATCTCTAACATGAGGCTTTATAAACTTCTTGTATTTTTCAATGTCTAGATCCATACACTTGAACCACTTCTCTCCCTGAGAAGGAACACTTGTAGTTGAAGAAATTAGGTTAGGGGATAAACTGATCTCCATACCTGCAAGAGTGACCTTTCCCATGTTGTATATAGTTTGAAAATGACTGAATAACTCAAGATGATACCCTCCCATTAGCCTTTCACAAAATGTTAAACATTGAGTTCTTTGGAAACATCTTCTGGCCAATGGCGAAGCATTGATCTCGTGCATGGTGAATGACTCAAGTCTGAGATGGTGCCCTCCTTTGAAGCTTTTCTTGTCACTTTCAATGGTGTTGGTCACTGGAATGATGAAAACTTTGGGATGTCAACGAAATGAGTGGATGAGAATGGAAATTTTGAAAACAGAGTGTATGAACGTATGAGTTTGGTGGATGAAATGGAGGTTCTTGAAGTTGGGAAAAATTCTAGAAAAATTGAGTTAGTAGTGTTCTATGCCAACTTCAAATTGAAGGTGGAGTGAAGGAAAATGGATGAGTGGAAGGCATTCAAATGTCTAAAACATAGGAAATTCCCAAATTTGACAATGAGAATAGCCTATGAAATAGTAAGAAAAGTTTGTGAGGTGAAAAAGAAGTTATGGGGATGAGTAAAAAATCTGATAATTTTTTTGTAGATAGCCTGACTCTTTATCTCCACAATGCAAGTGGAATGGATGAAAATGGGTGAGTGTAAGTGCTTCTAAACCCTAAAACATAGTCTTGTCTATTTTTATCATTTTCACATCTTTGACTATGTAAAATAGCTTATAATTGGGGTTTTTTTGTTTTTACAGGTTATATTCTTGGTCAACAATAACAACGGATTTCATTTAGTGATAAAAGAAACTTGATGGGTTAACAAGTGAACTTTTAATGCTTGGAGTTTGATTATATCTGGGAGCATCTGAGGGTAGGAAAGGTGTTATGAAGTTTGGATAAGGTATATTATGGTGTATCAAGGATGTGTGAATAATTTTTCCAAGCTTAGCACCCCTCAAAGGACCATCTTGCACAAAACTACATGCTCATGGTGTCCCCCAATGACCCTGAAAAGATCGTCTCGATGGAAAAATTTGAGAGCAGTATGAGGTGTCAAGGAGGTCGATGGTGATGAAAAATATATGTAAGATAAGTGTTACAATCCTTGTAATTCACTTTTAGCTCCTGCAGACTAACAATCAACCCATTTTTACTCTTCGAAAGAACATAAATCTAGTGATAAAATTGTAGCAAAAGAATTCAAGATGGAAAGGATTAGTTGAATTTTATTTAATCAAGAGCTACTCTTTCCTACAACATGAATCTAATCCATGTGCAAAGGCATGATCTTAACTTCTATGATGCATAAACAGAGTATGCAAGATAACTATAAACCAAATCCAAGCAACTTTCAAAGGAAAACAAACACATATTTTTGGCTTGTTTTTGTAGACTTCTCAACTACACTTCCCACAAGAGAGGTGGTAATCAAGCCTACAACCACAAAATTTTCAATATAGCTTCTACCTAAACAAGGAAATAAATACCACTAATCAAACAATGAAAAAGTAAACTACATAAGAGAGACCGGAGCCTCTGGGTTGGGCCCTAACCCAAGGATCCCAACCCTCCAAATTTAAATCATATGTATACCAACAATGAACCTTTCACTAATAGGAAATAGAGTTCAAATACATCATATAAACATATAAATAATAGTCCTAAGAACTTTGATCCCAACAACTCTTCCTAGCTCCAAAATTTCAAATCCTAATGGGCCCTTAGGCTTTTTTATTTATAAAAAATATGACATAAGAGAAACTCCCTTGGATGGAGGACTGCCTCCCTCCAAAAACTTGAAAATATTGGATCTAGATCCATCAAATCGTTGAATGCACTTGTTTTCATTAGTTTCCAGTAGACCTCAAGTTGTTGATGAGTGTAGATGAGTTATTTTAGGGATCACTTCGTGTCAAAAGAGAGTAAATGCATGGGACAATCCTCCTCCACTTCCTTTAGCTACCTCTGGTGTTCCTTTTCATCATAACTATTCTAAAAGATGCTCTTTTACCTACACATTAACCACACTAAGCCACGAAGTATGACAAGAACCCTTTATTCCCCCTACTAAGCACAATATAGCCAATAAATGGAAATTAATGTGGGGAAAGAAAGAATTTATGTGTTGGAAAATAGAAAAATGGACCTTAAAATATACCTATTGATGAGACACATCACCCATAAATTTTTAGGAAGTCTATTTGGACAATCCTTCCAATGAACTTTGATTGTCTTGGTCACTATGTCTTCCAAAAATTTATTTTTAGATTCCATATTTCTATATTATAAAGAGAAAAATTTGGTTCCTTATGTTATATGTTTTAACAATTCCTCTCATGATATTAGAATTAAATTGTGCTCCTTGATTAGTAACAATCTCTCTTGGAAAACCAAATCTAAAAAAGTTATCTTCGAACAAGAAATTGACTATTTATTATTTAGTTGATTATGTTTTTTTGGTTTGCTAGGTAATATGAGTCATAAGATGGCTAGAATGCCTAACCTATTTCTTGAGTAGTCGCAACCCAGGGGCATCTAAGCCATCAAAATCACTTGGGGATCACGCCCAACCTGGGCCACAACAGCCATTAGCATGACCAGATTTTTCCCCATGAAGTTTCAAAATAGTGACCTTTACCCCATGGAGTGCCTTAACAAAACACCCTGACAGTGTCTGATCTATGCCCCATGGACTATTCAATTTCTCATGTTAAGTCTTTTCCCTCCACCCATTTTGTAACATAATGATGGCATACTAATATTAATTTGTTTCATTTAGACATAGGATCAATATTCCCTACAAAGTCCAAATATCATTTTTCAAAATTTTCAACAATAACTTGTGGAAGAGGCATCTCTTATATTGCTATAGGTTGACCTATTCATTGAAATGTATCACAACCTTTAACATACTTCTTGACATCTAGAAAAAGAGTTGGCCAGTAGTATCCCAGATGAAGAACCTTGTAAGTAGTATTTTATCTAAAACATGACAACCACGTGGTTCATCATAACATTCCTTTAAAATATCAAATATTTAATCTTCTCTAACACCTAATGAATTATCAAATATGGGCATATATTGATCCATGGATATTTTGCACTTTTCTTAACAACCTCCTTCTTCTCTTGTGGTGATAAGTGTAATGGTAACTTTGTTGTATATAAACATTTAGCTACATCTGAAAACCATGTGGACTTAATAGATATAGAAAATAAATTTTGATATGGAAAGCTATTTGAGATTGGAACAACCTCACCAAAATTATTAAAGAAAAAGAAAATTTGCCACCAAATTTTCCCTTCTAGGTTGATCTAGGATAGTAATTGTTACACAGCATTTTGTCACCGTCCCTGCAATCCCTCACCCCGCATATTGGAGGGTCTTTCCCATAACCTGTGAGCAGTTTCATACTTTTCAAACACCTTCTTTGCATCCTTCTACATAAGGACATCATTTCTCCTGTTGAACATTTCCTCAAAAAGCCCACAAAAACCTATGTTTTGGCCTTGGCGCGGGTAGCTAGTTCATCCCTCGCACCAATGTGGAGGATGTATACTATAGCCCATGCCACCTGGCACTTTGTCTCTGTGTTGTGCCTGTGCCAACTATTTTAGGAATGTTTTGTAACAAAATAGAGGCAGAAGTTTCCTTTAAACACCTCAGGGATGAGTCACAGGAAGTGGTTAACTTGATGAGCCACGGATCTCCCTCTTTAGGTGGTGGTTTCCTCCTCCCATGGAAAACTCCTTGAAGATAGGTCTCCCTTCCATGATTATAGGGATACTAACCTCTCCCTCTGCCTCTATATAAACATGCCCTCTCCCTTTATGAAAGCTAGCTGAACATATAGCCAAGAAGCTGAACTTGGAGAAGAGATACTATAGCTGAGTAATTGCTATTGAGAAGGTAGAACCAAGGAGAATTATATAGAGAGAGCCCCGTCTGAATTCTCGAAGAGCCTTTGTGAGATGCGCTCCGCTGGAACCCTATCGGAGGAGACCGCAACGTCGAAGCTTGGTTGTACTCTTCCTTTCTTTTATTAATATACTCAACTAGGGTATTGGTTCCATCATTGTGTTATGTTTATCTGATGCAATTGATTTAGTCTTCTTTGACTGACTGATAGTTACGAATGTGAAATAGTATGTTGTATATCATTGTTGTTTCTCTTGTGTGTGCAGGTATTTGAGCGTGAGAACGAGCGGATCGTGATCTGTCAAACCAAGAGCGAGAGGCAGCCACTCTTTCTGACGACAACAACAGCGTAGGACCTTCGGCAAGTCATCTATTGAATCTCCGTCCATTCATTAACTAGGAATCAATATTATAGCTTGTCTCATTTGTGGCTAGACCCACTCTAGGGTTAGTGGGATTGCCTCTGTCCCCAGAGGGGATTTACCTCACCAACAAATTGGCGACTCCGCTGGGGATCAGTGCAAGTTTTTCTTTCATCCATTAGATCTTCTTCTTGGTCTTTGCTTGCTTAGCTTGCCTTTTCTGATTATTTTTGCTGAGTCTGAGACCCCTGTTCATCCCCAAAGGATCATATCTGACCTCTGTTTTTCCAAAATTTTCCTTTTACTACGGTTGGCTTGATTGGCGTGGTTTCCAGTCTGACAGTTGTGCCCACTGGCGCTTGTTTCTATTTTAGTACCCGCACCATCCCCTGTTTGGCACTGATTACAGCCAAACAGTCACGCCATTTCCTATAGGTATTAGGGTTTACCCTGTTTTGGAATTTTTTGGTTAGTGCTTGTGCTTCTGGGTTATTTTTTTGGCATGTTTTAAGTGCTTTGGGATTGTTTGTGACTGTGAACAACCTCCTTCCTTCAATTTTCTATCCATTTCTTGTCAGCGTCATGGTCCTAGGGTTTTCTAGTGCTTTGGTATGCTGAGCCTCTTGTAGGAGCTTCGGTATTTTGTTTCACAGCCACCTTCATTCTTTGTTTGATTGCATTCAGCTCTCTTGATCCGTTTGAGTGATTGCATTTGGTGGAATGAGTCTTGAATGAGTCTTGCCTTTGTAATTTAGTTGTGCTTCTTGTCACTCCAAGCATAGATTACACTACTTGTATGGGTCTGTTTCGACATCTTTCTGCGATTTGAGAGATTGCAACATTGGTTTGAGTTTTTGTTTTGTTTTTTTTTGAGTTGATTGAATTGTTTTGTTCCGACTCTCAATTTAACATTATCGAACTAGTGTGAAGGTTTGTTTTTCATGTCATTTAGTGCACTGTTTTCTCTATTACATTGAAAAAAAAAAATGTGCTTGCATTCTTGTTTGCATTGTGGAATTGGAAAATATTTCGTATAACTAATATTGGGCATTCTAGGAAAGATTTCTCATTTTCATTAGCTTGCATCAGGTACTGTAGTGGATGCTTATGTGTGTTCTCATTATTTTCTATTGCTTTAAAACTCCTAAACTTTCTCGTAGATAGCTTTTCATTGAATGAAATGGTATTTTATGGCATGTAGCTTGCATTTAGGGATTTGTGAGATCCAACATACGGTAGGACCTTGAAATTGAAACATAAATACAAGATCAACTTAAAATGTATTCAATTAATCTAAGGCAACATTGAAACTTAATGAAACATTTAGTGGTCTAAGTTAGAGATATGTTCCAGCGTCTTTAAACCTAGTAGCTGTCACTCGCCATCTGGCTTCAGACAGCACTAGTATGGACTTGCGCTCCTCGTACCGTCGAGTATATAAAGGGACACCCCTCTAGGTTGCAATCCTTTTATTCGTAGGAAGCCAAGTCTGCCACCTTGTAACAGTGATACACCAAACACAACATTCAGGGAGACTACCTACATGTACGTCAAGTCCTTGGTTGATTCTTCTTTCATTTTATAACGAAGGTGTATATGGCAGTTCACAGGAGCCTAGTACACCATTTTACCTAGACTACCTGAGCAGTCATTTTCGATCTTTACTGACTCCATAAATTTGAAAATATCATAGAGCACTTTTCCTCTCGCGCTCACTTAAAACTGAAAGTGACTAGAGTCATCTTCGACTATTTCTTGACTCTTAAAACATGAAACAACAAATTTTTGGTTTCAATGTGGTAAAATAAACTACCTACGATTACACACCCTTTAAAGTTTGATTACTTGGCATGTCTTTGTTTGCCTTGGTTTTGATCCAAGAGTCTTCATTTTCGATCTTTTTCCCTTCTCTATTGTGCTACAGTCACAGTGGCAGAACCATCGGTTTCATCTACTGGTAGTCCTTTCTCAGACGATTCATCTGAAACTTCTCAGACCTCTAGGTTTGCCGAGCTTCAACAGCCTATCATCCCATCAGAGTACCCCTTTGGAGAACTAGTTGAGTTTCATTGGCCTCTTTTGGTTTGGGTTTGGGTTCGAGGAACATTTCCCCCCTCTTACATCAGGATCACCATTTTTGGCTGCTATCATACCTCCTAGCCCCCTGTAGTATTTTACAAGATCTCATAGTCGATTCAGACATGGACTCATCTGGTCCTAATGGCAGTGAGGGTATTCCAGTTTCTGATGAATAATACCAACTTTTCCCAGAAGACATCCATCAAGAGCCTACTCAATCTTCACCATCAATGTCGCTTCCAGCTGGATGTAGGTCTTTGGGTCAGATTATAGCCGGTATTACCTCCATGGCAACATCAAATCTGTCAAGGGGGCTGGTTCTCGCGTCATTAGGGATGTCTTCAATGACACCTGTCTTGTTGACGCCTTTTGTTACATCTATCCCCACTAGGCCTATTGTATGTGTGGCTACATCGACACCGGTCGTCACTGCTCAGTCGTCAAGAGTTTCAGCTTCAGTAGAGACTTCGATTGCCATGGAAATCCCTGATGACCTTTCTTTTGAGGAGTATCGGCTAGTTGTTCAACAACAGAGCTCCGAGACTAATAAGTCCCCTTAGGATCCTAATCGTCCTTATTTTTCTCATTATGGCGTGGATGGTACCCTGATTTATTCACCTCCGTTTCAATATGATGAGTACGACAACCCCATCTATTTGCCTGCTCCTGAGGCATATAAGTTCATTAACGATTTTATACCTACCTTGCCTGGGCAACCTTCTAACCAACAAGGACAACCCTTTCAGGGACAACCTTCGGTTTAGCAAGGGTATGCTTTTGGCCCACAAGGACAACCCTTTCAGGGACAACCTTCAGCCCAGCAAGGGTATGCATATTACCCATAAGGGCAACCCTTACAAGTACAACCTTCAGTCCAACAGGGATTGTTTTACGACCCATAAGGGAAGCCTTACAATCCTCAAGGTCAACCTTTACAAGATCAACCTGTGATCCAACTAGGGCAACCTTAAGGACCAGTTGGGAAACTGGTATATCAACCAGGACCTTCATACAGTCCTGGGGGGCAGATCCATCCATCTCAAACTTTGCTGCAACCACAACAACCATATCTTCCAATTGGTCCAAATGTTGCACAGCCTGGGCCATATTATGGTCCTGCTATGGGTCAACCTGGTTATCGGGCACAACCTGGCCCACCTCAGCCATCAGGCCAACCTGCTCAGCAGGGGAAACCTGGTGGCCCTCATCAGTTAGGTCAACCTTCTCAGCGGAGCCAACCTGCACAAACAGTTCACCCTGCTCAGCCCCTGCTCTACTCTATGCCGCAGCCGAATCAACCTCTGCACCTGACTTATCCAGCTCAGCAGGGCCCTACTTATCAGCAGCCTGTACGACCCCAAGGCAATTATTACCCTCAAGGTCAATATCGAACGGTATACAATGCATCTCAAGGTCTAGCTTATTACCCTCAACCGCCAGGCTATACTTATACTCCACAGAAAAATCCTTATGCTACTCAATCGGGACCCTCATATACTCAGAATCAGTAACCTGGTCTTCAACTCCCGTATCCTAGTCCTCAGCTGCCATATCAACTGAATTATCCAGCTTATACCCCTTATGGTATGAATCCTCTGGGACAGAACCAATGGGGGAAAATTTATACTCAACCAGGGTGGAGTATGGGTACGGTTCCTTATCGAGGACTTGTTATGCCTTTTAACCCTCAATTACCTTTCCTCACCACGTTCGAGTTACCGGATGTGTCCAAATTGACAAATGATCCAATTCTTCATAATCCATATTGGCCTCTGGTTCCAACGAAGGTTCCTAGTGATTGTCCCAAGTTTGAGGGAAAATCTGGAGAAGACCCCCAAGCACACGTCATGACATACCATTTATGGTGTTCTTCCAATTCTTGGGTGGATGACTCTGTTCGACTCTGTCTTTTCCAGCGTACTCTTACTGGAGCTGCTGCTAAATGGTACATAGAACTGCCTTGTAGTATCTTTCAAGATTTCAACACTCTCGCTATGGCATTCCTTACTCATTTCCAGTTTCCAGTTCGTTACGAAGTTGGGACGCATCTCCTAACATCCTTGAAACAGGACTGGGCTACCCATATCTCAGACCATATTCATGAATGGAGACGGTGTCATCGCCTGATCAAGTTTGAAATTACTGATCATCTTCTTACTCCTTGGTTCAGTACCTCTTTTGTCAATCATATTGTGAAAGACATCGCCATGGGGGCATTTGTAACCGAGGAACAAGCCATTGCTTGTGCCCAGTACCTCGATTTAGTGTACTCTCAATTGGGCATTTTGTATGACATATTGACTGAGGCTCCACGACCTGGGACCTCTAAAGCGATGGCTAGCCCATCAGTCGATGGTGTTATTGGTTTCGTGTCTCAGACTTCACGCAAGTCTTCCAATGGGAAGCAGAAATCAAATTCTTCCAATAATTCTGCTCCTCAGGCTACCCGAGATTCTGGTAAAACCTTGGAGGTCAACGCCATTCAGGCCAATCCTACGAACAAGACATCCAAGGGGAGAAAGAAGGGCAAAGCCAAAGCCAAAGCCAATGCCCTAAAACTATAATCTTATAAACCTCATGCTGATGATGGTTCACAGCGAAAGCTGAAGTATCCCTGTCTAGTTTGTGATGAGGAACACTACACTAATGATTTTCCTAGATGATCCGAGGTTAGTCAACTGCTCAAAGATGCTAAGGGAACTTCGGCGGTCCTTAAAGAACCTTTCCCATCTTAGCAAACCCAGATGGTCGAGCAACCTCCGCCATATGCATCATTTGGCTCTCAATTATTCATGATGAATGGTTCTGCACCCATTTCCATCGCTACTCAGTCGAAGGATTATGCTGGATCACACCAGGCAGCCGGGAAAGAGGTCTCTGATGGTCCTCCTCCCCCACCTGCCTCTGGTCCTCTTGAGATTGAAAGGCCCAGTGCTGAACCGATTGTACGACCACCTTCTAAAGGTGTTCTTCGGAAATCTTCTTATAATCCTAATGTCTGCGTTGCTCAGCATTACAGTATTGTTGAGGATTTAGCAAAGGCACCATCCGTGATGTCTGTGTTATAAGTGCTTCATATTTGTCCGTCTCAACGGAAAGCATTATTATCTGCAATTGGCAGGATTGATCCTACTAATTCTAGCCTTCTCTCTTTCGACTTAGAGAATTTCATCCCTCGACTTTCGCACCAGATTGCGCTTGTCATACAAGTCGGCATTAACGATCTCAACATCCATAGAGCTGTTGAGGACAAAGGTGAATCTACTTGTTTCATGTCATCTGCTTGCTGGAAGGCTATTGGCTCTCCAGCCTTGACTTCCTCACCCAATGCCCTTGAGGAATTTGATGGAAGCGAATCGAAACCCTTTGGTGTTCTTGCTAGCTTGCTTATCATGCTGTAAGGAAAGACGATCAACGTTGAAGTAGAAGTCATTGACGCTAAACTCAATTACAATCTTCTACTCAGTCGCAGTTGGACTCACGCTATGATGTGCATTCCGTCCACCCTCTTTCGACTTCTAAAGTTTCCACACGAGGGAAAAGTCATCACTGTCGACCAGTTGTCATTATTTACCTCGTCTTCCAAGAACAACATGCCATACGTGGATTAGATTCCTTCTCCCCCCGATAGTGTAGGGCCGGGTCTTTTCAAAGATCCCGCTCTCATGGGTATCTTTTCCCTTCCACCACCAAATACCGTTCATGTTAATATGGTCTCTTGGTCTGATGACCCATGGATTGTCCCTTTACCTAAATAGGTTGATTCATTTGGGGATTCAATGCTGCTTAGTCCCATCAAAATCAATTATTGTGAGCTTACAGCTGCATATGATTCTCCCCCTCCTGAAGGTGCTCCTTTGAGCATGTATCTTGACGTTTATTCTCAATCCCCTTGGCTCGGCGATGTGGATTCACCTGATCCTTTGACAGAAGTGTTTCGATCCGATGAATCTATAATGGAAACCATGTCTCTCAAAGGCCTACTGTGGAGCGATGGGCATCATCGTTCCTTGTTTATGCTTGGCCTCGGGGCAATGTCTAACTGTCTTGAGCATTTTGCGTCTCAAGTTCCTTCTTCGCCAATTCAAATGCCTATTTTGACTCATGAAGTCTTCGTTAAAGGTAACTTGGGTAAAATTACTCAAACGATTCATGTCGACATTTTCGTGAAGCTAGGGATTGTCGAGAACATCCATGTGGGAGTCACTTGCTCTTCCGAGGAAGTCCAAGTGTATACTAGCCTCTTTCGCCAATTTCATGATGTTTTCGCCTAGTCTTACGAAGAGATGCCTAGAATTGACCTTAGTATTGTGGTGCATGAGATTCCCACCTACCGAGGTGCGAAGCCTGTTTGCCAGCGTCTTCATTCAGTGCATCCTCGGAAAGCCGCCGCCATCAAAGCTAAAGTTGAAAAACTTCTCAAAGCAGGCTTCATTTATCCGATTCCTCTGACAGAGTGGGTTTCTAACATTTTTCCTGTAGATAAGAAGCAAGGATAAATTGGTGTCTTTGTTGATTATCGTGATATCAATCGAGCCTGTCCTAAGGATAACTATCCCACCCCTTTCATCAATCAAATCATTGACGATTGTGCAGGGAGTGAAATTTTTTCCCTTATGGATGGTTTTTCTGGCTATAATCAGATCAATATTCTCTCGTCCGATCAACACAAGACCGCTTTTATATATCCTTGGGGAATGTTCGCGTATAAGAAACTCCCTTTCAGCTTGAAGAACGCTGGCGCTACGTTCCAGTGCGTGATGTATTATGCCTTTCACGATATTCGTCATATTGTTCAACCATACCTGGATGACCTTCCGGCTCATTTAGCTGCATGAAAAGACCACCCAGACCATCTCTAACAGATATTTCTTCGTTGTAGACAGTACAACATTCAGCTCAATCTACATAAATGTGTCTTCTACGTCGATTCCGGTAGAATTTTAAGGTTTATCGCATCTAAAGATGGAATTCACCTTGACCCACTTAAGGTTGAGGCTATTTTTAATCTCCCCTCTCCATCCTCGTTACACCAGCTCTAGAGTCTCCAAGGGAAAGAAAATTTATTACGTCGTTTTATCCTGAACTACGCTGAAGTAGCCAAAGGATTCACACGATTTTTAAAGCAGGACGTCCCTTTCTTTTGGGATGAGATTGCTCAGTAATATTTTGATAGGCTTAAGATGTTGCTTGTCAACTCTCCTCTATTATGTCCTTCGAATTACCATCTCGATTTCACCCTCTCTCTGGTTGCCGCCTTCAGTACGATCGCCATGGTTTTGTTTCAAGATGATGATGACGGTACCGAGCATGTCATTTACTACTTGTCTTGGAACCTTCTCGACCCTAAAACACGTTACGCACATGTCGAGAAGTTAGCACTGGCTACAGTCCAGGCCGTCCAACGTTTTTGTCATTATATCCTTTTATGCACAGTGACCATGATTTCTGATTGTAACCCCATGACCTATATTCTGTCTCGGCAGTTGTTGGGGGGAAAATACTCGAAGTGGATCGTTATCCTCCAAGAGTTTGATTTGGATTTTCCTACCGCAAAATCGAAGAAATCACTTTTTTTTGCTGATTTGATTTGTTCTCTCCCCGCCGACTCTGCTCCTTGTTCTTCCGAGGATCATATTCCGGACGAAAATATTTTCTTGATTAGCACCCTCAATCCATGGTACGGTGATATCATCGTCTATCTCCAAACTTCTACTTTCAGGTCTGAGTTAACAAAATATGCCCGACGATGTATTCGACATCAGTCGTAACCTTAACGTATTATCGGAGATACCCTTTATCGCGTTGGATTTGATTCTGTACTCTGCCGATGTCTGACCCTCGAGGAAGCTAAGAAAGTTTTAAATGACTGCCATAGTGGCGCCTGTGGTGGTCACATGTCTGGTTATGCCACCGCACAGAAGATCCTTCGTGCTGGCTATTTCTGGCCATCCATTTTTAAAGGTTGCATTGTCGCAGTATGCAAATGTCATGCGTGCCACATATATCAATGCAAAATGCATGCACCACTTGTTACTTTACACCCTGTCATTACCGTTGGTCCTTTTTCCAAATGGGGCATTGATTTTATGATGTGTAACCCTCGTTCGGCCGGGGGCATGCCTATATTATTGTCGCCATCGATTATTTTAGAAAATAGGCCGAAGCAATGCCTACACTGGCTGCAGACAGTAAGACAGCGGTGAAATTCACATTCAATCATGTTATTTCTCGGTTTGGTGTCCCTCAAGCCATCGTTATGGATCATGGTTCTCATTTTTGGGACTATATGATGGTGGAGCTGACGTCTAAGTTGGATCTGCATCATGACAGCTCAACGCCTTATTACCCTCAAGCTAATGGCCAAGTTGAAGCCGTAAACAAATTCCTTGTTAGAATTCTTCAACGAACGATTGGGATCCATAAATCAAACTGGCATCTCATTTTGTTTTCATCTCTTTGGGATTACTGAACATCGATTAAGAGTGCAATCGGATTTACGCCGTTTCAGTTGGTATACGGTTTGGAAGCCACTCTTCTGATTGAATGTGAAATCCCTTCACTTAAATTAGCTGTGGAATTACTACCTAATACTTCGCCTAAGGAAGAGCGTCTCCTCTACTTAGAGAGATTGGATTAAACTTGTCGCTTAGCTACCTTGGTCATTGAAGCACAGAAGAAGGGAGTCAGAGCCCATTTTGACCAAAAAGTTTCCCCTCGTTCTTTTATCGAAGGTGACCTCGTTCTCCTATACGACCAAGCTCATGACAAGCTGGGGGCAGGTAAATTCCAACCCATGTGGCATGGGCCCTACATCGTTAAACGTGTGTTACAAAATGGGGCTTATGAGCTTATTGATTATGAAGGTTGTCCCTTAGCACAACCCAGAAATGGGTTGTACCTAAAAAAGTATTATGCTTGAGTCATTCATGCATGATATGTGTACATAGGTGATTTTTTCATTTTTGTGCATGCTTTGGTTTGATGTGCTTTGTGAGATTTTTTCTGCTTATTGGGTCTTGTTTTTTATGCAGATGTCTATTTCCCCTTATGTCAGTTTCATGGATGGTGCTTCCTGTAGTACTAGGAATTTGGCTTCGGCAGCCTGGGTAATTTATGATCCTGCCTGGGTAATTTATGATCCTGTTGGTGAGTTGATTAATTTACAATGTATTTGTCTAGGACCAACTACAAACAATGTCATTGAATATAGTGTTGTTTTGGAACTATTAACCGAGGCAGTTAACCTAGACATACGCACATCGCTTGTGAATCTGGATTCACAACTTGTTCTTCTTCAACTTAACGGTCATTATTCGGTTCGAAACCCATGCATTTTGAGATTGTATTTGCGTATTCGTTTACTTGAAAGACATTTTGATTTCATTACATATCAACATATACCAAGGTGAATGAATACATTAACTGATGCAATAGCTAACATTGTGCTAGATAGACATTTTGCAATTTATAAAACATCATCATATGTAAATAGACCCATATAGAAAATAGATGTGTATATATATATATCGACTGTTTGTAACGTGTGCATCATAAAACCCAAAAAATATATATGTCTATTTCAGTTACATCGTGAGACAATATGTCTCTCAAAAATGTGCAGAAATAAAATCCTAAGTGCCTAATCAACATGGTGCTCATGATAGCACGTCACCGCCCGTACCAACCACCTCAGTAAGCGGTGGATACGACTCGGAACCCTTATAGTGTGCCTCTGATAGGCTCGAGGAACATCATCGAAATGAGCATAATATGGAATCCCATGGGTGATCCCCTCCAGGTTCTGTACTATCTCCTCATCACTGCCCTCACCATGAGGATCGAAATCACGAGGAGTTCGCCTCGCTATCGGCGACATACCTTCAGGACGCTCTAGGTCAACATCTGCATACATATAAGAGTAACTGTCAGAACATGCATATATACCAAAAAATCATAAACTCATGAAAATAAAAAATGAGTCTCACCTAGCTCTTCGTTCCAATCCTCTCCCTCCGGGAGCAGGAGGTCTAGATCACCGGTGAAGTCTGTGCCATCGTAGGGCCAATCCTCCACGACAATCGGATGTCGGCGGAGCCAATCAAAAAACTCTGGCCTCCAGGACATCTATTGGCCACCACCTACTCTAGGCATCAGTGCAGCCCATCGGGCCATCCATGGCTCTCTAGGTGGTGGCATCAGGACAATAACCTCCTGACACTGGAATATGGGTAGTCATTCCAAGAAGAATGATACCGGAATCGATCCATACCCAAACTGCTTTAGTTTGGTCTTCTTGCACTTAGTGAGTTGTCGCTTGATGTTGATAGTCACGGCCTTGGCCCAGTTGAAGAGATTCGGGTTCATACACTTTGAGGCAAGGAGTATTTGTGTCTCTGTGGCCTCATGAGGTGCTTGTGATCCTGCAGCCTGCGTGATAGTGTGCAGCACTACTCTTAGTGCTAGGTCAAGGATAGTTTGGATGTCAAATTTGCCACTCCCTATTCCTTTTCATGCCCCTCGGCACACCTTGTCAATTATTATTGCCATGCTTTCCCCAGAAGGACAGGTACTGGTTAAGATAGGGACTGCACCCCTACACGACAACCCAATGATAAAATACACATCATACACTTCAAGTTCAATCTCTTGATCCAGAAGCATAAACTTTTCTTGATCTTTGTCCCAAATGCTTATCAAATATTGAAGAAATTTTGCCTGAGCCCGGAGGCACAGTGTCAGGAAGAATTTCTTCAGCCCACAATTTCTGAGGGCATTCATGCATTGTTCATTCTCCATGGCCTATTCATCCTCCTCACTATTTTCTCTCTATTTCCACTCAATTACCATATTTTTTGCTTGGTACCTGCACACATTGTTCATATGAGCATTGTAAGTCGCCTTAGGCATCAAAATTTGTAATCAAATGGTTGAATTTTATTTAAATTTAGGCGGAATTTGGGTTGCACGGTTGGCGCGACTGTTTTGATTACAGTTTCGCCACTGGGCGCAACCCTTGTATAAAAAAGGGTCAATTGGCGTGGGTTCGTGCCCAAAACCTGCGCCAACCGTAATGCCCTAGTTTTGACAAATCCTCCCCTTAAGGATTCAAAATGACAATTAAAGGTGATAAAATTTAGCTCAAAATATGGAAAATGGTGTCGGCTCTTACCTGAAACTGACGGAATCAAGATTGGTTCACTGGATCGCTCGCAATCATTGCCACAAGATCACAAGGAAAACAGGTCACTGTTGCTCTGTAAAGAGGTAAAAGTGAAAAGTAAATAATTTTTACCACTTACGGTCTTTTATAACTTTTCAAAATCTCAAATTAGGTTTTAATACATATTTGTCGATTATTTTATCATATTATTCTCGAGGAATACGTTTTACACGCGTCTTTTTGTGCTGCGGCATGTTTTCACATGGTTATGACGAAGAAATGAGTTGTATTTTATACTTTTTCGGACTTGGTAAAAACACGAAAAATTCACTACTAGAGTCACCTTTCAGCTCTTTTCTGACTCTCTAAAACTGAAAAGATTTCCAAGTCGCTTGTCGTTTTGAACTCGTTAAATTGGCTGCGAAACAATATCTACTTAGTATACGTTTACCCCTTTTTCGGAATGGGATAGATTATTTACGAAAAAGGAATACCTTATCCTATCGTGACTAAGAGGTTCTCTCAGACACAGTTTTGTACCTTTTTGGATCTGAGAGACTACCTACGAAAAGGGACTGCTGGAGTTTTCTTTTCCGCCTTCTTTTCAAACTCTCTAAACATGAAAAGATGTTGAGTTCTCCCTTTGTCATACTCGTTAAAACAAATGACATCAGACTCCGTCGTCATAACGTTACTTGAGTTCCTCATTCCTAAGGCTCGTAAAATGTACTAGGTTGGATTTGTCCGAAGGATAAACTTACATCGCAAGCATATGATATCCCATTCAAGCTTGTTTTTCAAAAATAATTGGGGTACTCGCCAGAAATGGTGGGGGAGAATGGAACCAGATTATAGTCGTGTTGGCAGTATGTCGCTCTTGAACATGGCACTTGTCTGCATTCGTGTTGGGTTGGGGACATCTCACTTCATCATTTTTTGCCTCCATGGGTTTTGGTAATGTCTTTTGACCACTCATCTGCTCTTTGCCACATCGCCATGATGTTAGATCCCTTGATGTCAAATACTACCAAATCTAGTGTCGTGTCGCCGATATGTTCAAAAGAAGTTTTCCTCTAAAGTTTTCAACCTCCCTCTGATTCTCTGTTGGTCTTGATTCACAAACATCGTATTCCTCTGTCTCATGTAAATGATGTGGGAAAAATTATGGCCCACCTTCAATCAGGTCACTTCCTTTCGACTCCAGCTCATTATCAAGGAAGCTGATCTAGAGACTCCCTTCAGGTACCTTGAAGCCTAAATGCCTCAATGGCAGGTTCTTCGCATTCGACGTAAGGTATACATCATTGGCCTTTGATCGACTGACTCTGCAGGTGTTTGACGTCATATCATTGTTCACATTCCGTGGATTGTACCTTTCGTACCTTGAGAGCCATTATCATTATTAGTGGTTTCTATCGCGTCTGTTAATGGCTTTCATCATTGGTTGGTAATCAGATGATTTTCTTGAATGTTCGAATTCAGCTCACATATTCGCATGCTCAAATTTGTACTTTTTTCAAGTCAAGATGGAGCACAAGACCCTGGGTTTTGTCTGATGAAATCCAGGCTTACTATGACTTATTACATGACTCTTCTGATTGGATGGATGTGACCATACCTAAGTCTATTTTTTGATCCCCACTGCTGGATGGTTGTGTCCATACCTCGGATCTCATTGTTTATGTACTCTATTATGGATGGTTGCACCCATGCCACATGTCATGTATCAGATGTATCAGCTGTATTCATACTTGCAGGTTTCTGACAGCAGTGTTTGGGTCGAATGTGTTCTCATAAAGAATTTCACCCCTCCCTCTCTCTCGGACCTCATGCTTTAGGGGGCATCTGTTACACAGCATTTTGTCACAGTCCTTGCAATCCCTCGCCCCGCATATTGGAGGGTCTTTCCCGTAACCTGTGAGCAGTGTCATACTTTGCAAACACCTTCTTTGCATCCTTATGCATAAGGACATCATTTCTCCTGTTGAACATTTCCTCAAAAAGCCCACAAAAACCTATGTTTTGGCCTTGGCGTGGGTATTCAGTTCATCCCTCGTGCCAATGTGGAGGATGTACACTACAACCCATGCCACCTGGCACTCGGTCTTTGTGTTATGCCCGAGCCAGTTGTTTTAGGAATTTTTTGTAAAAAAATAGAGGTGGAAGTTTCCTTTAACCACCTCAGGGATGAGTCACAGGAAGTGGTTAACTTGATGAGCCATGCATCTCCCTCTTTAGGTAGTGGTTTCCTCCTCCCATGGAACACTCCTTGAAGATAGGTCTCCCTTCCATGATTATAGGGATCCTAACCTCTCCCTCTCCCTCTATATAAACATGCCCTCTCCCTTTATGAAAGCTAGCTGAACATATAGCCAAGAAGCTGAAGTTGGAGAAGAGATAATATAGCTAAGTAATTGCTATTGAGAAGGTAGAACCAAGGAGAATTCCATAGAGAGAGCCCCATATGAATTCTCAACAAGCCTTTGTGAGATGAGCTCTGCTAGAACCCTGTTGGAGGAGACCGCAACGTCGAAGCTTGGTTGTACTCTTCCTTTCTTTTATTAATATACTCGACTATGATATTGGTTCCATCATTGTGTTATGTTTATCTGATGCAATTGATTTAGTCTTCTTCGACTGACTGATAGTTACGAATGTGAAATAGTATGTTGTATATCATTGTTGTTTCTTGTGTGTGTGTAGGTATTCGAGCATGAGAACACGCGAATCGTGATCTATCAAACCAGGAGCGAGAGGCAACCACTCTTTTCGATGACAACAACAACATAGGACCTCTGGTAAGTCATCTATCAAATCTCTGTCCATTCGTTAACTAGGAATCGATATTATAGCTTGTCTCATTTATGGCTAGACCCACTCTAGGGCTAGTGGGATCGCCTCTGTCCGCAGAGGGGATTTACCTCACCAACAATAATGTTTAATTTTTGCAATAGTAATAGCCATCTTGTTTTCCTACCATTAATTATAGATTTATTCATTAAGTAGTTAATGGAGGAATTTTTTGTATGGAAAAATACTTCATAACCAATGATATAATGTTCAAATTTATTTATGGCATGAATAAATACTAACATTTATTTTTTAGAAGTACAATAATTAAGCTCAACAATAGTTAAGTTTTTACTAATGAGGTAAATAGTATAGCTTCAAAGGTTTTCATTTTGACCTAAAATTGCTCCTATTGTTATATCAGATGCACATGTAGAGATGTGAAATGATATAGTTCAATTTATACCTCTCATTACTAGTGTCACTTGAAAGTTTTTCTTTGTGTGTTTTGAAAGAAATTTGGTATTTAGTACTTCAATAAATTTCAACATGTTTTACAATTAATTTAAACAATGGCAAAGCTATTTTACTAAAAGTTTCTATAAATATTTAATAATAGCTTGCATATTCCAATAAACTGCTAATATCTCATTATGTTGGTGGAATTGATAATTTGATAATTACTTCTATCTTGCTGGGATCTAGTTTTATCCTTGTAGTGGACACATGATGATCGAGTATAATTCCCTCATTTAGCAACATAAAATCATTTTCAGTGATAAGGGATAGATTTTTCTCTAGGAATCTTATTATAAATTTTATAGATTAACTAAAGATTTGTTAAAACAATATGCATACACTAAAAAATAATCCATGTGTACATCCACCAATTCATGTATTAAATCAACAAAAATATCTAGGAATTCCCTCTAAAATGTAGCAGGTGAATTACATAATCAAAAGGGTAGTACTTTATAAGCACATGTTTCCCAAGGAAATATTAAACTTGTGTTTTCTTGGTATTCTAAAGGAATTTTAATCTTATTATACCCATTGAATCCATCAAGGAAAGAAAAATATTTCTTTCCTACTAATATCTCCATTGTCTAGGACTTGGTCGATGAAAGGTAGAGGGAATTGATCTTTTAGAGTTTCTTTGTTCAATCCTCAATGGTCAATGCACATTCACGATTTTCCATTATTTTTAGGGACTACCACTGAAGGACAAGCCCATTAGTTGTCTTAGATGGGATAAATTAAGTCTACTTTTAATAATTTCTGGAACCCTTATTTTCTATTTCTTTTAACCTTGCATTCATTCTTCTTTGTGCTTGTCTAATACACCCAACGCTATCCTCGATATAAATATGATGTGTACAAGTATCTCGATAGATACCTTTAATATATGTATAGTTCTAAGTAAATACTTTAGAATATTTTTTCTAACAATTAATTCAATTGTTTTTCATGGTAATTTTCTAGAATAGAGCTAATATTTAAACATTTCCTAAGATATATTTCAATAATTTTTCTATGATAATATAACATAAAGTTTATAGGAAATATAGTTTGGAATAAATACTAAAAATAATTGATTGTAAATGTTTTGTAAAAAAATGCTCTAATATATAATTAGTGTGAATTTTCTAAGAATATTCCATTTGTTTTACATTATTTGAATTAGAAATAAAATGATTAACTAAAGTGTCATAAGTTTCTTCTTTAAAATTTATGTTTTGAGAAATAGATAGAAAATATTGAATAACCTCTTCTTTGGAGTGTGTATCTTCAAACCATGACAATTGTCACAATTCATTTAGAGATTTGGTAGGGGAATAGAGTGTAACATTATTTTAATGTTTACATAGATTTCCATGCATGATCATTATACAATTTTGGAATGGTTGAAAATGCTTAAATGAATGCAGGAATAATGTTGAAACCAAAGTGACAATAACATAAATATACATATTTTCTTGCAGCGATCAAGAAATTGTTATCCATGTCTCATAATGGTAATGTTCGCATATATCGAAGATTTGAAATGTTATGGGTCGAATGTTTTGTTTGAACTTTATAACGATAATGATCTATTCTATAGGGTTTATGTTGGGTGCTATGTTATAATGTGAGGGGCTTGGATATTTTATATTGTTGAATCATAGCATAGTGATATTAAATCTACGGAAGGCATAGATTAATGAATTTGTGGCGGGCCTTATGTTGTTATCTGGGAGGTTTGAATAAGTGGTTTATTGTAATTTTTCTGCCTTATGGTTACTTTTTCGGAGTTAAAGTGGTTTGGAATAAAGTATGGTTGTGTGGGCATGTTGGCATCCCACCAATGGTGTGTAATGATGTTGTGGTGTATGACATAATCCACACACTGACATATGAAGTAATGTTGTATTAACCACTTGCTTGAAACATGATTTTCCTCTAGAATACATGTATTTTGGTTTTCCATTTGATGTGGAATTTCTACTCACCATCTCCAACTTTAAAAGAATTGCCTGGAAACCATCAAAATTACTTTGTGAATTTAATGGACCAGTCCTTCAATTGATAAATGGTTAATATTATATTTTTTTGGATCAACAGTTGCCATGGCAAGGTTTATTTTCATCTCGTATTTAAACCTTTCACTCTATATCATTTGGGGGTTTTATTGTCTTGGTTGTTTCCATATTCATTAAACTAGCACTTGAAGTCCAAAAGGAGAACCATTGAGTTGGACCATGGGATATTGTTCAGGATTTCACTAGCCTTGCATCAATTTGAAAGTTGACTGATGGTTAATTACATATTTACATATTTGCATGTGTTTTTTACGATTAATTTCTTTTTTCTTTCTCAAAGGTATCGATGCATTTAAAGAAAAACTTCCTTGGTTTGAGGATTTGCAACACACAAGGATTATTTCAAGATTTTTTTTCCTTGCATGCAAAGGTACTGTAAATTTATCTTTCTCATTATCATTATGAATTACAGAGTCAAACTCATTTTACCCATGTTATCACTCTAAGGCTCAAACTATGTTTTACAAAATTTGTTCATATATATATATATATAGTTAAAAAAATAAAAATAAAAAAGAAAAAAATAAAGGGACAAGCCCTTCGAAGCCATTGCAAAATATCAATTTTGGGGTCCCTTGTTCGTTAAAGTTTGTCTAAACATGAAAGAGAGAAATACTTGTGTTATGTAGAGAATCGACCCCTTTTCAAAAAAGAAAAAGCTATGCAAACAAGTCAAATGAATCTAAGGCTTCATATCATTTTAAAGTATCTATTTTTTTGACATCCTCCATAGTTTCAGTGCCTATATACCTTTCTCCCCTCACTATCACCCTCGTACCTATTGCATTAGACTTCACAAAATTCAATAAAAGTACTTTAATTCCTGTAAATGCATGTTAATTGTAGTAATTGTAAAGGGAATAGGGTTTATGTGTCAAATTACCCTGTTTTGGTGAGATGTTATTAATGTTTGGTCGAATGTAAAAGATGAGTTGAGGGTCTAAAAAAAAAGGCAGAGGTTGAGACAGGGGGAACAGACGACCAAGTTGGGATTTAGGGAGAAATAAATAAATAAAAAATTTTAGTCCAGTTTAATGCAAACATTTATGATTTTTTCCAATTACCTACTACAAGGCACCTATACCTCGGGTGTCCTGATGTTTCTTGTTTTCCTCATGTATATCAAAATAATGTTACTCCATCTCTCATGACTCACTTGAACATACATGAAATTCCTGAGATGGGGCCTGCAAATAATGCTTGGAATGCTAGTAGTGGTTGAAACCCCATCCCCAATCCACCTAATGCTGATAATAAAGCTTAGGGAACCAACTCCAAGGAAATTCATCATGCTTCCAATCATTCTCACTCCCCTGCCACTCACACATCTTCTTCACCTTCCATGGAATTCAATCTTGACTTAAATTCTAAAAATATAGCTCACCCCATTGTAAATCCTTGTGTTCACCTTGAAGATGCTGAGAAATGAAAACATGTTGATGTCTCAACTACAAAATCCACCAATTTTTAGCCATTGTTTTTTAATCCTACCAAAGTAAATAATGGAAATACCCCTCACTAGGTTACACTTCCAAAACCGATCATTACTTCCATAGTCTCTACCTCAAAGGAAACTGGTGAACAAAAGAAATTTGAGGTCAAATGATCTACTTTTTCAATGGAGAAATTTTGTGTGGAAGGAAAAAATCATTTGGTTTTTTTGCAAATAAGTTTTGATGCTTTGAATTTTAGGTCTAATTTTTGGATAGTGATAATTCTAGGTTATAAGTATGTGTTTTGACATATGGTTTTGGTGACAATATGGTTTTTAATGGTTGGAAACATGAAATATTTATACATTTTGGACCTAGTCATAATTATATGTATATATTGATATTACATGTCAATTTTAATAATTGACATTAGGAATCAATGCATGCATATATGATGAATATATGAATTCATGCATTTTAAATTGGAATGGTTATGATTATAAGGAATATTTTACTATCACGGATGTGGGTCCTCTCCCCTTTTGAGTCTTAACACACCTACTTTTTTAGAATCCTAACCTTTATTTGTATTCCCTTTGACATAACCGAGACTTCTTTTAGTTTTGAATTTTATTTTAAAAAATTGATCATTCAAATAATTGTTGCAAGATCTCTTTGATTAAAAATAGTGGCTTAAAAGGGAAAGACATGGTCCCTAGATTTCTATAGTTGTTGGGATTCTTTTAAATAGTAGCATTGATGGAAGCCAATAATATTTCTTGTTATTGAAGTAACATACAAGTGTCTGAATTCATATTATTGAACTAGCTACAACAAGCTTGGATTTATGTACTATTCATAGTTTCTTGCATTTGACCAATACGGTTTTCTAAACATGGTAACTTTTCAAGACGTTATAGAGTAGATTATTAAATATGCAGAGTTTGATATTATTATATCTGAACATTATTTTTATGTCACTCAATGAAAGATCTTTTGTTTATTTTTCCATCCTGTATGTTATTCCTACTATTAATATTTTTTATATTTTTAATTATTGTGGCATGTGTATTGTACATTGTGTCTTTATTGCTAATAGAATTTTTCTTTAAATATATGTAGTAAATATTTTAGTCCTGAGCTTATGCTAAGTCCTTTAACTACATTGTTATCGAAGTCTGAACTTACTTGGAGTAAACTTCCATGTTTTCTTTCGTATATGTATTTTAATCTTTCATTTATTTTGTTTGTGTATCTTGAGTGTTAGTGTAATTCTAAATATTTTCAAGATTATTTTAGATACTTCAAAGTTGTATTATAACTTAATAAGGCTATAAATCGAGCACCATTTCCAATTTCTTATTTTATCCATCCAAGAATTCATAAGGGTGTACATGTTTTTGCATATCCATCAAAATCCTCCTTGGAGACCCCCCTTTTCATTTGGTCTTTTTGTTTTCTATTTTGTCTGATATTTCTTGATCATATATATTTTTTTTACTTGCTTATAATTTTGAGTGATTTCTTGGGTGTCTCTCTTTTCTGATCTATTTACGAGGCTATGACTAGGGTTGAGAGTACCAATCAGGAACATATTTTTCTGTCATTACTATCAAACGTTAAATAAACTGTAGCAAAGGATTTTAATCAAGGTCAGTTACTTGCATTTTATATCTTGTTTTTAAGATATTTGTATGAAAGATTATATTTTCTTAAACAAGTGGATTGAACCTTGTTGACCATTTCTGTTTCAACTAAACATCTTTCCAAATATTAATAATCATAATAGTATGTTTGTTAAGTTCTTCAATCTTGCTCTTGAAAATTCCTAAAAGAGGGAAGAGATTGAAACATCTAGGGCTTCCATATCCCATGGTGTTGAGATTGTTGATGAGCCACATAGTTCATATAAAGAATCTAACCTAATTGAATCCTTTAATCAATATATGAAAACGTATTTGCACCAATCATGATCGTCGCATTAAAAATTTGAAACTCCCCATCAATCCAGATCCTCCCAACAAACTTTTGGAACTCCTCGTCAATCTCATGAGTTGAGAGGAAAATCTCCTAAATATGACTCCATGTCAATCGTAAGTGGTAGGAGAAAAATATAGAGAATATAAATACTGCTCTCAATAGATCTTTTTTCAGAATCAAGCACCACACTCATACATCAGATAATAGTATTTAACATCCTTGTTGTCAAAATATTTGCACCTCCATTGGGTGGTATTTATAACAACTACAACACTAGTATCTCAACCACTAACCTAAATAAGGTCATCAAGAAATATGGGTTATTTGAGTTAAAATAATATTCAAATGCAACTTCTTGGCATGTTCCTTCTCCCTTCCTAAATTCAACGATTATCTACCAAAATTCTTCTATAATGATACTTGCATAGTAGAGAAACACTTAAATGCTTTCTCTAATGCATGTAATAACATTGGGCCAAACAAAGAAATATATGCATGAGGTTATTTGTAAACTCATTGGAGGGGAAGGTTCTCTCAAATTTCTTCAACTTGCCACCCAAATCCTTCTCAACTTAGGAAGAAATGTGTTATTGGTTGAAGTCCACATATGGGAAGAAACAAAGCCCAGCTTACTAGTTAAAGGAATACAATAACATGGTCTTTCATACCAGAGAGACTATCAAATCCTTTAATCTCATATTCACTAAACTTTATAATTGAATTATAAATATGATAAGACCTCATGGTAAGGTTGCAATGATTCATTAATATAACGTCATACCTCCCACCTACAAAATAAGGCTTTAGGATAAACCTACAAATAATTTGGCCTCAAACTTACATACTTTTCTTGAATTTGAGGACAATAATCTCAAAATTGGACTCCCTCTAAGAAAATCAAATAAGAATATTGAAATGGATACTATCTTGAAAATGGTGCAAGATATGAATAATCAAACCGTTGTTTTTGAAAGGAAGGTATATCCCATGCCTATTAATTCTCCACTTCCTCCCCTTGCATCTCCTCAACCTATCCTTGTCGCGCCTACAACAGAAATGTTTCTTTTAAATCATCCTTGGTGCACCTTTTATGAATACTACCATGACGATAAAACATGTGAGGTCATGAAGGCCAACAAAGAGAGAATATTTGGGGAGAAAACTATTCCTCCATAAAGTAATGTTGTTATAAATAGTATAGATTGGATCAAATATGACATTCACATTGTAAATACTCATGATCATATTTACAACAAAAAAATCCAAAATAATTATTTCAAACATAGTAATTCCACTCCTAAGCAATCTGCACCCAATGTCAAGGAAAATGGTATCCCTAATTATAATCAAACTCCTAATTATTTAAAGGATGTTGAAAAATATAATATAATAGATTATTTGGCTAATATTAAAGTGAATTCTACATTATTTGATCTAGCTCAGACCCTTGAGGATATTGCTAAACTTTAAAAAAAAAATCCTGAAAAGAAGTCCAGAACTTTGACATCTTTAGTGACTATGATTGGTATGGAAGATGAATCTGAACTTGAGCCTACTTGAAACCAAGTGGTTGTGGTTGTGAATAATTTTAAACAACCCAAAAAACCCCCTTTTTATGTGTCTATGAAATTTTTTGATAAATATTCCATTGTATTTTGATTGATGGAGGCTCTAGCTCTAATGTGATGTCAAAGATGCTAATGGAAGATCTTGGACTCTATTGTAAAAATGAGGTGTCCAAAAATATTCTCACATTCAATAAAAATAGCCTGCTATAGGGGATATTAAATATGTAATATTAGTCATGTGCTCACATCTTGAGATTCGTGCCACCTGCAATATTCAGGTCATTAATATGATCATCAACAATTATTTGATTATCTTAGGGAGGGGCTAGAATTCCTTAACCATAGGGTACTACTCTATGGATGGCACCCACATCGTCATTCATAAATGTCCAAAAAATATTATAGTGTACTAAGAATAGTGGATTGCTCCTTACATCAAAAATATCCCCCAACCCTCAATCAAATATGTAGAGGAAGACCTAGGAATATATTCCATCTTTAATGAAGAATAAATTGAAGTTAAAAGCCCTCATGATGTTCCTTTTGAATCTGATCAAATTTGGTATATATTTTTTGATGGAGCATCATCTCAAGAGGGAAATGGTGATGTCATAATTTTACAAAATCGCTTTGGAAAGACACTCATTTTCCTATCAAGTGATTTTTTCTTGTACCAAAAATACCACAGAGTTTGAAGCTCTACTCCTCGAGTTGGATAGTGCCCTTAAGCTTAGAATTCAAAATCTATTTTTTTATTGATACTCTGAATCAATTGTGAATATGATAAAAAATTTCTAAACTCCATTTAATAAGCTTATGAGGAAATATATCGACCTTTCTCCAGACATCATCACTAAATTTAACAATTTGAATATTACACATGTGAACCAAAGTATGAATGTTGTTTTCGATGGTTTAGAAAGTTATATTGCATGGCTTGGATGATTTTATATGATGAAAAAAACATGACTTCCCTATGGTGTCTTTGTACAAACCAAAATTTTCTGATAACAAGGAGTCCTAGAAAGTATTTGAGGATGACTAGACTCTTCTTGATTTTCTTGTCAATGAAACCAAGGAATATACCCTGGTTATTAATTTGGGATATAATAAATACCCCAAAGGAATCATTCCTTTGGAAGATTTATTTTCACCAAGTGATGTTGTTGAAACCAAAATATCCAATAAAAAATCTAGCAGAAAAATTGATGAAAATTTTCAAGTAAATATTGGGACTCAGAAAGAGCCCAAACTATTACATGTTTCAAAGACTTGTTCTACTAAGGAAAAAAAAAAAAAAAACTTAACCTATTTAATAATTTTTCTGATATTTTTGCATGGTCTTACATTGATCTCAAAGGTTTCAATCCTTCAATAATTAGTCATGCAATACCCATAAAAAAGGATTATCTACCTGTAAGAGAAAAACAAAGGCCTATAAACCAAACAATTGAAGCAACCATCAGAGCCGATCTAGATCAGCTACTTTCAGATCATATCATTTATCCAATTAAATGTCCAAAGTGGGTGGATGACCTCATTTTAGTTAGGAATAAAAATGGCCAATTTTTCATGTGTGTAGACTTTCATTCCCTGAACAAGGCTAGTGTAAATGATAACTTTCCACTTCACGTTATGGAATTAATACTGTAACAAGTAGTTGGATCCCATATCACGTCATTATTAGATGTTTTTTCCATTTACAACCATAATTATTCAAAGAAAAACGATGGCAATAAAACCACATTTACCACCAAGTGAGGAACATTTGCTTTCAACCAAATTCCTTTTGCTTTAATCAATGGTGGGGAAAATATCCAAAGAGAAATGAGTATATAATTTAACCATATAATTGGGGTAATACTACATATTTACTTAGATAATTTGAATATATATTTATAACATCAAAGTGATCAGTTTGATCACTTGAGAAGAGTATTTATAAGTTGTAGGAAATACAAGATCTCTTTGAATCCTACTAAGTCTATTTTTTTTTTCAAATCAATAAGTTACTTTGATATATTGTCCCCAATTTTTGGATAAACATAGATACTAAGAGGTTAGTAACCTTCCAAGCCCTTTATCTATCTACATAAAAGAAATATATTCAATCCTTCATGGGGAAGATTAATTTGTATGAAGGTTTATACCCAACTTTGTGAAGATCGTCAAACCAATCCACCATACGTTAAAAAATGATCATATTTTCAATTGGAATCCATCCACCCAATAGGGCTTCCAACATATCAATGATGTTATATCTTTAGCTCTTCTATTAACTACTCTAGCTTTTACTAAAGACTTCATAATTTATACAAATGCTATAAAGGAAGTGATTTCTACCATTTTAATGTAGAAAAATCATGATGGTTTGGAACATCCTGTAGAATTTACAAGTCAAAGTCTCTCTAAAAAATCCATGAAGTACTCTCTAATTGAAAAAAATGTCAAATTTTTAGTAAAATATATCGAGATGTTCAGACACCTGATCATTGGAAGGCATACCAAATTTAGAACCCCACTCACAACTGTCAAGTTCTTATTATCTCAAAATTTGATGTCTAGTAAGTTGGAACATTGGTTGAAAAAGATCCAAGAACATGATTTATTAATAACCACAACCAATAAAATTAAGGGAAGATATTCTACTCTTCATTTGGACCAAGATATGTACTATAGCAAAGAATTTGAATAAAAAAATGAATATTTCACCAAATTGTTTTTCATTAATGGTGAAGAATATGAAATTTCTCAACATCCTTGGTATCATAATGTTATTTTTTATTTATATCATCAAAAATATATAGAAAACTTACACAAGATTTATAAAATAATTTTTTGTTTAGATGCATTTAAATATGTTTTTGTAGGTAAGATTTTGTTCAGAAAATCTACAGAAGGCATACTACTACGATGTGTAGAGAACAAATCTTCCAATCAAATATTGAAATCATTGCACGGTTCATCAGAACAATCTGACCATGTCGGAGTCTAGTTTGCTGCAAAGGCCACCACATATAAAATCCTAATAACTAGGTACTTTTGGCCTCACCTTTTTTTAGATACATTCAAATTTGTTAAATCTTGTAACAAGTGCGAACATGCAGCGAGAAGGTTACAATAATCTACTATGACTTTGGAACCCATCATCTCAACTTTCCCCTGCACCAAATGGGGCCTTGATTTCATAGGACTAGTTAATACAACCTCCTCGACTGGGAAATTTTTTATTTTGATTGCTACAAACTACTTCACTAAGTGATTTGAAGTGATACCTCTTAAAAGAGCCACTGAGAATCAAGTAATTCAGTTCTTTGAAGAAACCTTCTTTCTCATGTTTGGAAAACCCATTCCTATTGTGTCTGATAATGGACCTACTTTCATTTCAAGAAAATTCTCTTTTGTAATAGGTTTGGTATAAAAAATACATTTTCGTCTTCCTATTACCCTTAAGTGAATGGGCTAGCTAAATCTACGAATACAAATTTAATTAGAATCCTAAAGAAGATTATCAGTGAGAATCCTAGACAATGGCATATTCTACGTCCTTGTGCCCTATGGGTAGATAGGACAACTACTAAATTTGGCACTAGTATTACACCCTCCAACTAGTTTATGGTTAGAAAGTTGTTATGCTTGTTGTATTACAATTATCTTCATTTCGTTTAGCCTTTCAGGATGAAGAATCCAAGAAATTTGACTTGATTAACATGTATCATACTATTTTAGCTCTTCAAAAACATAGGAATACAACACTGAACCAAATTGAGAAGAGAAAAAAAAATGTAAATAAATAACATGACAAGAGGGCTAAGGCCACCACCTTTATAGTTGTCCAGAAGGTTCTACTATGGGATTTTTCACACACAGATAAGGGAAAGCATACTAAATTTCAAATAATTTTGATTGGCCCTTATGAAATTGTTGAGAATTTTGAAACTAATGTGTATCTATTGAAAAATGATGATGCTAGGTTATTATCATACCCTACAAATGGTTCTCACATTAAACATTTCATTGATCCTGCTTTGGGATCAATTCAAATTTGATCTTTCTCTCATCTTGAATTTATTTATTTTCTGTTATTTTTCTTTGATTGTTATCCTTTTACTTTTATTTTATCTTTGATTGAGTTCAAAGTGTAATATTGACAATGATTTATCATTACTCCAACAATATTTTCACAAATGACTCCAAATTGCTCTAAGAAAAAATTTCCCTTAGAGGCTTTTGTCTTGTGAGATAAAAAATTAATAGGTGAGTGTATCTCTTCTGCTCTCAGTGAGGGGGTATTGGGTTTCCTCAACTTCATTCATTTTAATATTGCCTAAAACCAAATATTCTAATTCCAATATAGACACCTATATTTCCCTTTGGAGTCACTAGATGTTGACATTCACTCTAGAATTCTCGAAATTTTTTAATATCCTACAATTTTTTTTTCCTTTTTCATGCTTGGTCATATCTCATTTGACCATGAAAACTTTGTTTCTGTCATCATGAAGCCTTTTGTTTCTTTCTATCCATTACCAAAAGGAGGAGGAACACAAATATTATTTACATATATTTCCATGCATGCTTCCTTGGTAGTGCATTATCGATCATTATATAATTTTGGGATGGTTGAAATAGTTCAAATTAATGCAACCATAATCTTGAAACTAAAGTGACAATATTCTAGCTATATATATTTTCTTGCAAATGATCAAGACATTATTGTCCATTTTTTATAATAGTAATGGTGCGTGGTACATGTTCGCATATATTGAAGAACTGAAATGTTATGAGACTAATGTTTTTTTTGAACTTTTGATTATGATTGCACCCATTTTATAACGATAATAGTCTATGATATCAATTTTATGTAGTTGGTTCTATGTTACGATGTGAGTGGCTGGGATATGTTATATGTCTAAATCATAGCATAGTGATATGAAATCAATGGAAGGTGTAGACTAATGAATGTGTGTCGGGCCTTATCTTACTATGTTGGGAGGTTTGTATATATTGTAAACACGAATGAGTGCTTTATCATAATTTTTGTGCCTTATGTTTATGATGTCATAGTTAATAGTTGTTTGGCATAACATATCGTTGAGTGGCCATGTTGTCAGCCCACTGGTGATCTTTAACGATGTTGTGGTATATGACATAATCCATGCATTGACATGTGAAGTAATTTTGAATTGACCACCCATTTAAAACATGATTTTCCTCTAGAATGCATGTATTTTGGTTTTCCATTTGATATTTCATTTCTCCACACCATCTCCAGCTTTATTTCCATTGCCTTGAAACCAAAAAAATTACCCTACGAATTAATGGACCATTCCTTTGATTGATTAATGGTTAATATTTTGTTTGTTTTGGATCTATTAAAGTCAGTTTTTTAGTGATCAAAGATATCTCTTTTAAGAGATTTCACTAAGTCTTTAGTAAAAAAAAAATATTTTTTAGTCAATCTTCAGTAATAAATTTAATCACTGAACAAGTATCATCAAGATATGCTACTCCTTTACACTTTTTCATCTCCATTAAAAGGTCTAAATTCATGTCATTTCATCTCATATAGTTCAAAGTTAGGGTCAAAACTGCCATGAATATTCATCAACTTTTCACTTAAAAAATGCAGTCAAAATTCCATTTCATTCATAAAGGTCTTGTGGAAGGAGCTAGCATGTTTTATAGTCCAAAAATAAACTTTTTGTCATGGGAAATTCTATGCTCTATTGCTATATTTTGAAGAGAAAGAAAAACTTTGTTGAAAAGGTATATTTTCAAAATTGCATTATATTAAAGATTTATCTTTAATATTTCAAAAATCAACCTTTGAAAACATAGGTTTTGAATCCTATGAGTTATATTTTTCTGCCGTCATACTCCACTATCCATTATCCTCCATTACTATCATGACACGTTGCATTTATTTATTCGCCTACCATCCACATAACATCACTCTCGTCATACCCCTACCCCATCAATCAATCACCTCTTCTGTACGTTAATCATCCCTCATCTAGCCAATCATCCATCGCATCACATTTTAATTTGACGACACGCATTAGACTTCGCCCCCCCTCATCGTCCGAGAATTAGCGTCAGGGGGGGGGGGTCCGAAATGAGTGGTATTAAGTAGTGACCCCACTACTACGTGTCAGGCCCATGTGTTTCTGCACCGCCACCCCACATGAAACCACTTCCTGCTCCAACACCCCTCTGAAATCCCGCCTACCCGCTGATATAAAACCATCATTCCTCCCGGCAATAAAGTCATGCCAATGTGGACTGGCCTATCAAATCAGTTTAATTCCCTCATTCTCCTTACCGTTAACCAATTAATTCAATGGATAACTGTTAGTCAACGTATCCGCGCTCATTTTCAAATAGGAAATAAGCTCAATTTCCCATAAATTCACCATCACATGCATGTTTAAACTTTTACTTTTCTTTTTCAGTCTGCTTTGCACATGATTCAAAATTTACAGCCATTACCAGAGTCCCAAAGATCAAATTCACCAGTATTTGAAGCCTTCTCTAGCAACTACTGATTTTCTTTTAGTTGCAGAGCTTATCCTCAAAGTCTCAGCATGTGTTTTTATACACAGACTTCCTGTTTTCTGCCATTCCAATCACAAAATTTCTACTTTCCACCATTCTAACAGAGTCAACCATGCCTCCGAAAAAAAAAGAACCTAAGAAACCAGTAAGTCTTCCATTACATCCTCCAGTTGATTTTCACCACATACCTTTAGCAGAAAAAAGATTACAAAATACATGAAACCTTGACCGATATTAAGATTTTTGAGTTATATTTATGGTTGAAAGACAAATACCTACATAAATAAAATGAAATAGGATTATGGGATTCTAATATCCCTCATTTCATCTTTCCTCATAGCCATAAATCATCTTTCCTCATACCCATAGTTGCCCAGAGTTTGTCAGGAGATGTCAGGCTTGGTATATGCCATACTAGAGAGATATTATCTTTCCTACAAGAGAGGTTTTAGTGACCATTGATGCCCAAAAAATTAAAAAAATGATGCAAGCCCAAAACACAGAAAATTCCATACCATTTTCCCGAGAAGCCTTGATAGAAATTTATCAGAGTTAGATTTTGCAAAGAGAGCTCAAACTCTCGAGCTTTTCATGGCTGAAAATTACCCATTACCTAAGAAAAACCCTCCATTTCCAGCATCCATATTCCCTGAAAGAACCAGATAAATCATCACAACCATTTCCTACCTTCTTGGTTATTATTCAGACCAATAGGTAGATGAAGCCATCATAGGGTTTTTTTTCCATATTTGCCACTGATTCCAAACCCTACATCATTTTCAATTTTAGTCAGTTTTTTGCAAATGCTACTCATGATCAATTTGTGAAATGCACAACTGAAGAGGCTTTCAGTTATGCCTCTATGTTAGTTTATTGATTCTTGTACTCCCAGGGAGATAAATTAATTTTTCTCTACAGAAATTGGATGAAGAAGGCCACCAACAGTCAATCATCTTCTAGACTTCATTAGTCATGAAGGAACAAAAAGAGAATTCAGCTTATAAATCACTTGTGGAATTATTTCTTTAGCCATCATTCAGTTTATTGAACAGCACTCCAGAGCCAAGAATTAGTGAAAAAATCAGGAAGTTATTGCAGTTATTAGATCATGCTAGAATAGGGGATTGGTATCTTTACCAAAACTATATAGAACTTGGAGTTTATGGATGTGAACTTCCCCCTTATAATTTCCCTAAATTCCTCCCCATGATGATTTTTGCATTGGAGTATATTAGACAAATTATTAATGCAGATAAAGTGCATTTTGTCTCTACTAAGAAGAAATCACAGTTTAAAATTAAAACATAGATAGGTCTGTTTATCTGTAATAGCAGAACAGTAGTGTAAGAGGCAAATAAATTGTTGAAGGAAATTAATTTTAGCCCAAGCTTTACATGGTCTTATGATCCATTTGGTTTCATTTCCAAACTGAGGGTGGAAAATAAATCTACAACATATTTTCATACACCTAGGCCAAAGATTGAAAAGTACATGAATCAGCTTGAATGGAAAAAAGGTAACTACAAGAGGCTAAACAGAAAAGAGTAGGGAAGAGAGTTAGAGAAGATCAGTCATCTCCAATGACTGATTCATCAAGCAAATATTTCAATATTCACTAAAGGAAGAAGACAAAGCTAAATCTGAAGGTCAATCCCAGCAAGGAGCCAGAGAAAGAAGTAATCATCATAAATGAAGAGACACCTCCTTCTACACAAAAGAGTGATAAAGGTACTACTGCTACTCCTACTAATCCTACTATTTCTAAAGAGCAACAAACAATATCTCCTAAAGATCAGCAAACATCATCTTCTCAAGATCAGAAAAAAGCAATCTAGATTAGTAAAACTGCTACAAGGGAGAAATAAAAGGAGAATATTGTCTTTGAAACTTTCAAAGAGATAAAGATGAAAAATGAAATGTTGAAGACAGGTACCTATAACTATTTTTGGAAAGATACTCCTAGTTCACAAAGTATGCTACTTTCAACCTTTGATTTTGAAAAGGGAAAAATGCATTTTTCATTTCTTCAAGCACAAACCTCATAGCCAAAATCAGAAGTAGATTATAAGAAATCTACATTTGAGTTTGAAACAAAATAAATTCATCCAATAGATCAAATGGAGATTCACAAGAAAACTGGTGAGATGATTTCATCAACTCTCACTAATACTGCTTTAATTTTATCAAAACTACAGGTTTCATTAGCAAATGTGCAGTCACAGCTCAAATTGGAGAAGGTGTCTTCCTTTGAAAAGGACACAAGAATAAAGAAAATTGAAGACCTGGTGGTGAATATTGGATATGATCCATCCAATGTGAATGCTATTGAAGAGATCATCAAGAAGAAAAATGATGATATAGCACCATTAAAAAAGAAATTGAAAATCCCAGCTACAGAAGATCCTTTGGAAAAAGATATTGAAGAAAATGAAAGCCAAAAGACAGATATGATGAATTTAATAATGGATTATAATGTTCGTTTAAAGCAAATGGAATCATAGCTAGATAATATGATAAAAGAAAAGGAAGCAGCAGTGAAGACATCAAAGGCCCCTTTAGAAGCAGTGCCACTAGCAGCTATTCCTATAGCTCAAAATTCTACAGAAAGCACTACAGATGGAGCTTAGAAGCTTACTAAAGCAGTTAAGAACATGTTTGTTCAAGAAGAGGAGATCAAAAATTTGCAGGATTAGGTAAAATTACTACAATTATAGAAGAGTAATGTTGATATCTCCCATGAAGTTGGAGCACAGAGGGATAAAAATTTGATTGAAAGACTACAGAAGGAACAAAAGGAGTTATCCATTGGTAATAATTTGGGCCAGGTGAAAGAGATAATATGGGAAGACATCACAGAGTCCATCTCTAAAAATTTTCCAAGCATACAAATCATCTTTGAGCGAAAATAATTGATCCAGAAGGCAAATGAGGTCATTACAACAATCAAAGCACAATTGGGACACAAGCCTACAAAAAAAAACAATATCATCAGATTTATGAATTCAAAGAACATGTATGAGTTGGATGAATTGGAAAGTGAGGATAGAACATAAAACATCCTTGAAGTGAAGAGAGTGCTGACAAAGAAGAATTTGATTATTCAAATGGAAGAAAAATTTCACAGTCTAGAGGTTACGGTTTAAAGATTCTTTAGCAGGATAAAATCTATAACACAAAAAAGGTTTCCTTCTCTCTTTGTAATTAATGATAAACTGATGACCAGAGATGACTATGGAAAGAGACTTTAGGAAATTTCCAGGGATACTGCCAAGTTTGCAAATATTAAGGGCACATTAACAGGAAGATCATTGTTGGGAGCAATAAACAATGATATTTATATTCAGTATGAAATCAAGCATGTCTTTGTTGTGAAACCAACTTTTTCCAAATACACTGAAGTAGATGAAATATACAGTAGGGTGATTAAATTAGTTATCCCTGATGAAGGGCACTGGGAAAATTTATGTGAGTTTCAAGAGTAATTAATAAAAGTGGAAAAGTCAATTTTTTCCAGATCAGCAGTCAACATACAACCAGCATAGCTCATGATTGTCTTCTTCAGCAAATCGCTTTCAGTTACAGCCAATGACAACACAACAGATTCAATTTATTTTCCATGATGCAGTTATAGTTAGTAGCAAATAAAGCGCTATTAGTTTGGATAGCCTTTAATGTAACAGTTGTAATTTTATTTTTCTATATATACTTCGTTGTACAAAATATTTCTGTTGAATAATCAAGTTCTGAAACTCTATTTATTACTGTGGATCTGCTATTAATGAAAATCAAAGGATTTTACAGCAATTGTGTGAGATTCATGTGGTATTTTTATTGAGAATTGTGCCTTTCTAAGTTATTTAATTTCCATTCCATTTTTTATGTAAAATCTTATTCAGTTTATAAGCAGAAATCAATCAAATTCTATGTTCATTAAGATTTTTACTATTTGTCTTTTATTCTAATGAATGATTTCATGTAAAATGCTCATTCAGAACCCTTTCTTTTCTACCACTATACACCAATGAAAAATTGGATGTGCTCAAATAGATTTTCTATCTTGCCGTACTTAGTTTTACACAATACAGTATTTGAAATCAGTCTTATCTTTCACTCATCATAAATTTTATCCAGAAAACAAATCATTAAACAAATTCTAAAACAAATTAATCTATATCTAGCCTAAAATCTGGTACTCAGACCAAAAAATTGAATAATTAAAATGTGACAGAGAGAGAGCCCTCTCTGGATAGGTTGGGCTAGTTTCCTAGCTAAAATTTGGTATGTGGTTACCTTTCTTCACTCCTAATTTCAGCCTAGGAAGTTGGGGAGAGTGATAAAATTTCTAGTGTCGTTGCCCAGGAATGGTTGTTAAATATTCCCTTGGAAATATTTTATGAACAGGATGAAGTCAAAACCTGAGCCAAAATATATAATTTGATCTTAAATTGGATCCTAAAATATATACCAGGTCAAACCCTGACCCTAATCCATCACCCCTAGTATATAATCCTGAAAGTATTCTGAGAAAACATAAGAATAAGTCTCGCTAGTCAGGAAAGGTTTTTCCTCCACTAATTAAATCAAATTCCCTGCCTACGACTTTTTTCTCTGAAGATTTGGATTTTTCTCCATCACCTGAAAAATGTTTAATTAGAACCAAGTCTAAAACTTTTCTCTCAAAAGATGCTTTTGACCCTTTTGATTTTCAGTCCTTTTCGCCATTTTCTGAAACCTTTGATTCTGAAACTGATACTGAAGTTTGGTCTAATTTACATAAACTTAAAGGCTTAGTTGATAAATTTCAAGAAACCTTTGAAAAATCCTATTTTCAATATCAGCAACAGGCTTTTGGTACTTCTTTTACCTCACCATCTCATACAGCTACATCATATGTTCCTCCTTTCATTCCATCCTTACCTTTACAAACTTTTAATCAATCCACACCACAATTCACACCTCCACCACCTCCTCCATTAATCATGGCCATATTTTCTCCACTGATTCTACCAGGTCAGCTTACTGCTTTACCTCAAAATTATGTTCAGAGGTTGCCTCTATTTGATGGAACATCAAAAATTACAGCATATCATCATGTGGCTAAAGTAATTGATTTTATATATCTTGAAGAAGTAGACAATGAGGATGCTAAAATGTGTATTATTTGTCAAAGTTTTTCTGGAGAAGTAAATAAATGGTTTCGCTCTATTGGAGCTGGTACAATTGGTACATCACAACAACTAATTGATTTATTCATGGAAAAATGAGAAGAGAAGAAAATTCCATTGCAAATCCTAGCTTAATATAATGCATTGAAAAGGAATACAAATGAATCTATCCAAGAATTCACAACTATATTTAATAATATATATCATATTAAACCTGATAATATCAAGCCTCCCCCGGGTCTTTCTTTACTCCATTACCCTAATGGTTTTGACCCTGATATGGCCTATCAGCTGAGGGAGAGAAACCCATCAACTTTGAAAAAAAAGCAAAGAAATGTAGTGAGAATAGAGGACAATCTGATTATTAAAAATTCCAAGGTAAAAACAGAGAAAAGAGTCATAATTAAAGAAGAAACATCTACTTCAGCAGAAGGAAAAATTGATGCTTTGATTAAAGCCATGGAGAAAATGATGGATAAGATGTCTAGTGCTAACATACAAGTTGTAACTTCTATAATAAATCCCAATTTTAGAAGTCAAAATCAGCAACCCCAATATAGAATTAAATGAAGGGAATAGAAGGGTCAAGATCCACAAAGTCAACAGCAAGTTAGGACACATTTTCAACTAAATTATACTAAAGGCCCTCACGAATATGATGAAGAAGAAATTTCTGGAGAAAACCATTTATTTGAGGAAAATCGGAAACCTTTTTTCCTAACCAAAGAAGATCGATATTCTACATAAATCTATGCATCAGAAGACCAACAATATGCCATGTCAAATGAAGATTTAATGTGTACTGAAAATTATTAGAAATGTTATCAAAATTCCCTTAAACAAGTTCAAAGACAGTATGGTTTGAGGAGCAGAAATGTTCCCATAGTTGCCAATCAAAAGAAACAAATCTCTCAAACTAATACTCAACAAAAAGAAGTTGATGCACCTAACAGAGGCAAAGAAAAATCACCTGCTACTTATACTTCTCCTAAAGCTAATGAAATATCCACCAAAAATCAAAGAAAAAATTAAGAAGTTCAAGAAGGAGGGCAGAAGAAATATTCTTCATCCAAAGAACTGCTTGAAAAGGACACATATTGTTCTTTTTTATCTTGAAAATGAAATTGCTAAACTAAAGGTTTCTATTCCTCTAATTGAGATAATGAAGAATGATCAATATAAGTCTAAAGTTAATAAGTTGGTTAGAGTTGATCAAACATATGATATGGTTAACTTGAGTGATGATCATCCTGAGCTTATTTTTGGTCCCGTTGGTGATGGAAAATCATAATATAGTGAAGTTCCTCCCTTCTATTTGAGTCTTACAATCCATGATTTTATTCTTCACAATGCAATTATTAGGAGCATCTCATAACCTCATGCCTAAAGCAATTATGGACAAGTTAGGACTTGACACAAGACCTTACCATGACCTATACTCATTTGATTCAGGGAGGGTGAAATGTCTTGGTATTATCGAAGGTTTAGTAGTTTCATTAGAACCAATTCTAGCCAAGAATGTCCTTATGGATGTTGTTTTCTCTAATATTCCACCTAGGTATGGAATGCTACTTTCTAGATCATGGAGAGCAAAGCTTAGATGAACTCTGCAACTTGACTTTTCATATGTAACAATTCCTTTTTTTGGACAATTCAGAAAACTTTATATAGAAAGTAAGATGAAGTATATGATCATTAAAAGAGAAATACCTAACAATCATCCCATTCATGTTGTACATACATATTTAGAGTCTTTCATTTTATTCAATGAAGAATGCTCAACATCTTCAGAGTTTTTGATTAAAGAAAAATCAGAAAATTCAAAAAGTTTAGCTTTTGTTTTAGAATTGGTAGAAACAGAATTTTGTAAATTAGTGCCAAAGAGTTTGGAAATGAAGACATCTTATCAAGAATAAAATAATAAAACAATAGAAAAAACAGAGATTTTGAATACAACAGAGGCATCTCAAACATAAATTAAAAATCAGCCATCTGATTTACACCTTCCAGATGAATAAAATGGTCTTTGGACTATGGATTTTGATGGAGCCATGGAAAAAGAAGGTGATGGTATTGTAATTTGGATTTACAACCCAATTAATCAATCATTGTATACCCCTCCAAACGTTAGAATGTCTTCCTACATACTAGCATTTGACTGCAAAAATAATGAAGCCGAATATGAAGAATTAATTACTGGTTTAATTTTTTTGAAAAAGCTTGGTGCAAAGAAAATTTATGTATATGATGACTCTGAGTTATTTATCAAGCAAGTCAAAGGAGAGTACCAAGCCAAACATCCCAGAATGAGAGCCTACATAAATGTAGTCCTAGATATCCTCAAAACATTTCCAGAATATACTATGTTATTCATTCCTAGAAAAAACAATGTTATTGTTGATTCTTTGGCCACTTATGCTAGTATGTTCAAAATTCCTCTATATCCAAACAAAAAATATGAAATAAATGTAAAACACCGTCGAGTTGTCCATGACAATGTTCAATATTGGCAAGTTTTTCAAAATTATGAGCAAATAAATAACTTCTTGCAAACAAAAGAAGAATTCATAAATGCCCAAATAGATGACCAAGAAAGTCATGATACATAGATGCAAGTACTACAGGTTAAGGATAATTCTATTCCCAGAGGTTTAGTACCTTTGGAAGAACGCTTTGACCAGGATGATGTTGCAAGGAAGCCTACTATGTCACCAATAGAGGTTGGAGTGGAAGATTTAAATCCTGGTACTTCAGAGAAGCCAAATATGGTGCAGATTTCTAAATCCATAAGTCCATAAATGAATGCTAAGTATGCAGTACTTATGTCTCAATTTTCAGATGTTTTTGCTTGGGAATATTCAGATTTGAAGGTCTATGATAAAAGTATTATTCAGCATACTATACCTTTGAAACCAAATCAAAAACCATTTCGCCAGAAGTTGAGAAGGATCAATCCTAAATTGTTGCCTTCTATTCAGAAGGAAGTTAACATATTATTCACTGCTGGAATAATATTTCTTATTCGTTTCTTTAACTGGATGTCTAATCTAGTACCTGTGAGAAAGAATACAAGAGAAATAAGATTGTGCATTGGTTTTAGAAATTTGAACAAAGTATCCTTAAAAGAAAATTATCCACTACCAAAAATGGATCATATTCTGTAGAGGGTAGTTCGATCATCTAGACTTTCTTTGTTAGATGGATATTCAGGATACAATCAGGTTCTTGTCCACCCAGATGATCAAGAAAATACAGCTTTCACTACACCTTGGGGTACTTTCATGTATGCCAAAATTCCTTTTGGTTTGAAGAATGCAGGAGAAATTTTCCAAAGAGAAATGGAAATTTCTTTTGCCGAAGAAAAGGATTTGTTTTTAGTTATTTACCTTAATGATATCATTGTTTTATAAAAAACATATGAACAACATTTGCAACATCTAAAAACAGTCTTTGGAAAATGCAGAAAGTTTGGAATTTCATTAAATCAAAAGAAAAGTCTCTTTGCTATGGAAGAAGGTAAATTGTTGGGGCATATTATATATAAAGATGGCATAAGAGTAGATCCTTCAAGTATTGAAGAAATTCAAAATTTAGATTATCCAAGGAGAAAAAAGAGATTAAATCATTAAATAGTAAAACCAATTTTCTGAGAAGATTTGTCCCCAATCTTGTTGAACATTTGAAGCAAATTACTGATATGTTGAAGAAAGGTATTGAAGTAAAATGGTCTGAGGAGGCAAAGAAGTAATTTAATCAAGTCAAGTTAGCTCTGTCTCATGCTATCTTTAGCAGAACAATAAGAGATGTTGCTTTAAGGTATAATATCATTGAGAAGCAAGCTTTAGCTTTAGTCAAAGCACTAGAAGATTTCAGAGTGTGCATTTTACATTCTCATGTCATTGCTTATGTGCCAAATGATGTTGTTAAAGAAGTAGTTACACATAATGATCCAGAAGGTTATAGAGGAAAATGGATTGCAGCCTTGCTAGAATATGATTTAGAAATTAAGCCCACAAAATTGATCAAAAGACAAGGCCTAACAAAGCTAATGGCAGATTCTAATTTTCATGCCTTAGACATAAATTTGATTACTGCAAAGTCTGATGAAGAAACTGCTGAAACATTCCCTGAGAAAGCTAAGATATTTTCTTTACCTCCTTGGTATGTTGATATTGTATATATTTTGCAACATTTGAATCCTCCTCCTGGCATGCCAAGCAGTAAAGAAATATCAATGAAGTTAAAAGCTTTTAAACATTACATTTGAATGGTGTTTTATATTGGAAAGATCCAGGAGGGATATTGCTGAATTGTTTATATGAAGGTGAAGTTGAGAAAGTTATGACATATTTCCATAAAGGTGACTGTGGAGGCCATATTTATTGGAAAACCACTGTAAATAAGATCTTACGATCAAGATTCTATTGGCCCACAATGTTTTCTAATGTTTATAAAATAGTTAATTGATGTCATGAATGTCATATTTTTCAAGGAAAAATGAAACTTTTACCCTTGCATCTTAAACTAATTGAAGTCCAAGCACCATTCCAACAATGGGGACTTGATTTTATTAGTGAATTTAATCCTCCATATTCAACTCAACATAAATGATTCTCACTTCTACATGTTTTTTACCAAGTGGATTGAGGCTATTCCTATTAGCCAAGCAACTGATTCTATTAACATTAATTTTATTGAAAATAATATTCTGTCAAGATTTGGTTGTCCATACAAGATTATCACTGATAATGCAGCTGCTTTCAAATCCAAGAAGATGATTGATTTCTGTGATAAATATCACATTAGACTGGGTCATTCTAATGCATATTATCCTCAAGGAAATGGACTTGTAGAATCATTTAATAAATCATTGGTGGATATTATCAAGAATATGTTGCAGCAAAACAAAAGGAATTGGAACAAAAATCTTACAAATTCTCTGTGGGCTGATAGAGTGACCACAAAAAGATCAATTAATATGTCTCCATTTTAGCTTGTTTATGGAATTGATATCATTTTCCCTACTTCTTTGGTTGTTCCAGTAATGAATATTTTGTAGCAGGTTGACAATGAGCCTAATGACATTCAGAGAAGAATCAACAAGATGATACATTTACAACAATCAAGACATGAAGTTTTCAGCAATACTTCAAAATTACATGACAAAATTAAAAAGAATTTTGACAGAAAAGAAAAGGTTGATGACTTCAAAATTGGAGATATTGTTCTAATATGGGATGCTAGAAATGAAGATAAGGGAAAGCATGGGAAATTTTACAATTTATGGAAAGGACCTTACCAAATTATAGCATTTAGAGGAAACAAAGAATTTTTTCTAGAAGATCTTGAAGCATAAGAAGTGCTGGGAGGACCTGTCAATGGTAGGTTTCTGAAGCACTATGTTTCTTGAAATTATAAGAAATAAATTCACTATCATTATATATACCAGTTTACATTTGAAGTTCAACAAATAAAGGGAATGGTTGCAAACGTTTGAAGCCCAAGGAGAAGGTCATGAGACTTCTGCAAACATTCAAGTTTTTGTCTTTTGTCAAGTCAGAGTCAAGTCAGTTATTTTTAGTCAAAAAAAAATTCAAGTTGTTTCAATTTTCCCAAATTCCAATTGACTCCATAACCCAATGGATAAGGCTGCCTGATCTATGGTGTTCTTGACACCTCCTAAAGGAGCTGCCATCCCCAGCTAGAGCTAGTGTTAGAGTCAGTTTTTCATTGATCAAAGATAACTCTTTTGAGAGTTTTCCATTAGGTCATTAGTCAAAATGTTTTGTTTTTTCATTCAGTCTTCAACAATAAATTTGATTACTGAACAAGTCTTATCAAGATATGCTACTCCTTCACAAGAATTTTATCTCCATTCAAAGGTCTAAAGTCATGACATTTCATCTCATTTAGGTCAAGTTTAAGGTTAACATTGTCATGCAAAATCTTTAGTTTCCAATTATTAAAAAGGGCAGTTAAATTTACATCTCATCCATATAGGTCAAAGTTTAAGGAGTGAGCTTTTTTATAGTCAAAAAATAAATTATGTGCCATGAAATTTCTATGCTCCATTGCTATATTTAAAAAAAATGAAAAAATTTGCTAAAAATATATTTTCGAAATCATATTATTTTAAATATTTATCTTTAATATTTCGAAAAGAATTCTTTAAACCATAGGTTTTAAAACCTATGAGTTGTATTTTGTTGTCGTCATACTCCACTATCAAATCATCCTCCATTACGATCGTGACATGTTGCATTCATTGAGTCACTTACCATCCATATCACATCACCTTTGTCATACCCCTACCCCACCAATCAATCACCCTGTGTTTTATGTTAATCCTCCCTCATTTAGCTGATCAACCATCGTATCACACATTAATCCGACAGTCCGTGTCATTCTTCACCACCCCCTCATCATTTAAGACTTAACCTTGGGGGGGTCCTAAAAGACTGGTATTGAGCAGTGACCCCACTACTACCTGTCAAGCCCATGTGATTTCGCACCCCCCCCCCCACATGAAACCACTTCCTGCGCCAACACCCCTCTGAAATCCCGCCTACCCATTGATATAAAACCACCATTCCTCAAGCCAATAAATTCATCCCAACGTGGACTGGCCTACCCAATCAGTTTAATTCATGTGTTTTCCTAACGATTAGCCAATTAATTTAATGGCTAACCGTTAGGAAACGTACACGTACCCATTTCAAATGGGAAATAATCAAAATTGTCCATAAATTCATAAATGAATGCTTGTTTAAGACTTTCATGTTTTTTTTTTCCATATGTTCTACACAGTTTTCCAAATTTACAACCATTACCAGAGTTCCAGAGATCAAATTCACCAGTTTTCAAAGCCTTCTCTTGCATCTACAGTTTTATTTTAGTTGTAGAGCTTATCCTCAAAGTTTCAGCTTGTGTTTTTCATACACATAATTCCCTCTTTCCGCCATTCCAATCACAAAATTTCTTCTTTCCACCATTCTAACAGATTCAACCGTGCCTCTGAAAAATAAAGGACCTGAACAACCATTAAGTCTGCTATTACATCCTCAAGTTGATTTTCACCACATTCCCTTAACAGAAAAATATTATAAATGCATTAAACCCTGTCTTATATTCATATTTTTGACTTATATTGTTGGTTAGAAGATAAGTACTTAGATAAATCAGATGACATAGGACTGTGGAACTCTAATCTCCCTCATTTAATCTTTCCTCATACCCATAGTCTCCCAGAGTTTGTCAGGATTTCAGGATTGGTATATGCCATACTAGAGTGCTATTATCGCTCCCACAAGAGAGGTTTTAGTGACCATTGATGCCCAAACAATTGAACAAATGATGCAAGCCCCAAACATAGAAGATGCCACACCATTTTCCTAAGAAGCCTTGATAGAAATTTATCAGAAGTTATATATTGCAAAGAGAGCTCAAACTCTTGAGCTTTTCATGACTGAAAATGACCCATTAACTAAGAAAAACCCTCCATTTCTAGCATCCATATTCCCTGAAAGAACCGGACAAATCATCACAGTCATTTCCTACCTTCTTGGTTATTATTCAGATTAATGGGTAGATGAAACCATCATAGGGTTTTTGTCCATATTTTCCACTAATTCCAAACCCTCCATCATTTTCAATTTTAGTCAATTTATTGTAGATGTTATTCATGATCAATTTGTGAAATTCAAAACTGAAGAGGGTTTCAGTTATGCCTCTATGTTAGTTTATTTATTCTTGTACTCCCAGGAAGACAAATTTAATTTTTCTCTACATAAATTGGATGAAGAAGGCCACTAGCAGTCAATCATCTTCTGGACTTCATTATTCATGAAGGAAAAAAATATATATATTCTTATAAACAGCTTGTGGAATTATTTCTTTAGCCATCATTCAGTTTGTTGAACATCACTCCAAAGCCAAGAATTAGTGATGAAATTAGGAAGGTATTGCAGTTATCAGATCATGCTAGAACAGGGGATTGGTATCTTTACCAAAACTATACATAACTCATAGTTTATGGATGTGAACTTCCCCCTTATAATTTCTATAAACTCCTCCCCATGAGGAATTTTGCATTGGAGTATATTTGACAAATGACTAATGCAGGTGAAGTGAATTTTGTCTCTACTAAGAAGAAATCACAGTTTCAAATTAAAACACAAATAGGTCCTATTATCTATAATAGCAGAGCAGCAAGGGAAGAGGCATATAAATTGTTGAAGGAAATGCAATTTAGCCCAAGCTTTACATGGTCTTATGATCCAGTTGGTGTCATTTCCAAACTGAGGGTGGAAAATAAATCTACAGCATATTTTCATACACTTAGGCCAGAGATTGAAAAGTACATGAATCAGCTTGAATGGACAGAAGGAACACTACAAGAGGCTGAAGAGAAAACATTATCTACATCAGCATTGCAGACCCCAATTGCACAATAAAGAGAAGGGAATAAATTTAGAGAAGATAATTCATCTCCAATGAGTTATTCATCAAGCAAATAGTTCAAGATTCACTACAGGAAGAAGACAAAGCTAAATCTGAAGGTCAATCCCAACAAGGAGTCAAATAAATAAGTAATCATCATCACTGAAGAGACACCTCCTTCTACACAAATAGGTGATAAAGGTACTACTTCTACTCCTACTACTTCTATTGTTTCTAAATAGCAGCAAACAACAGCTCCTAAAGATCAGAAAACATCATCTTCTCAAGATTAGTAAAAAGAAATCCAGATTAGCACAACATCTATAGGAGAGAAATAAAATGAGAAGATTGTCTTTGAAACTTTCAAAGAGATAAATATGAAAAATGAAATTTTGAAGACAAGTACCTATAGTCAGTTTTGGAAATAGGCTCCTAGTTCACAAAGTAGGATACTTTCAGCCTTTGATTCTGAAAAGGGAAAAATGAATTTTTCATTTCTTCAAGAAAATATCTCACAACCAAAGTCAGAAGTAGATTATAAGAAAGCTACATTTGATTTTGACACAAAATAAATTCATCTAATAGATCAAATGGAGCTTCACAAGCAAATTGGTGAGATGATTTCATCAACTCTCACTAATACTTCCTTAAGTTTATCAAAACTGTAGGTTTCATTAGCAATTGTGTAGTCACAACTCAAATTGGAGAAGGTGTCTTCATTTTCAAAGGACACAAGAATAAATACTCTAGAAGACCTGGTGGTGAAGACTGGATATGATCCATCCAATGTGAATTATATTGAAGAGATCATCAAGAAGAAAAATGTTGATATAGTAGCATTGAGAAAGCAATTGAAAATCCTAGCTAAAAAAGATCCTTTGGCAAAGGATATTGAAGAAAATTAAAGGCAAAAGAAAAATATGATGAAGTTAATAATAGAGCAGAATGCTTAATTAAAGAAAATGGAATCAGAGCTAGAGAAGATGATAAAAGAAAAGGAAGCAACAATGAATACATCAAAGGCCCCTTTGGAAGCAGTTCCACTAGCAACAATTCCTATAACTCAAAATTCTATAGCAAGCACTACAAATGGAGCTGAGCAACTTACTAAAACAGTTCAGAACATGTCTATTCAAGAAGAGGAAATCAAAAAGTTGCAGGATCGGGTAAAATTACTGCAATTACAGAAGACTAATGTTGATAGCTCCCATGTAGCTGAAGCACAAAGGGATAAAAAGTTGATTGAAATACTGCAGAAAGAAAAAAAGGAGTCATCCATTGGTAATACTTTGGGCCAGGTGAAAGAGATAATATGGGAAGACATCACAGAGTCCATCACTGAAATTTGGCCAAGCATACAAATCATCTTTGAGAAAAAAGAACTGATCCAGAAGGAAAATGAGGCCTTTACAGCAATCAAAGCCTCAAATGGGATACAAGCCTACAACAACAAACAATGTCATCATATTTCTGAATTCAAAGAACAGGTATGAGTTGGATGAACTGGGAATTGAGGAAAAAACAGAAACCATCCTGGAAGTGAAGAGAGTGCTGACAAACAATAATTTGATTCTTCAACTGGAAGAAAATTGTCATAGTCTAGAGGTTACGGTTCAGATATTATTTAGCAGGATAGAATATTTGACACAGAAAGGGTTTCCTTCTCTCTTTGTAATTAATGATAAACTAATGACCAAAGATGACTATGTTAAGAGACTTCAGGAAATTTCCAGGGATACTGCCAAGTTTGTAAATATTAAAGGCACTTTAACAAGAAAATAACTATTGGGAGCAATAAGAAATGATATTTATATTAAGTATGAAATCAAGCATGTCTTTGTTGTGAAACCAATTTTTTCCAAATACAATGAAGCATATGAAATCTACCGTAGGATGATTAAATTATTTATCCATGATGAAGAGCGCTGGGAAAAGTTATGTGAGTTTCAAGAGTAATTAATAAAAGCGAAAAAGTCAATTTTTCCAGATCAGCAATCAACAGACAACCAGCGCAACCCTTGATTATCTTCTTTAGCAAAAAAAATTCAGTAACAATCAATGACAGCACATCAGATTCAATTTACTTTCCATGATACAGTTAGAGTTAGTTAGCAAATAAAGTGCTATCATTTTGGATAGCCTTTAATGTAATAGTTGTAATTTTATTTTTCTATATATACTTCACTCTACGAAGTATTTCTGTTGGATAATTGAGTTCTAAAAATTTGTGTATTACTGTGGATCTTCTATTAATGAAAATCAAAGGATTTTGCAACAATTGTGTGAGATTCATGTGGTATTTTTATTGAGCATTGTACCTTTCTATGTTATTTCATTTCCATTCCATATTTTGTGGAAAATCTTATTCATTTTATAAGCAAAAATCAGTCAAACTCTCTATTTATTAAGATTTTTACAATGTGTCTTTTCTTCTAATGAATGAATTCATGTAAAATGCTCATTCAAAACCCCTTCTTTTCTACCACTATACACCAATGACAAATTAAATGTGCTCAAATATATTGCCTATCTTGCCTTCCTCAGTTTTCTACAATACGGTCTTTGAAATCAGTCTTAGCTTTCACTGATCATAAATTTTATCCAACAAAAAAATCATTAAACAAATTATAATACAAATTAATCTATATCTATCCTAAAATCTGGTACTCGGCCCAAAAAATTGAATAATTAAAAAGTGACATAGACAGAGCCCTCTCTGGTTAGGTAGGGCTAGCTGCCTACCTAAAAGCTGGTTTGTGGTTATCTTTCTTCACTCCTAATTTCAGCCTAGGAAGTTGGGGAGAGTGATAACAATTTCAGTGGAAGCAAAGTACATGCCAGGCTAATCAAGGATCTTGTGAGGATATATGGATGAGGAAGATCCTTGTTGGTTTCTTTGGTCAACAATTGGATGCTACGGTGATTTATTTTGATCACCATAGTTTCATTAAACTCTTGGTTAATCTAGTTTTTCATGATAAGTCCAAGCACATCGACATATGGTATCACCATATCAGATATTGTGCGTAGAGGCGCATTATTCTATTGGAGTACATTCCTACAAAGGAGCAGGAAATAAACATCTTGATGAAGGTACTATCAAGAGGGAAAATTGAGTTCCATAGAGGCAGGATTGGGGTATCAGAAAATCCCTTTCTTACTGAGAGGGGGTGTTGAAAATGGCACCAAGAAAATATTCTAATTTAATTTTTCCTTGATTAAATTAGAATTAAATTGTAATTCCACATCACATGACAGCTTGTACGAGTTAACTAAGTTAAGATGACTTAGTTGGTTCAGTTTTTTCGAGTTGAGGGTTAAACTAAAGGCATGTAGAGCGTCTCCTACATTATAGGAGCCCTATTTGATTTTATTTTGAGTTGTAATTAATTAACTCAAAATATTTGAGTTAAATTCAATTAAACTAGTTCTAATTTATGGAAGAACTAGTAGGAGGTTAAACAGTGGGGTGTCGCTTCATGTGTTCAACCATTTAACAGATAATTTACTCATAAATAACTCATGCATGTCAATTCTAAGAAAGACCCAGTTGAGATTGGAGTTCAAGGGAGGTGTACTAAAATATGCATAATTATCTAAATCGTACAGATGGTGCATGCAGCCATAGGAAGGCCCCTAATGGATTAGGAATTTCCATAATCAATAGGGCCTAATTACCCAAGGAAACAAGGAAAGGAAAGAGGGATCCTGGAGGGCAGAAAATTGGTTAAGTATTGAACCATGATTGTCTAGGAATCATTGAGATAGATAGAGATAGTACACAGGTTTCTCATATTGGATAAAATCATTGTAATCTTCTCATATTATTTGTCTTATTAAATATATAGATAGCAGGGTTTTTATCTAAGGCTTTCCCTAGGAAAATCTTTGTGTTGTGTGATTGAAATTCTTTTTCATTAATGTTTTCTGGTTTCAAGATCTAAATTGATTTTTGCAATTGGTAGAATAGATTCATATATAATGTTTTAGCTTATTACAATTATCAGTTGAATCTACATGGATTTTCTACATATTCAATACATCACCAACCATATTCTCATCAGTGTTTGCATTAGAAACAAGCTTATTTGAGCCAAACTGTATAGGAGAGAAAAATTCTACTATGGTCATTAAACCAAAACATATCTCAACCAACAATGATTATATAAAATTAATCCTTGCACCAATATTTAAACAACATGGAAAACTAAGAAATCTATGGCCATAGGATGAAATATCCATTTCCACAATCAAATGACAACAATGTTTTCATAGGCACAGTTTCACATGTTTCAAGAAAATCTCAAAAAAATTACCCAGACTAATATATGCATCTATAAATAATCATTTAACCATTTTTTTGAAACCCTAATCTTATTCAATGTTTAGCCAATAAACTTGCCATCCATGCTTGGTAGATTAAATGTTGAAGGATGACAAACGCAGGCTATGTAAATGAAGGTAATAAAAATATTAAACAACAATCATTAGGGGAATTTTGAGATCTAAAATGGGCCTCCTAAGAAACATGTACGACCAAAATAAATTGTATAAGAACCAATATGATTCAAGATGATGATGTCAACCATGTGATATTTTTCACCATTTTTTAAATAAACAGTAAAAATATTAAAAAATAATACAATAATAAACTAACTTTTTAACTCATATTTTCAACTTATCTCCCAAATTTGTTACTCAAATTTCGAGCGACAGTACTCGTTAGATGAAAAATTTAATTATTTATCCAAGGAGTACCCGTGTTGCATACTTTCGATGGACCCCACTATACGAAAAATGAGAAATACATGAAAACATGTGACTGCAACCTTGTTTTCATGTATTTTTCATTTTTCGTGTACCGGGGTCCATCTAAAGTATGCAACATGGGTACTCCTTGGATAAGGAATTATATTTTGCATCCAACGAACTAGTACTCCCACTCGAAATTTGAGTAAAAACTTTAGGAGATAAGTTGAAAATACGTGTTGAAACAGTAGTTTTTAATTTTTTCCCTCTAAAATTTGATGATGTAATCAAATATTATTTTATTATTTCCACTATTATTTTATAATTTCCTTAGGATGCCCATTTTAGACCTCAAAATTCTCCTAATTAATAGTGTTAGTGTCAGTATTTTCATACTTCCACCAGGGATCAAAACATATTTATAGTGCATCTTAGGTGTCCCATTCTGAATAAAATTTCCATCATTCCATTAGGTCTTGACATAAAATTGTTCTGTTGGTGGTTGTCTTTGTCAAATGAACTTTTTCTCCCTCAAAATATCATATTGGCTAACTCATTTCCATGATTCCTTGAGCATAAGAACACCTATGGAAATACTTTGTTCACTTGGAAATCAGTAAAGTCGAAACCTCATTCAAAGGTCGGGTTACAAAAAACATTCCCATTAGGTCATTAGGGTTTTTCATTTTTCAAGGTAATTTCTTCATTCAGATGAGGTCATCATATATATTAGAGGGACTGAATAAGATCATCATGATGTATTTATTATACTTTCAAAGTTGTATTTTAGTTTAATTACTATTATATCAAAAATTCATTTTGATTGAAAAGTCAAATTTGTAATTTATTTCAATTTTTCCAAATGTAACTTTTTGTTTTAAAATGTAATAAATAAAATCCTAAAGTTTTCAAAGTGAAATTATGTTTAGCCTAAGTGAGCAAGAGAGCCAAACTCCATGTTGATCAACCTGCAGTGCCAAAAGTCAGAAAAGAAAAAGAGTATCAATGTCAAAAAAGAAGAAAGAACATTAGAAAAGTGGGTAATTTGGATTAAAATTCAAATTCACTAAAGCTATAAAGCCCATTAAGCATCTTAAAACAAGTCATTGTTGCCATCTAGCCTTCAAAAATTTTCAGCAAGAGAGAAATTATGAGTTACTGAGCAGTTTGGGCCAAAATTGCAAGGTGTTGTGTAATTGGAGGTTGTCGTTGCGCGTTCATCCAAGTGCTACGTACTCACCCAGTGGCACTGCGCGTTTACCTTGAAATCCCAAAGTAATTAACAAAGGCGTTGCGCGTTCTTCCTGGCGCTGCGCTCTTGCCCATAAATGTTGCACGTTTACACTGTGGTTGTTTTTAAGGTTATCATCGCTTTCATCCAACTCTGGTTTCCTCATAAATTTCTCCAAGGATTTTTTAATTAGTAATTGGCCATAAATTACCTCTCTTTTCACATGTTTATTGTTCTTTTCAAGAGTTGAAAGTGCCATAGCTTATGAAATCCTAGTTTTAGTTCATTATCATTTTTCATACATCATATCTTTGTTCACCTCCCTAAACCCATATCAATCATGATCATGGTTAATCCCTAGGGTTTCCATTATCCTAGGTTTTCTATTTACACTAATTTCCTTCATCCATAAAAGCTAGCCATCTCATCTCATTCCAATTTTTACCCTAGGGTTTCCTAAGTCAAAACTCAAAAATGTTTGAAGAAGAAGATAGAGGTGTTGGTGAGGCACAAATACTAAGGAGAAATGACCACAAAGGAGGGAAATTAATATATTTGAACCAATAATTACAAGGGAACTCATGGTCTCTCCTCTCACTGTGTCTTGTTTCAAGCATGTTGGTTATTTTGAGTTTTGTGAAAGAGTGCAGCAGATTCAATATCACTCTGAGTTGACAAGGTTATTCATCACAAACCTTTATGATAAGCAGGTCACTCTTGCTGGGTTTGCTTTTGATATGTCCACCAATGCTATTTCAGCTACTACAGAGATCCCTAATGTGGCAGAGATATGGTTTAAACAAGAAAACCTTGATCTAAGTTATTATGAACCATACCTCAAACCTAGATACAAGGATGACAAGAAGTCAATTTTCCCTTTTCTCATCTCCTTTACCGATATGTTCCTATGATGAAAATAATCATGAAGTGTTTCACTTGTGAGGGGAGGTTTTCTCGACTCTAATCATACCATATCTGATTCCTCATGCACTTCACTAGATTCAGAATGCTTCACCTACCTTACTATCTCTTCCGCAGCATTGACAAGATGGCATTCATTGTGAAAAAAAGGGATTATAATCATCAAATGCAGAGTCTTTTTCATCTCTCCCTCATCAAGATTTTGGTCATGCATCAGCTAGAGCAAAAGAATATCCCATAGGACACTTTCATTGCAAATGAATTTTTCACTACCCCACCTAGTCATCATGAGAAAAATATCCCTTCATCATCTCAAACTCCCATATCCACTTCTCCAACTCAGCCTATTGCTAATACATCATCACCTAGTCAGATCCATTCACCTCATGTTGATCCTTCTTCTTCACCTTTCTATAACCCTTCATCATCCCATCATGGTACCGGAGCATCAAGCATTGAAAGGGACATTGAGGCAAATCAAGTTAAATGTAACTGATATTGAGCCATTTCCCAAGACCTATCAGAGAGGCCATAGGCATGTGTTTGATTAACATGGTGCGAAAGGGGCCATGATTTCTTCATCAGCAAAACAAGTAGACAAGAGCAAAGAAAAGGTTACAGAGCCTGTCATTGATGAGCAGGAGGACAAGCATGAAACTGAGCAGCAGTTTCAGCTGATTGACCTTGATGATGAGGATGAGGTTAGAATCACCAATGCATTGATCAGAATCAAAGAGGAAAATATTAGTGAGCTTCAAGCTAATCTTGACAGAGCACAGTATGTGATTGACTTCCTTGAGCAGGAAAATCAGCAGCTGAAGACCAAGCAGAACATCGGTGAGGTCAGGACCATCAAAGCTCAAAAAGAGGCAGGGAAGGCTAAGGCTTTGTTATAGGAAACCTTGGATAGATTTGGTGATCTTGATGGTGAGGAGGATCAACCTCCAAGACAGAGATCAAGACAATAGGGCTTAACAGAGCTCTAGCCCGTGAGAGACAGAAAGAGGTTGAGTTTGCAGAGTAGCTCACTCCAAGTGAGTTTTTGGCCCTTGAGATTAGTAGAGATAGAGAATCATGGCTTGATAGAGCCAATTTTCATTTGGAAGGCTTGCTGGAGAAGGCAAAAAGGGACAATGATATTCAACGGAAAATGGCAAAGCACTATGCCATGAGAAACAAGATTGCAAGGGCTAAGCTCAAACGAACCCATGCAAAGATTCAAGCCTTGACCGAGAAAAAGGAGAAGGGGAAGTTAGACATACATTTTGAGGTGTCTCTTCATACCTCTAATCCTTGATCAGCAATTAAACTCACAATTTTGACAAATTTTGGCATATTTAGCACTATGGTGCATTTTTTAGTTTTTGGGAAATTTTGACAAACTGAAATTTTGCTAAACTTGCATCACCACTAGCATTGTGCTATTTTTTGGGGCATCCAATTGAAAAATGGCCACCACCATCATGTTCATAATGATGAGGACATTAACTCTAGCAATTTTTAGAAGATTTGGAGGATAACTGGTCCCTCAAAAAGTCAACAAACCACCAAAAAAACATGTTTCTGCGCTTATTCTTGCCTTGGCACTGCACATTTACCAGTCTTGGGAGAACAGGTTTTAGACAGGGAAAATGGACACCATTTTGCAAACTAGAGACATATTTGGAAACTAGACTTAGATATATTTCCAATGAGCTATCATGGAGCTGATTTGGACATCGAGAAGGCCTCCAAAAGTTGTCTGCAAAACAAGTCATTTTTTATGTCATGGCGTTGTGCGTTTAACAAGAAAATGCAGTTTTCATCAGCATCAACAAAATTTTGACTTTTTGACTTTTTACTTGGGAAAATGAGAAAATCACTTATTTAAATGGTCATGGTGAATGTAAATATCATGTTTTGACTTTTACCTAGGGTAGATGCATCATATAAGTCTTCTAAAGGTCAAATGAATCAATTTCCTCTCTTTTGGAGGCAAATTGTTATGTTTTCCTAGTCTTCAAATTTTGTTTGGGAGTAGGTGAAACTAATCCCTATCTCATGGATTTGACTCCCTGAGGCTAGGGCGACTGGTTTTCAGGTCTATTTGATGTATTCTCACAGTCATTGTAATGGTTGGACTCACTTGGAGCTTTGGCATCTCAAGGGACATTTTTGTATCAGTTTGGCTCGGACATTAATAGAAATTTACAGCTACTTTTTTGGGATCCATGTGGTATGTAGTGTTTGAAATAGTTTCTTCTTTTTTATCATTTTTATGAATGTATTGTAAGCTCATAAACCATTTTCATGTCTATGATATGTTTAATTTCAAGTTGAAAGTCAAAATTCATGTTTCATGCTCTGTTTTGGGAAATTTTGCATAGTTTGTTTATTTTCTTCAGTATAGGGAGAATTCGTTTCAGATGATCTTCCTAACTCCTCACCATTCTCTTCACCTCACCATAATCATATTTTTATTTCAATCCTTTATACCTACCTTTCCCCTCAGAACCCCTACAAATTTTGACTTAATTTCCTTGCCCTAGCTGTTTGACTCCTCCTGATCTAGCAAACCCTACAAAAACAAAATCAAACCTGAGCTACTATACCTAGCCTAAAATATTTATTCCTTAGTCATCTAGATAGTGATCTATACGGAGAGAGCCCTCTCCTCCCCTAGTAGGGCTAGCTACTTGGCTAAGTGTGGTTTGAGGTTACCTTGGGATTGCCTCTCTCAGCCTGAGGTTCAATATGAGTGATAAAAAACATAATAATATTCAATGCATCACCAAACAAATTCTCTTCAATACTTGGGTTAAAAATAGCTTTAGATTCATAAAATACTAAATAAAGTCCAACTTGCACTATGACGATCAAGCCAACATAAATCTCAACCAACAACGAAATGACATAAAGAATAATTACTGCAGAAGCCTTTAAACAACATAAACAGCATTGGATTTTATGACCATAAGATAAATTGTCTTTTTCCAAAATCAAACAAAATAAATATTTTCTGAAACATATATTCGCAAACATATTGCATTAAAAAAAATGTGACTCAATGCCAAGCAAACTACTAGACATGACGAGTCATGTATTCAATTTATTTGCACTCAAATATTCTAAAATTTAACATGTTTCAATGTATTAATTTTTCGTTTTCCATTATAACATTTAGAGCAAGAACCAAAAGGCGAAACCCTAATAGAAAACCTAGAACAAATTTCCTACTAAAAGGTAAAATACCACAATAGTAGGAATGAGAATAGAATGGAACCTTAGAAACAACTCTATCAAGAAGAATACTCCCAAAATCAAATGAAAAAAGTGTTTTCATGTGACCATATTAAAAAATGTATCACATAAAAGTAAAATGGAGAGCATACCACTAAACAAGGTAGGTCATGGGATTAATTCATCATTATTCTAGTCTTCAACAAACTTGCTATGCTTTATTGAAAATATACTTAAGTGAAACCATTTTAATATTTGAAATAAAATATAAAAAACACACAAATGAATATACCTTAGAATCATGTGCAATTTCTCAAACTAGTCTTTGAAGAGGAAAGTTTTGGATAAGCTCTATTCTTTTCAACAAGAGTCAAAAGATCAAACCCCATCAAAATAGTAGAACAAAAATCCATGACCAAAATCATCATATAAATTCAACTAAAACTCATAAAACAACCATCACCACAAAATTCACTACAATCTCTACCAAACCACTGCCAATAAGACCAATAAAAACTATATTATGAAACTTTAGCAAGAACACTACAAAGAAGAATATCTAAAATACAAGATTATTCAATGCATAAAGCACACCAAGTCTCTTGAACATGAAATGCCAAGCCACTACCACAACTTGTATAGTGCCAAAGCACTACCAATAACATCCAAAATAAGAGCATAAATGTGAAACCCCAACAAAACACCAAGAAGACAATGCCAAAATGAAAGACTCAACCCACCAAACTAGCGAAAATATTATAATGGAATCCTAGCATAAACATTGCATGGAATCAACCTACAAATGCAGACACAAAATTAATATAGTTACAACAACTAGACCAACCACTTAGATGGTGAAAGGCCACATCCCACCACAACAACTAGAACACCCCTAACCATTGATGTCATCACAATCCCTAACAACTACCATATCTTTTACATTACCAAACCTTTTTCGAGAACATCCAAAACAACAATTAAAACCCCAAACCCCATTAAAACACTAAAAAGGCAAGAACACTCTAGATGAAAGCACAATGAAACCCTAACACCAACACTAAGGAAAAAAGAACACTCCATACATAGGAAAAATTAATCATGCAATTGTCATTCAATACTTAGGCATAGACCCATGACATACTCATACACTAGGAGACTTGGAACACTACCAAACCATTGTGAGGAACATCTAGAATAATAACCAAAAACCCAAAGTCTAAGATAATACCAAGAACATTCTAGATAGATACATAATAAAACCTTACCACCAACACTATCCAGAACATTCCCACCATCAACCATTCACAATCAATGCCCAAACTTAAACCCATAATAAACTCATACACCCACACAACTTAGGGGCACCAAATCAACTAACTTACAAAAAAAAAAAAACAATTTAAAATACCAAAATCAAATTAAACATAAATAATATTTTTCAAACATTATATTACAAAAAAAATTAATTTATATTAAAAGACAATCACCATAAAATATTAATTATAATTTGTAACCACTGCCTTAATTATTGACTAATTGTTAGGTTGATGTTAAGATTTGTTAAACATTATTGCTATTTGTTACAAACAGAATATTTTGAAAAGAAATTAATTTTGGTATTTGAATAAAAGATTACTTGTGAAATTAGTTTCATAAGTAAATACTGATGGTAAAAGTAAATTCAATATCTGGAGTTAGTTGAACAGAAAAACAGTTCAACAGTTATCCAAAGAAACTCTGGAATAAATAAGGGATTTCAGTGTGTTTTGGGGGTTCTATTGGAAAACTGAGGAAACAATAGTTATCTGGAGGAGTGATCCCTGGAGAAAATAACTTACAGAGGAGATTGTTTCCACTGGAAATGGAGAATTGGACCAGACTTTCCGAAGATTCTCTTCCAGTTTTCTGTATTCAATGAAGAATCAGACTTGGAGCATGGGGTGAGTTAGAAGATGTAATCACCTCACTCGCGAAAGGGAGGCAATCATATATCAGTCAGAATTGTGTACAGATGAGTGGAATTCTTTTTTGTTCTTTCTATTAGTAAACTTTACTGGTTACTTTTAAATTATAAATGAGCAAACTGGAAATACAATATGTTGAATGTTTGCTATGTTTTTAAAATTTACATTAGGAGAATATACAGACAGGAAAGAAAGTCTAAGAAAGGAATATTGAGTAGGTAAAATAAAACATTTTATTTTAAATTCTCTTTGTGCAAATTATTATTTTTCTTTCTTGATTGAATGGAATAAACTATGTCTAGCGAAGGGCTGTTAACCGAGATTTTGTGACCAGATTCTAGGTCGGTCGTCCTTCGTACCTATGATAATACATGGACTAATAGTGGTCTGGGTCACTTACAAGGACTGTTATTCCTAGTACACCTTGAACTATCAAGAAGAAGTTAACATACCAGTTCAAAGAATTATGATAGATTACAGAGAATATGTTGTGGAAAAAAAAACAATATAGAAAACAAGCTACAGTGTAATGTAAACTCTTCCACAGAAATAAATAAGATAACCTTTCTTATTATATCAAGGATAGAAGCTAAACACCCTAGAAGAAACATGCAAAGAAAACCATAAACCATGTACATTATCAGTGATAAGCATAAGCGCATGCAGGTAAGTGAAATAACATAACTACTAAATTTAGAAATCTAAACAATAAGAAATGACAACAGAAAACTTGAATGAATCATTTTTTGTGTTGAAAGAAATCTACAGATAACTTCACGAATACTCCCAAAATAAAAGAATTCACTATTTAAATTGTATACATGTAATACAGATAGAAACCCCATGTACGTACCATGATTCTATTCAACAAAAGAGATGTATACATAAGTCAATGGCGTGGGTGTAAAAACCCTGACTAACTTGTAAACTGTAACAATATACTGATACAAAAAAATATCATAGGCACTGTTCTTTTTAAAAAAAGTGTAATAGATTATCTCTCTTATATAGTAAGAGGCCCGTGGCTGAATTGAAGGTGAAACCCTCTTGCTCTGAGAGCCAGAGTCTTTAAAAACTCAAGAATGAAAATTAACTGCAGAGGGTAGTAACTGGCCCAGAGATAAATACTCAAGGGCCGTAGTTAGAAACCCTAAGAAAACCATATTATATCAAGGTTTTCAAACCCTGTCGCATTTTAGACCGAGGGTTTGAACCCAAAAATTGATATGGGTGCCTGTTAGCATGACCATGAAATTGATTACAACCCTGAATCCTGGGGCTAGTGCTTGTATTCCAGTCAAAAAACTCTGTAGATTGCAGAAGCAAATAAACCTATAACTTCTAAACAATAAATAAAGGCATTTAGTAACGAGAAGATAGAGATGAACTCTAATTATTTGTCGTAATAATGTACTCTACTTAAAAATAAATTATGCAAGCGTATTAAGAATTTACCTGAGGAATTTGAGTGGGTTGAAGTGAGCCCAAGCCGAGCTGGAGAATAACTTCGATTCAATAAGCATAAACATATTGCAAACAAATATAAGCATAGTGTTCACACTCAAACCAGATGCAAACAAATGGAAAACATGAAAATTTTCTACATATTAAAACTTAGAAACAGTGCAGGTAAGGTCAAAACCACTCAAGCCAAGCGGTGTTGGAGGAAATTTATGAGTCATTCAGAATGGATGAGTAATTTCCAAAGCGTCGTGCTGCAACTGGAGTGGAATGGCCATAGAACTCAAGCCTGGAGGAAGAAAATCCTGGAACCGCAGAGTAGACCTCCAGGACCATCGAACGAAAGAATGTCAATGGAAAAATAGTTACAGGACTAAAGTCATTAGCCAACCCTAGTGAAATTACACCATCCGATTTGGCTCTAGATCGATGGTGGATAGACCACCAGATGCCAACCAGTATGGGTCAAGTGCAAGCAAGCTATAAAAGGATCGAGATAAATATGTTGTAATACCTTCGTACACAAAGATTCATTTGTATTCAATGCCATGATGTTGTCGAAGTGAATAATATGACATGGTATAATTTTGTTGGATTAAATGTGTGTTATATGATTTTTAACAAAGACATATGGCTTCAGCTATAATGTCAAATAACAATTTATATACATATAAGTTAGGCTCAAAGTTCAAATGCGATCTTAGCTATATATTATATCTCTAGAACATTAAAAATTATGTGTATAGTACTTAAAACAATGTTATAACAATGATGTGTATATGGTTTGACTTGGGATTTAATGATTAAGAAAAATATGATGATACTTAGGCAAGAATATGATTAGTCACATAGGTAGACAGTAAGTAGATTTTATTTATTTATTTTTATTACTTTTACTTTTGTCATTTTTATAATATGGTTAGTCAATATGTTACAAGTGGTATCAGAGCAGCCTTACAATGCTGGGACCCTATGGGTCAACTAACATTAAACTGTGTGTTACTAATGCACTCAGATGGAAATATTAATAGGACAAACGAGAAGGACACCCTTACAGCAGCCACCTCGAAATGCTGAGGAGACCCAAACCCAACAGGAAAGGAATCCCGAAATGTGGGTTCAGTTGGGGGTGGAACAACATCAACAGGCTAGCAGGCTATTAGAATAACGAGAGCATCAAACTAGCATTTTGTTAACAACGGTGCAAAAGTTGCAAGAAGAAATGGAAAGAGTACGAAATGATACTGCAAGGTTGATGAAGGAGTAGAAGAGAATTTTGAAGAGTCTCTCAGATAAACAAAACCAAAGAATCGAGAAGCCTAGTACTGATAGAGAATTTCAGGAAGGAAATGAACAACAAACAAGAGATCATGATATAGGCTGAAAAGAAAGAAGTTTGTCTCGGTGAAGTAATCAAAATAAAATTTTTAATGAAGTCGAATCTGATAATGAAACAGAACAGAAGGAAAGTAAAAAGCAGAAAATAGAGCTGCAAGGTGAATTCAGAAAGATAAAGCCACCCACATCTGATGGAGTGGGAGAAGAGGTAGCTGAGGCATGGTTGATTAATATGAACAAGTATTTTGAAGTATATGGCTATAACAGTAATCTTAAGGCTCGGTTAGCTATTTACCAGTTAAGAGAGAAAGCCACCTTGTGGTGGGAAGAAGTGAAGAACGTTCGTGGAATAGAAAATAAATATTTAACGTGGGATATGTTTCAACAGTATTTTAAAGATAAGTACCTAACAGAGCACTTTTATGATGAAAAATCTCGATAATTCCATGATTTGAAACTCGGACAACTAACTATGGATGAGTTTATCACTAATTTTACTTCATTACTGCATTATGTACCTTACATAAGGGATGAGAAAGCTAAAGTACAAAGGTTTCTGAGCAGCTTACTCACTCACATGAAGGAATGCATAGAATTTGTAAATCCCAAAACAATGGATGAGGCCATTAGAGAGGCCAGAATGTGCTCTCAACAAGCTAAAGCCAAGATAGATCAAGGAAAAGGATGGCAGCCAAGGAAAGAAAATAAGAGTAGTGCTAGTTTTAAAAGAGGTAAAGCCAGTAATTTTAAAATCACAACAAAGAGCTCGGTCAATAGGCAGTTTGGTAAGAACAATCAGAGGGTAAGGTGGCCTGTAGAAGATAAAACTGTTGAAGCTTCTAGTAAACCAGAGAAACCTCAAAACCAGAAGCCACCTTTATAGTGTTGGGGTTGTGGAGAGGCACACTATTATCGAAACTACCCATAGCGAGGTAGAAATGAAGTAGTAACCAATCTACAGGAAGCCTCAACAGTGGGAGATGTTACTCGAAGCATACCCAGAATTAATGCGTCATTGGAGGATCGACAAGCTGATTACCAACCTCCCATGATTGAACTAGAAGGTAAATTGTTATCTCTGTTTTGGTAGATCTGGGAGAAATTTTAAGCTATATAAGTCCTACATTAGTAGAGATCTGTAAATTACAAAGTCAAAAATTTAGGAAATCATGGTTATTCCAGTTGGCTACTGGAGCCAAGAGAAAAGTTAGCACCAAAATACCAAATTGTGCACTACAAATTTATGGAAAACAAATAACTGTGGATTTGAATATTTTTCCCTTGGGATCCTATGATGTGCTGCTTGGTATGGATTGGTTGGAGAAGCATTGGTATCTAGTAGATTACAAAGATAAAATTATCTACTACAGAAATCAGGATGGCACCTGTCAGGAAATTCAAGGAATAAAGAAACTAGTACAGTTGTGCCCAATTACAGCTTCCAAAATGGGTAAACGCATGAGGAAGGGATGTCAACTGTATGCTATACAAGTGGGTTTTTCTGCTTCTAAAGAAAAATCTCCTATGCTGGAAAATATAACTATAGTGCAGGAATTCAAGGATGTATTTTTGGAAGAAATACCAAGATTTCCACCTAGAAGGGATATAGACTTTACAATTGAATTTCTACCAGGAGCATCACTGATTTCAAAAGTACCCTATCAAATGAGTGTGCCAGAATTAACTGAGTTAAAAATACAGCTTCAGGAATTATTAGACAAGGGATATATAAAACTAAGTGTATCTCCCTGGGGAGCACCTATATTATTCATTATAAAGAAGGACAGAACCATGCGTATGTCCATGGATTGTCGTCACTTAAACAAATTTACTATCAAGAACAAATATCCCTTACCACGAATTGATGATCTGTTTAACGAAGTAATAGGAGCTAATGTATTCTCAAAAATTGATTTGAGATCAGGTTATCACCAAATCCAGATCAAAGATGAAGATATACATAAAACTGCCTTTCGCACAAGGTATGGTCACTATGAATTCGTGGTGCTACCTTTCGGGCTGACTAATGCACCAACCACTTTTATGAGACTGATGCATAGTATCTTTATCCCTTATTTGGATAACTTTGTGCTAATTTTCATTGACGACATTCTAGTCTACTTTAAGAATGCGGAAGAACGCAAGGAGCATTTGTAAATGGTACTGGAGATGTTAAGAAAGCATCAGTTATATGCGAAATTTAGTAAATGTGATTTCTTCAAGGAATAAATACAATATCTTGGACATGTGATATCTTCAAAACGTATAGAAGTGGACCCGGAGAAAATCAGAACTATCATGGAATGGAAGGTGCCACAAAATGTGGCAGATATACAATCATTTATGGGACTCACTGGCTATTACTGGCTATTTATTAAAGTATTTTCAAAGATTTCCTTTCCTATTACCTCTCTGAAAAGGAAGGGAAAATTTTTTAGATGGACAAAAGAATGTCAGGATAGATTTGAAAAGCTGAAGAAATTATTAACATCAGCACCAGTGTTAAGTGTAGCTGATCCGAATAAATAATTCGAGGTTTGCACGGATGCATGTAAGGAGGGTGTTGGGGCAATTTTATCACAAAAAGGAAAAGTAATTGCATATGAATCTCGTAAGCTAAAATATCACAAGCAACGATATCCATCCTATGATTTAGAGCTGACTACAGTTGTGCGCACCCTTTGGGTGTGGAGACACTACTTACTTGGGAAAATATTTGTGTTGAAGACAGATCATAGCAGTTTAACCAGCTATTTCAAACAAGCTAATTTTAACTCCCGAAAAGAAAGGTGGAATGCCTTCTTGAGTGAGTTTCACATTGACATGCAGCATGTAAAAGGAAAGGAAAAAATGGTTATGGATGCATTGAGCAGAAAGTTGCATAACATCTATGAATTATATGTTAACCAAGTTGAATGTAGATTCCTAGATCAAATCAGAAAAGAAGCAGGAAAAGATCCTGAATATGAATTTTTTTTGCAACAAGCACATGAATCTAACAAACAAGGAAGGTTGGGAGATTATGAAATCAACCAGGATCGATTGCTGATTTTCAAGAAAATAATAGTCATCCCAAATATAATGGAGTTGAAGACTCTAATATTGGATGAATATCATAGAAGCAATTATGCAGGGCATCCTGGATACCAAAAGATGTTGACAACAATATGAAAGGACTACTATTGGCTGGGTATGAGAAAATATATAACAACCTATGTAAACAAGTGTTTAGAGTGCCAGCAGGTGAAAGTAGAACACCGACATCTAGCTGGGTTAATGCAGCTTATACCAATTCCTGAATGGAAATGGGAAGTGATTTCGTTATATTTCGTCACTGGACTACCAAGATCAAGACGAGATAATGACTCAATAATGGTAGTAATAGACCGATTTAGTATTGTCTTCAACTCTCACTTCATACCAGTTCAGCCCACATATAAGACAGTACAGATAGCAGATTTATTTATGCAAGAGATTTGTAGACTGCATGGCATTCCTAAGACTGTTATTTCAGATAGGTATGTAAAACTTACATAAGCTTTTCGGAAAGCACTGTTTACGGGTTTAGGGACTCAAATTAATTTCAGTACTGCGTACCATCCACAAACGGACGGGAAAACATAACGAGTAAATCAAGTGTTGGAAGACATGTTGAGAATGTATGTTTTGCAGCAACCAACTAAGTGGGAAGAATATTTACACTTAGTAGAATTCACATATAATAACGATTATAAAAAATCGTTAAAAATGAGTTCATTTGAAGCCCTATACATGCGACAGTGCAAAAATCCTATCAATTGGAGTAGTCGCGAGACCAAGCTCATGTTAGGACTAGACATGATAGCAGAAATGGAGTTAGAAGTGAATAAAATCAAACAGAATTTAAAAACAGCTCAAGACAGGAAAAATGTGTATGTAGATAAAAAGAGATCATATCATGAATATGAAGTGGGGGATCATGTGTATGTGAGAATTAAACCAAAGAAGAGCATGTTAAGATGGGCATCTTGTGCAAAGCTAGCTCCTAGGTTTTGTGGTCCTTTCCAAATACTGGAAAGGGTAGGACTAGTGGCATATCGGTTGGCCCTTCCCAGCCATATCCGAGTACATAATTTTTTCCATGTATCATTATTAAAGCGATATATTCATGATTCGAGACATATAATCCATTCACAAAACATTCAGGTAGTGGGTAAGCACAATAGTTAAAAATATTATATGTTAAAGAATTATGTGAACTAATAAAAAGTCTATTATGTGCAGGTAGAACCGGAAGGAGAATTTCTGGTCAAGCCTTAGAGTATAATCGACCAGAGGGAAATCAAGCTCTACAAATGAGCCATCACCCAGGTTAAAGTGCAATGGAAGAACTTTGGCCTGGAAGAGACCACCTGGGAGGATGAAAGTTTTGTGCAAGAATCATATCCTGAACTTTTTGCTGATATGGAGTAAGAACACCGGGGACGATGTTCTCTTTCAAAGGGGGAAAGCTGTATCCACTGCCTTAATTATTGACTAAATGTTAGGCTGTTGTTAAGAGTTGTTAATCATTATTTTTATTTTTTACAAACAAAATATTTTGAACATAAATTAATTTTGGTATTTGAATAAAAAGATTACTTGTGAAATTAGTTTCATAAGTAAAGATTGATGGTAAAAGTAAATTCAAGATATGGAGTCAGTTGAACAGAAAAACAATTCAACAGTTATCCAAAGAAACTTTGGAATAAATAAGGGATTTCAGGGAGTTTTGGGGGTTCTGTTGGAAAACTGAGGAAACAATAGTTATCCTGAGGAGCGATCCTTGAAGGGAATAACTTACAGAGGGGATTTTTTCCACTGGAATTGGAGAATTGGACCAGACTGTCCCGAGATTCTCTTCCAGTTTTCTGTCTTCAACGAAGACTCAAACTTGGAGCACGAGGGAGAGTTAGAGGACATAATCGACTCACTCAAGGAAGGGAGGAAAACATTTATCAGTCAGAATTGTGTACAGATGAGTGGAATTATGTTTTGTTCTTTCTGTTAGTAGACTTTACTTGTTACTTTTAAATTATAAATGAGAAAAATGGAAATACAATATTTTTAATGTTTGCTAAATGTTTAAAATTTACATTAGGAGACTATACAGACAGGAAAGAAAGTCTGAGAAAGGACTGTTGAGTAGGTAAAATAAAAAAATTTATTTTAAATTCTCTCTGTGCAAATTATTAGTTTTCCTTCTTGTTTAAATGGAATAAACTATGTCTAGCGAAGGACTGTTAACCAAGATTCTGTGACAAGATTCTGGGTAGGCCGTCCTTCGTACCTATGATAATACATGGACTAATAGTGGTCTGGGTCACTTATAAGGACTGTTATTCATAGTACACCTTGAAATATCGAGAAGAAATTAACATACCAGTTAAAAGAATTATGATAGATAACAAGGAATACGTTGTGGAAAAAAAATAATATATAAAACAACCTATAGGGTAATATAAACTCTTCCACAGAAAGAAATAAGATAACCTTTCTTATTATATCAAGGATAGAAGCTAAACACCCCGAAAGAAACATGCAAAGAAAACCATAAACCATGTACATTATCGGTGATAAGCATAAGCGCATGCAGGTAAGTGAAATAACGTAAGTATTAAATGTAGAAATCTAAACAATAAGAAATGACAATAGAAAACTCAAATGATATCATTTTCTATGTTGAAAGAAATCTATAGATAACTTCACGAATACTCCCAGAAGAAAATCATTGACTATCGAAATTGTATACATGTAATATAGATAGAAACCCCATGTAAATACCATGATTATATTCAGCATAATAGATGTATACATAAGTTAATGGCATGGGTGTAAAAACCCACAAACTTGTAAACTGTAACAATATACCGATACAAAGAAAAATATCATAGGCACTGTTCTTTTAAAAAAGTGTAATAGATTATCTATCTTATACAGTAAGAGGCCTGTGGCCGAATTAAAGGTGAAACCCTCTTGGTCTGAGAGCCAGAGTCTTTAGAAACTCAAGAATGAAAATTAACTGCAGAGGGTAGTAACTGGCCCAGAGGTAAAGACTTAAGCAACGCAGTTAGAAACACTAATAAAATGATATTACATCAAGGTCGTCAAACTATAAACCTGTGGCATTTCAGACCTAGGGTTTGAACCCAAAAATTGATATGGGTACCTGTTAGCACGAGCATGCAATTGATTAGAACCCTGAATCCTGGTGCTAATGCTTGTATTCCAGTCAGAAAACTCTATAGATTGGAGAAGAAAATAAACCTATACCTGTTAAACAAGAAACTGAGGCGTTTAGTAATGAGAAGACAGAGACGAACCCTAATTATTTGCCGTAATAATGTACTCTAGTTAAAAATAAATTATGCAAGCGTATTAATAATTTACCTGAGGAATTTGAGTGGGTTGAAGTGAGCCCAAGTCGAGCTAGAGAATACCTTCGATTCAATAAGCATACTCATATTGCCAACAAATATAAGCATAGTGTTCACACTCAAACCAGATGCAAACAAATGGAAAACATAAAATTTGTCTACATATTAAAACTTAGAAACAGTGCAGGTAATGTCAAAACCACTCGAGCCAAGTGGCGTTGGAGGAAATTTACCAATCATTCGGAATGGCTGAGTAATCTCCAAAGCGTCGTGCTACAATTGGAGTGGAATGGCCATAGAACTCAAGCCAGGAGGAAGAAAATCCTAGAACCGCAGAGGAGACCTCCACGACCATTGAACGAAAGAATGCCAATGGAAAAAGAGTTACGGGGCTAAAGCCATTAGCCAACCCTAATGAACTTACACCATCTGATTTAGCTCTAGATCGACGGTGGATAGACCGCCAGATGCCAACCAGTATGGGTCAAGTGCAAGCCAGCTGTAGAAGGATTGGGATAGATATGTTTTAATACCTTCGTACACCAAGATTTATTTGCATTGAATGCCATGATGTTGTCGAATTGAATAATATGACATGGTATAATGTTTTTGGATTAAATGTGTGTTATATGATTGTTAACAAAGACATATGGCTTCGGCTATAATGTCAAATAATAATTTATATACATATAAGCTAGGCCCAAAGTTCAAATGTGAGCTCAACTATGTATTATAACTCCATAACATTAAAAATTATGTGTATAGTACTTAAAACAATGTTATAACGATGACGTGAATACGGTCTGACTTGGAATTTAATGATTAAGAAAACTATGATGATACTTAGGCAAGAATATCATTAGTCACATAGGTAGACAGTAAGTAGAATTTTTTTTTTTTTTATTTGTTACTTTTACTTTTGTCATTTTTATAATATGGTTAGTCGACAATTCAACACCCTAAAAAATACGTAAGGCACCAGAAAAATCCACATAAAAAAGCCTTCAAAAAGTCACACTAAAGACAACTCATTATATAAATTGTAACTATTTAAATTATTAATATAAATATTAGCTTTAGTTATATATATATATATATATATATATATATATATATATATATATATATATATATATAGTCTTTTTCTTTCCGAATAGATATGTATAATATTGCAAAATATATTTCATTATAATCTATAAATATAATTTTTGTTGTCTATATTAATCAAAATAATTGTATCTTATTCTTCTTTATAAAAACCATTGCAAATAAAAAAAAATATAATAATGGAAATATTTTAAATTCTAAAAAATTATATACTTTTTTCTTTCAGAATTTTTTTTATCTAATTAGGAAGCAAAAAAGGCCTTAAAGATATATATTAAATTTTAAACCAAAATGAAATTAATTTATACATTTTATTTATTTTTCATTTCTCGATTAGAATACCTATTAAATTGAAAAAATTACAATATAATAAAATTAATATGAAGAAAATAATATTGTAAAAATTAATAAAACATAATGATATTTAAAATTAAATAATAATAATAAAAATATAATTGTTGAATTGTAAATTAATTTTATGTTAAAAAAATGTAAGTAAAATAATTTCTAAATTTTTTAAATAATAATTAAATTAAAATTAAAATATCTCTATTTTATTTATATTTATCTAAAATAATAATGAATATTTAAAAAAGTGATTATAAAAAATTAATTATTAAAATTATTATTAAAATATTAAAGTTAATTTTTTAAATATATTTGTTTATCAATTTCAATGATCTATTGTTTTTACAATTATATTAAAATATAAATTATATAGTTGAGCTAATGTTATTTGTTTTTCTCTTTTTCTTGTTTTCTTTTATTTCTATGTGAAATTAACTTATAGGGATTTTAACCAAAAACATTTTCCTAAAATTGCTTAAAAAGAACATCCATTTACTCAGTGATCAAAATCCATTAAAATGATCAAAATATTTTTAAATTAACACCAAAAAAAATATAGATATATATTATATATTTTCATTTTCAAGTTAAATAATTATATCTATATTAATTATATATTTCAGGTGCTATTTGAAATATTTAAAATAAAATTATGCATGTAACAATTTAAATTAACCTCTGTCGTCTAACGAGCCGGACGAATTGCCCGGACGGTCAAAATTGGCCGGAATCCGGGCCAAAAAAAATTAAAAAATACAGTGTTTGAATCCTGATTTTGACATTGGAAATGGATTCAGGACCATCAAAAACCTGTAGGACACCCAAAATATTAAACTTTGATAATTATAACATGGATTTAGAAAAATTCCTGCCAGATTTTCTGAAAATCTTATCGGAATTTTCACGATTTTCAGGGCGATTCCTCTAGCTAATTAGACTACGGCCTTTTATTTTATAAAAAGTTATTTGACCTTCCTAATTTTTTTATAATTTTGACAATGCCCAAGAATGTTTACCGTTATAGGAAAACAATCATTTTACCGTTCTAAGAAAAACAATCTTAAAAAGCGGAGGTGAGAAAAGCTAAAAAGAGGTGGTCAGAAAAGCTAAAAAAATAGCGTTCCGCAAAGGGAAAAAGCTAAACGGCCGAGGGCATAAAAACATAGCAAGCTAGAAAAGGTTTCATGCTCACTTTTTTCTTCTGGGATTTGTGTGTTTTGTTCCAGTGGAGATCGGTGTTTCAGTGTTGGATAGCTCGTCTATTGTTGAGATCAAGTGAGTGTTATTATTATAGTTGATTTGATCCCTTTCGATATCTGTAATTTGATTTTTGTTGTTTGGATTTATATATCTTTTTTTGTTGCGTTTAATAGGACTACCTTTGACAATTTGCAGGTATGTATCAAGATAAGGTATGTATGGGGATAATGCAGAGGGATTGGAATTGAAGAGGATAATTGAAGAAGTAGGCACAATTTGCCTCTGAATTTTCCACCTTCAAATACGAATTAGATGACTTCTTTTTTTATCAAATTTGAAAGGAATTTCAACATTTTGTTTTTATAATCAAGATTCATGGTATCAACATATCTGTTCAGTGAAATTGTTGTTAGGGTTTGAGTAGATTTTTTCCGGCTCCATCTAGAATGGCTACCTGTTCATTGCTTCAAGTATTTTATTTTATTTGGCATTATATTTTTGTCAAAAATGATATAAATGGTTTATTAGGATATAAATGGTTTCTTACGAAAGACGATGGTATTGGAACCCAATCCAAGTTGACTGCTCCTGCCCATATATTCCTATAGAACAGAGCTGCCATGCATATTACTCTAGAGTCTAGAGTCTAGAGCTGCTCTTACAAGTTGGTGCAGTCCAAATTCCACTACTATGCATCACACATCTTTATTTCTCTAATCGTCCACCCATAATGCCATTATATTTCAGTAATCATCCACCCATAAGTATTTGCATTAGGGCCTATGGCATCATAGAACTCCCACCATCATCACCATCAACATCCATGGGGTTTCTTTGCTCTTGAATATATGAACTTCCGTCATTATCACGATCTGGCATGTCAGAGTTCAAAATGCTTTGTGGGATATCTTTACAATCGAGGTTGGAATTGCTGGCTAGTTATGCAGGAAAGTACAGAGTATAAAACCTGTGAAACTCAATAACCTAGAAAAGATACATCAGGGTATCTTGAGGCGTAGGTAAGATTTAGACAATGCAAGGGTAAGATATAATAATCGAAGATTAACAAGAATACACCAATAATTTATGAAATTTAGTTCCCTTCTATGTCAATCCTAATGACTGAATAGAGAGAGCTAAAATGGAGAGACCTGTGTGGCTACATATTTTCTCACATGTGATTTTCTATAGAAAAGGGTCACTTACCGAATTTTCCATTTCTACACTATGTTATCTTCGTAGTTTTTCCAGTATAAGATCTATTTAGGGTTTATTTTCTAATTTTACGGCATTCTTTCTTCGGAGTTTTTCTGGTACAAGATCCATTTACGAAAACGAAAACACAGATTCTAAACACATTTATGGAGGGTTACAGTCTCGTAGATAAAGAATGATGAATATGTATGAATATGGACTGATAAATATCATTAGATAGGAAAACATAAATATCATTCAGTAGGAAAACAAATAGTGAGAAATTGAACAGAATAGAACATACTCTAGAACAGAACATGCCACGCATATACTCTAGAATAGAACATGCCATGTAAGACATATTACTCTAGAACAGAGCATGGGCCAACATTCAAACGAGAAAGTGAACAAATGCTTAATTACTATTTTAATCTTAATTATCTAACATATCTTGGAAATTATTGGCAGCTTAGCTCTAGTTTACTATTTTAAAGATTGAGTTATTGGGCATCAAAAAGTAGGAAATTATCATAAAACTTATTTTTCATAGTGTTAAGAAATTATAATCATTTTATGACTAGTGAATTAGACAGAATATCCATAATACTAATTGATTGAATTCACGAACTAATTGCAACTGTTTGGTTGTTTTTCATTGTGTTAGAAAATTATAATTATTTTATCACTCGTGAATTAGATTGAATCCCAGAACTAATTGCCAGTCTTTGGCTGCATATTAATCTAGAACATAACAAGTTTATGGTTGTTTGAATTACTCAGAATAGATCGTGAGCAAAGTTTACGTCTCCTTTATGACGACGAAGAGAACTAAAAATTGTGTTCGTCCTTAGTTACTTGTTATTTGCTAATTTGATCTTATTTATCTAGCATGTCTTTAAAATAAAAAATAAAAAATTACTATGTACTCACCTAGGGTTTATTATCTGAAAACTTTAGTTATTTGTAATTATTATTATTTTTATTTTAGCCAAAAATAGGATTGTGTTAATTTCAAAAGTTAATTTTGTATGATATTTTTTAGCTATGTTAAAAAATAGTAGTTATTGTATACAAATCTATTTTGAAATTATTTATCATATTTTATTAAAATAAATAAATAGTTAGATTGGTGATGATATTATATATAAATAGAGAGAAAGAGAGAGAGGGAGGGATAGAGAGGGAGAGGAGGAGGGACAGAGAAAGAGAGGGTGGAGGAGGAGAGAGGGAGATAGAGGGAGGGAGAGGGGGACGGAGGGAGCTGAGGGTAGGGGCAGGAGGAGGAAGAGGAGGAGGGAGGAGAGGAGAGTAGGGGAAGAGGGGTAGGGGGAGGAGAGGAAATGAGAATAGGAGGAGAGGGGAGGGATGGAGGAGGAGGAGGAGTAGGAGGGAGGGAGTGAGGGAGAAACGCCGAGGAGGAGGGGAGGGAAGGGGAGAGAGGGAGGGGAGGACGAGGACGAGGAGGAGTGTAGGTACTGAGGAGGAGGAGGAGGAGGAGGAGGAGTAGGGGATGTAAGGAGGAGAGGAGGAGGAGGAGGAGTTGGGGTGGGTGGGAGGAGGAGTTGGGGTGGGTGAGGAGGAGAGGGGAGGGAGGGAGAGGATGAGGAGAGGGCGAGGAGGAGCGGTGGAGAAAAGAGGAGGAAGAGTGGAGGGAGAGGGAAGGAGGAGGAGGGGGGGAGGGTAAGAGGAGGAGAGGCGGGGGCAAGAGGGAAGGAGGGGGGAGCGAGGGGAGGAGGGAAGGAAGGAGGGAGGATGAGGGGAGGAGGGAAGAGGAAGGGAGAGAGGAGGAGGAGAAGTATGGGAGGGGAGGAGGAGAGGGACGAGAGGGGAGGACGAGGAGGAGGAGGACGTGGTGTGCAGGGAGGGGAGGACAAGGAGGACGCAGAGAGGGTAGGATGAGGAGATGGGATGGAGGGACAGAGGAAGGGAGGGAGGGCGAGGAGGAGTGAGGGGAGAAGGAGGAGTAGGGGGAGGGAAGGAGGGGAGGGTAGGAGAGGGAGGAAGATGAGGAGGGAGGAGAGGAGCACAGGGGAGGATGAGGAGGGCGACATGGATGGGAGAGAAGGAGAGAATGAGGGGATGAGTAGGAGAGGGGAGGAGATGATAGGAGAGGAGGAGGAGAGGGGGGGGAAGGAGAGGGAGAGGAGGAGGAGAGGGGGGGGACGAGAGGGAGAGGAGGAGGAGAGGGGGGGGACGAGAGGGAGAGGAGAGAGGAAGGGGAGGAGAGGAGGAGGAGGAGTGGTGGGAGGGAGGGAGGCGAGGAGGAGAGCGGGGTGGACCAGGGGAGGGAGGGTAGGAGCGGGGAGGAGGAGGAGGTGGAGAGGGGAGGTAGAGGAGGTGGAGGAGGAGGATAAGGAGGGTGGGAGGGAGAGGGGAGGAGGATGGAGGAAGAGAGGGAGGGTGGAGGAAGGGACGGAGGGAGGGAGGAGAAGGAGGAGTAGGAGGGAGGGAACAAGGGGGGGATGGGAGGAGGATAGGGGAGGGGGAGGAGGATAGAAGGAGAGAAGGGGGAGGTGGAGGAGGAGGACGGGGGGGAGGAGGAGGAGGGAAGGAGGGAGGAAAGGGGGAAGCGGAGGAGGAGGAGGAGGAGGAGGGAGGGAGAGGGTAGAAGGAGAGAGGGAGGAGGGAAGGGAGGTAGGAGGAGGTGGAGGAGGAGGAGTAGGATGGAGGGATAGATGGTGGAGGAGGAGGAGGAGGAGGAGGAGGGGAGGGGAGGGGAGGATAAGGGGAGGTACAAAGTGATAGAGGGAGGGAAAGAGGAGGAGGGTGGATGGGGACGGTGAGGGGAGGGGAGGGGAGGGCAAGGAGAGTGGAGAGAGTGAGATCAGGAGGAGGGGAGCGAGTTAGGGAAGGTAGGGGAGGAGGAGTGAGGGAGGGAGTGAGAGAGGAAAAGAGGAGGAGTGAGGAGGAGTGAGGAAGGGGAGGAGGAGGAGGAGGAGGAGGAGTCAGGGAGGGGAGTGAGGAGTGAGGGAGGGAGAGGAGGAGGAGGAGTGGAGGGAGGGGAGGAGGAGGAGGAGGAGTGGAGGGAGGGGAGGAGGAGGAGGAGGAGGAGGGGGAGAGAGGAGCGAGGGAGGGAGAGGAGGAGGAGGAGGATAGGGGAGGGAGGTGAGGGATGAAGGGGAGAGAGGAGCGAGGGAGGGAGAGGAGGAGGAGGAAAAGGAGGAGGAGTGGAGGGAAGGGAGGAGGAGAGGAGAGGAGATGAGAGGAAGGGAGGGGAGGGAGGGGGCAGGAGGATAAGGTGGAGGAGGAGAGGGGAGGGGGGAGGGAGGGGGGAGGAGGAGAAGGTGGAGGAGGAGAGGGGAGGGAGGGGAGTAGAGCGGAGGAGGAGGGAGAGCGGGAAGGGAGAGAGAAGGAGGAGGACCAGGGGATGGAGGGAGAGGAGGAGGAGGAGGAGAAAGTGGAGGGAGGGAGGGAGAGAGAAGGAGGAGGACCAAGGGATGGAGGGAGAGGGAGGAGTGGAGGCCAGGGGAGGAGGAGGGGGGGGAGGGGAGGCGAGTGGAGGAGAGAGGAAGAGGGACATGAGGAGGATAGGGGAGGGAGGGAGAGGGAGAAGAGGAGTAGGGGATAGAGGGAGGGAGGGAGGGAGAGGGAGAAGAGGAGTAGGGGATAGAGGGAGGGAGGGGGGTTTAGGGTAAGGGAAGGAGGAGGAAGAGGAGGGGGATGGTGAGGGGAGGAGAGGAGGGGAGGAGGAGGAGATGGGATGGTGAGTGGAGGAGAGGACAGGAGGATAGGAGAGGAAGAGGAGGATAGGGGAGGGAAGGGGAGGTAGAGGAGGAGGATAGCGGAGGGAAGGGGAGCGAGAGGAGAAGGATAGCGGAGGGAAGGGAATGAAGAGGAGGACGAGAGGGAGGGAGGGAGAAGGAGAGGAGCAGCAGGGGAGCAAGGGAAGGAGGGTGGGAGGAGGGGGAACGGAGGGTAGGAGAGGAGGGAGGGAGGGAGGGAGAGGGGTAGCAGGAGGAGGGAGGGAGGGGAGGGGAGCGTAAGAGGAGGAGGGGGGAGTTGAGGGAGGAGGAAAAGCGAGGGAGGGAGGGAGGCGAGGAGGAGTGGAAGGATGGAGGGAGCGAGGGGAGGAGGGAGGAAGAGTAGGAGAGGGGAGGGAGGGAGAGGAGGAGGAGCAGTGGAGGGAGTGAGGGAGGGGATGATTAGGAGGAGGAGGAGGAGGAGCAAGGGATGGTGGGAGAGGATTAGGAGGAGAATGGGGAGGGAGGGATGGCAAGATAGCGTCGCGAGGAGGAGAATTGAGGAGAGGAGAGTAGGGGAGGAGGAGGAGGACAAGTGCATGGACGAGGACGAGGATGAGGACACAGATGAGGATGAGGAGAGGGGAGGGATGGAGAGGAAGAGGAGGAGAAGGGGGAGAGAGTGATGGGAGGGTAGGAGAGGGAGGAGGAGTACAAGAGGGGGAGGTGAGGAGGATGAACAGGGGGAGGTAGCGAGGGAGGGGAGGATCAGGGAGGAGGGGGATGGAGGGATTGAGGGAGGGGATGAAGGGAAGGGAGGGGAGGGGAGGAAGGGAGGAAGATGACATAGGGAGGGAGGGAGGGATGAAAGGATGATCGAGAGGGAGATACAGAGGGATAAGTGGGGAGGGAGATAGGGGAGGGAGGAAGGGAGGAGAAGAGAGAGAGGGAGAAGGGGGAACAAAGAGAGAGAGAGAGAGAGAGAGAGGGAGTGAGAATGAGGTAGGGAGGGAAGGGGAAGGAGGAGGGTAGGGGAGGTGAGGGAGAGAGAGAAGGTTGGAGCAAGAGAGGGAAGGAGAGAGAAGGAGTGGAGGGGAGGGAAGGAGGATGAGAAAGATAGGTAGAAGGGGGGAGGGAGGTAGGGAGAGGGATGTCGAGGGAGGAAGGGAGGAGGATAGAGAGAGAGGGAGAGAGGGGGAGGGAGAGAGGGAATGGGAGGGAGGAAGGGAGGAGGACAGAGAGGGGGAGAGAGAGAGATAGTAAGGGAGAGAGGGGAGGGGATGGGAAGAAGGGATGAGAAGAGAGTGAGATAGAGGGAGAGAGGAGGAGAAATACATGGAGGAGGAGAGAGAGGGGAGGGGAGTCAGATGGAGAGAGAGAAGGATAGGGAGAGAAATAGGTAGTGAGGGGGAATTTTAGTCCGATGGAAGGTGATAGGGTGAGAAAAAGGGAGAGGGAGAGCCAAATAGAGATGGAGATAGAGAGGGATAAGGGCAGAGGGAGAGAGGGGAGGGAGTATGGAAGTGGAGGGGGTGAGGGAGTGGAGGGAGGGAGGTGAAGAGAGCAAGAGAATGCGACTGAGGAAGAACAGGAGGAGGAGGAGGAGAGAGAGGGGATGGAGAGAGAGGATGATGGAAAAGGAGAGAGAGCGAGAGAGGGGGCATATTATGCCAATGAATCGTGAGAGGGTGAGGGAAAGGTAGAGGGAGAGGCAAATGGAGAGGGAGATAGAGAGGGAGAAGGGGGGAGGCAAAAAGGGAGGGAGGAGAGAGAGAGGGCAGGGGGGTAGGGGAGTGGAGGGGGTAAGGGAGTGGATGGAGGGAGAAGAGAGAGAGAGAAAGTGAGAGAGTAAGCGGAGGAGGAGGAGGAGAGAGAGGGTAGGGAGAGAGATGGTGATGGAGAGAGAGAGAAAGAGGGAGATATGGGGCATACTATGCCAATTAATGATGAGAGGGTGAGGGAAAGGGAGAGGGAGAGGAAAATGGAGAGGGAGATAGAGAGGGAGAAGGGGGGAGGTAGAGAGGGAAGGAAAGGGAAGGAGGACAGTGAGAGAGGAAGGGGAATGCGAAGGGGAGGTGGAAGAGGGGGAGGGGAGGGGATGAGAAGATAGGAGAAGGAGGAGAGAGAGAGAGAGAGGGAGAGAGGGAGGAAGGGAGGAAGAGAGAGAGAGAGAGAGGAGGAGGATGATGTGAAGGGAGGTCGAGCGAGCGACAAATAGAGGGAGAGGGAAGGAGATGGATGGTTAGAGACAGGGAGATAGAGGGAGGGGGATATGGTGAAAGAGAGAGAGAGAGATAGGATGAGGAGGCGGGCCCTCCCCTCTCTCTATCTACCTCACACTCCTTTCCCCTCCCTCTCTCTCTACCTCTCACCATTTGCCTCCCTCCCTTATACTCCCTCTCCTCTCTCACTCTCTCTCCCTCCCTCCTCCTCCTCTTCACCCTCCCCTCCCCACTCTCTCTCTCTCTCTCTCTCTCTCTCTCTCTCTCTCATCCTCCCCTCTCCTCCGCTCCCCTACAAGTACATATATCCATAAACTTATCTCTCAAGTAGTGAAAGAGACTTTCAGACCATTTAACTATATAATATAAATTTATTCAACAATAATATTCACAAACTAATTTTTTAATTGTGATCCATTAAAAATAAATTCCTATAATAAACACCACCCTCACGATTTTAGTGAACATCGACCTAGTAATCTCAACCATAGTAAACAACACATCTTATTTCTATCTTTCAAAAGAATGTTTCTCGAAAAAGCCAAATGAGTTTTAATCAAGAAGTTATTCCTCTTTCAATTTTTTTAAACCAAGAACATTTGGATTCCCAATATTACCATATAGAAAAATTGTGTATTAATATTCCAATGGAATTATTTTGTATTACCCAATTCGGCCAATCTTCGTAAAACTTGGTAACTATGCTCCAAAGTTTTTGAATTGCGCTATTTTCTCCTTTTGTGGAATTTAAGGTAGAAAGGCCTTATTGAATATCAATCACAAATTGAATCTGCTAGTTAATTAGCAATTACAATTTGCAATTACAAGCTAACAATAATCATGTACAGTCCCTCTTCAGATTAAAAAATAAAAAATAAGAGGTCACATTATTAAATATAATTTTTAATAGTTTTATAAAAAATATTTTACAAACTAAAAAAATAAGTGGTCACATTCTTAAATATAATTTTTAACATTTTTATAAATAATATTTTAAAGTATGAAACTTTTTATAAATATTCATAATAAATTGAATAGTATAATGATTTTTAAAATTTTTAATATTTTAAATGGAATCATATCATGATGATGATGATGATAATGGTTACCATCCATTAAGACCAATGCGGCTTATCAGAACTTAAGAGAGGATAAAGAATCTAATTTTTATTCTTCAAAATCTTGTTTCTATGGTCAAAGAGAAGGGAAATAAGTGCTCCAAGATCACTATAGGTGGGTTGGCTTAATAGGTCAAGAAGATTGGAAGGGTGGTAGATGGTAGGGAATTGAGAGCGAATGTGAGCAAGAGTCTAGCAGTATAAAAGGAAGTGATTTTCATCTTCCACCTGCTTATAATCATAAATCTAATAGATTCTATCGTTCCAAGGGGTCTTGGGAATAGACCACTGCCCAGTCTCACTCTGAAGCTCATGGAAATTAGTTCTTATCTTAGAGATGTTAATTTTCTTCTTATTGCTGGAAAACACAAAGAGATAATTTTGATTATCAAGGGTGGGTTTGATCACTTCCTTATAGTATATTAGCTTCCTTTTACCCTCTAGCTCCTGATGCTCCACCAACTTGTCCTTAAACTTGGAGGTAATAGTATTTTTTATATTATCTTTTCCTCCCATATTGTGCTCCTCCTTAATTCCCCAATGTTTGAGCCAGGACAAGGCATCCTTATGCCACCCACACTTGAGGAAAAGGTCAGGGTTTTGGGTATAGTTAGAAGAAATTTTAGGGAGCCTTTTTTATTGCATGTTGTCAAGCTTCTTATTATAAATCATATATCTAAATATAGATGTACTTTCAATGGGGGACAAACCAAATTCAATCAAGAGGATAGGATACAAATTATTTCCCTTGATCTTAAGGTTGTAGGTTATTAATTTATTTTGAATCATCTCAATCTTCCTCCATGACTCTCTAGATATACTACAACCCCAAACCTCACATATGTATAAGACAACAAGGGTGCCAAGGGTCTTAAAGAGGAACCTCTTTTTACTACAAATGTAAATATCGACCGACTTACAATTTTTTTCAAGATCATAATAAGCTTTCCAACCCCCAATAATCCTTTTCTCGATGTTATAATTTCAATTTATATGATGAGGGAAGTCAATTTCCAAATACTTATAAGAAGAAACCTTCTCTAAGCACTGGTTATTATACATGAAACTACCGTCCGTGATATTTTTGGATTTAATGATCATGACTTTAGTGTTGTCGGTTTTAAGTGTCATACCCATATTAGATCAGTAGTCACAGGGAATATGGAGGTGTTTATAATGGTCATCGACGTAGAGGAGAAGACTAATGAGGACACTAGCAAGCTCGGTGCCCTTGCACCCCGCTGATTCCAGACACTCCTCTAGCTTATCTATGTATATGCCAAAAAGGGTAGGGGATAGGGGACACCGTTTCATAACTCCAATATTGCATTTAATATCTTTAGACCACCCATTGTTGGTCTTAATCTTGGCAGTGACGATCTCGTAGAAATGGATCACATCAATCCTCATCTCATGAGGGACCACGATCTCTTTAAGTTTATCCCAAAATTTATCCCAAAGGAAAGTTTCAAAATCTTTTCTAAAGTCCACAAACCAACATAAGAGATCGACTTTACTATTGTGACATTCCTCTACAATGATTCTAAGACTCACTAGATGGTTAATAGTTGAGTGATGTCTTCTAAAACCAGCTTGTCCTTTAGCTCTTTTTCCTTGGATTGCAAGCCAAAGGCAAAGCTTCTTCTCCAAAATGAACCCATAAAGCTTGGTCAGGATATGGATAACCATAATGCTCTTGTAGTTGGATGGAACATTCTTGTCCCCATTTTTAAATATAGGTACAATAAGGCTTTGCGTCCAAATTCGAAGGAAGGCATGCCTTATAGCCATATTGAGAAACTTGTGGAGATAAGGAATGAGGATAGATCTTCCCATTTTAAGGATCTCAGCCTTGTGTCCTTCATTATCTTTATCTTTCCCATTAGTGATCTTATTAATACTGGACTCAATGTCGTCAAGAGAGAATAAATCCTCCTTAATTTGAGTGATTAAGGTGACTGTTCTCATAGTGTCTGTAGAGTCATACAACTTCTTAATATAGTTGTCCCAGTTTTCTAAGGGGATAGAATTCTTATCTTTGGTTTTATGGACAAAAATATTCAGCCAAAATTTTTTGGGTGTGACTTTAGAAAGGTAGAGAAGATAATCCTGCCTTTTATTAATATATGATATTTTCTTCCTCTTGATGATATTTGTGTATATATTTATATTATGCATCTTGATGATTTCATTATGACAATCTTTGATCGCTTTCCTCGCCATCTTGAAATATTTGTCATATCATGGATTCGAAGTTCTATTAGACTTATTAAATGAAATCTCATTAGAAAACTTCCTAATCGTTTTGGAAAGGATAGTACTGAAATGGTAATAAATTTGATCAATTTTATTATTATAATTCATGGGGCCTAAATCCCTTCCTAAATCCCTAAATAATAGGTCGGTTTTACTTCTATCAAAGTGAATGTGTCTTTTTCTTTCATTGGTCTCCTGCAGGTGGGTGGTATGCATAGAAATATTGAGGGATAGAGACAGAGTTTTGTGGTCAGAGTTAGGCTCGAATCCATTAATGGTTATCAAATTTTTTAACCTGTTTGAGGACGCGGATGTTAGATATAGCATAATCCACGACACTACTACCCAGTGCATGGAAACATGTCATATGACTGGAGAGGGGCCACTTGTTAATACCATTACAAATAATTAAGTCTTGGGAACTACAAAGTTTGAGGAGCTCGGTGTCAAATAAGTTCTCGATAATGCCTTCAGATTTTCTCTTGAATTTATTAGCTAAGTTACTATCTTCATCAAGCCACAAGGAGTCGAGGTTAGATTTTTTGCTTAATGTAATGGCTAGGTTAGTAGAAGTTCTAGCATTAAAGTCTCTGAGTAAAAGGATATTACCATCATTTCTCAGGTTGAAGATGTCTTTCTCTAAAGAATTGAAAGGAAAATTCTTGTCCAGGTTGTTCTTCTTATATGATTTAGAGTTGATGGGAGCGAAATAGAAGATTGCAAGAAAGATCCTATTGGTGGTAGAATCATATATTTCGATCCAAATGTATTGATTGAAGGGGTCGATTTTAAAATAATATGTAAAATACTATAAAATTGGTAATGTAAATTATTATTATAATAATAAAGGTTGAAAGTTATATACAATAATATAATAATAATAATAATAATAATAAATGTTTTTTCAGGAAGTTTTTATTTATACATTGAATATTTAAATGTAATATGATTATGGAAATTTTATAAAAAGGCATTTATTTTCATTATTAAAATAGAAAGTTGTTGTAGAAGGATGTCACAATGGGACAGTCATGGCTCTTGTGCTGCGCATCATAGAAATATTTAAATTACCATTTTAGTTATATATTATAAACTTAACACAAATATGCTAAACAATATAAATAAAAAATTATTATTTCAAATCAAAGTACTACTTTTCCAATTCAACAATCTTGTCGGCCTCTCCTTGCACCTTTATTATTTTAGTTATATTATTTTTTTCTTTTTAAAAATTTAACTAAGATTATTTATAACTTCCATGCTAATAACCTCAATATTATAAAATACCTTAAAAGTTATATTATTTCTCTATTAGCACCATATTATTTATAAATTGTTAACATATTATATTTCTTTATATGTGAATATTTCATTCTTATTTATACAATAATTTAGACGAATAAATTATATTACTATATAAAAAATTAATATCTATTTAAAACTTTTCTATAATATTATTGATGATTATGATGATGATGATGATGTAGCACAAATGCCATTATGGTCCATTGGAGCTTAAGAAAGTAAGAGATTAATTGAGACTTACTAAAATTTTATTTCTATAATAAAAAAGAAGAGATAAAATATTTTCTAAATCAATATACTTATGTTCACTTAACAAGTCAAGAAATTTTGTAATATGACAAATCTAAATTATTTTTCTATAATGGTATACAAAATTTAATTTTAGGAGTTATATATGAGTAAAAAAACTTGTCTACCTTCTTAAAATTCTTATTTTTGTTTCCATACAAGTTTTTTATTTGAAATTTGTTATATATATTTCATTTGCTTTTTTAATATATTTTTATACATAAAATTAGATGATTATTGTGGCTTTTTTAACATAGTTATTTCAGAGTAAATTGTAGTTACATAATATAATGTATTTTCACATTTCTAATTTCAAATTAATATATATATATTGTGTTAATTATTTTAATGTTCATAGCTGTATTTATTTTGGAACAGCGCTTCAATTTTTTTTAATTTAATTATCAATAATTATTAAGTAAATAGTATGAATTTAACCTTGAGGAAATATTTTAGAACATCCTTAGTAACATATACAAATCCAAGATTGAGGTTTATCTCTAAAGTGGTAATGTCGATTTTTTCTTTTTAATTAAATTGATTACTTAGAAGAAGGTCATATGAACAAGTGCCATATAAAGTGACTTTTGATGAAAATGATTTTTGGGGTCTATCGTTTTCAATATTTTTATTGAGGTTGATTTTGGACCTATCGGTTATGGATGTGCAATCAACCTTCAATACTCAATGTTGTGCTTCTTTCACCAAGAACATTATCTTCACATGCATGGTCCTTGCATGAAAATCCACACCAAAAATTCAAAACTATAGGGTCCTAAGTGTCAGCAATGCAATGTAGGGTTTTAAAAAAACTCATGGGTCGAAAGGGAGAAAGCACCATAGCGACTTCTGTCATGTTGCAGGTAGCGTTATTCCTCACGCTCTTTGGTTAATACCAAATTTCAACATCGCATGTTTCACTCCTTTTCTCATGTATCCGCACCCTTTCGTGCGCAATCGATCGTCTCCATGCAATGTTAATTTCTAAATACTCTTAAATCACAGTATTATTTGTACTTCCACCTGCATTATGACCGTTCCCTTGTAAAAAAATCTTTCAACTTAGGTTCATTTAATTTGCAATTGGAACTTGAAGTGACAATAATTTACTCGTTTGGTTCTCCTCCTCTGAGCCATGCAACACATGTGCAACTCAAAATGCATGTCGTGAATATATACCAAATATTCATACGATAATAATATAACACATATATAAAAACACATAGGAATAATTTATTAAAAAATACACAATTACTTCTCATGGCCTCTCTATTTTGACAGGCCTTCTCTTCATCTAGTGGTAATTTTATCCAATCCTCAAAGGATAGATTTATAGAGGAAATTAAATTTACATAGATCACTACGACTCCATGATTTTCTCTATAAATATTTCAACATAATCTATAAAAGTGTTCACAATCAATAGAAACTAGGAAAAATGAGTGCATTCAAGGAAACTTTATCCTCATGGTCATGTCCACTTTCTAGAAGCTCATATTTTTTTGTTGATTTTATAGAGGTTGGGTTGATGCTCATGCATCAGACTCCCAAGGTACAAAAATTTATGATGACATGTTCATATGCATTTGGTTTTCTTGTAACATCTTTAATTCGTGAGTTGCAACACAGCTCTGTAGTAACAAGTGTCCACCTACCCATATGATACCCCCTATCAAATCTTCCTACCAGTAGTAGCTGGTGATCATATTAGGGGGTTGAAGCTCCCTTCTACTGGGTGTTGGTAAACGAGATTAGGGGGTTGGAGCTCCCTTCCAGTAGGAGATGGAGAGAAAGTGAAGGTTGCAGCCTCTAGGTTTTAACCCTGAACATAAATTATATACACATGAATCTTATAACAGAAAATAAACAATAGCGAGAGCATAAAACATAAAATAGATAAACACAGAGATTTTCTCCTGGATCCCAAATCGGGATGACCAGCTTGATTTTTCATTATATTCGTTTCAGTGTTACAACACATATATATACATGCCGAAGCATACATAACCCCAATCCATTAACCCTGCATTAGAACATAATAGTAGTTCCCTTGATCGGATCTACAAAATACCAAGGGCCGAAAACCATCGTACCCCAAAACCATGTGCAAAATCATGCAAAAAACATGGGTGGTTCTGCCTATGAGTGGGTCCGCACACCAAAAAAAAAAAAATTATGGGGCACTACCCTGAACCCTGATAGGGGGGCTACCACTCCCGCTGTGACCCCCCTGCTGCGCCCAATGCAACGTACAGTGCGTGGGGCTAGTCATGGAAAGAATATAACACATACCCAACATTCTCCCACTTGTTGTTTTATTTCCACAGGGGGCCACAGGAGAGCTTAGTCATTGGGCCAATTATTGAACACCCATTGTTTCTCTACACCAAGAGAACTTCTGAGAGCTCACAGACTTTGTCAATGCATCTAGAACATTCTTTGAAGTGTCCAACTTTACCATAAACACCCTTTTAGCCTCAACCATATCTCTAACAAAGTGGTATTGAACATCAATGTGCTTTGTCTTTGAATGATAAGCAGGGTTCTTAGCCAATAAAATTGCACTTTGGCTATCACAGTCTATCGTTATAGCTTACTGTACCAACCCCATACTTGAACACATTCTCTGCAACCAAACTTATTCCTTGCTTGCATGAGTGGCTTCCATGTATTCTGCTTATGTAGTTGAAAGAGCCACTACAGACTGTCTTTTACTCATCCAACTAATTGCGCCTCCAAATAGGCTAAACACATACCCACTTGTAGATCTTCTTTGGTCCAAATCTCCAGCCCAGTCTGCATCAACAAAACCACGAATGTCCAACATTCTTTCCAATCCTGCTCTTCCCTGGTAGCACAAGCCATAATCACTAGTGCCACATAAATATCTGAAAACCTGCTTCACTATTGTACAATGCTCCTTCCCTGGGTTTGACATAAACCTGCTCAATACTCCCACTGCATGTGCAATGTCTGGTCTAGTACAGACCATTGCATACATCAGGCTACCCACTTCACTTGCATATGAAACATGGGACATATCCTCCTCTTTTTCTCATGTCTTGGGACACTGTTCATCAGACAGCTTTACACCTACAGAAATAGGAACATTCATCGGTTTACTATCCTGCATATTGAACCTCTGCAATATAGTCTCGACATACTTCTTTTGGTTCAACTAGAGCTTCCTCTTTGCCCGATCTCTCTTAATTTCCATCCCCAAACTATAGTTTGCGGCACCAAGATCCTTCATGTTGAATTTGGAGAACAATTGGGTCTTCAAATCTTGGATAATTTTTTTTTCATTTCCAATCAACATCATATCATCCACATAAAAGACCAAATAAATAACATGGTCACCAATTAATTTAAAATAAACACAATCATCCTCCTTGCTTCTGGTGAAGCCAAGTCCCTGTATATAGGTATCAAATTTTTGATACCACATGCTTAGTGACTGTTTTAACCCATACAGAGACTTCTTCAACCTGCAAAGTAGTTATTTCTTACCCTTCACCATAAAGCCTTTAGGTTGCTTCATGTAGATCTCCTCTTCTATATCCCCATGAATAACTAATGTCTTCACATCCATCTGTTCTATCTCAAAATCAAATGTAGCAGCAACAGATAAAAGTAATCTAATAGAAGTAACTTTGGCAACAACAGGAAAAATATCACCAAAATCAATTCTCGGCACCTGGGAATAACCTTTTGCTACCAACCGAGCTTTGTATTTCTCCACCTTTCCTTCTACATTCATCTTCTTCTTAAACACTCATTTTCTCCCGATGGGCTTCCTTCCAGCTAGAAACTCCACCAAATCCCGTGCCTCATTTTTATGCAAGGATGCCATTTCATCAACCATGGCCTCCTTCCAGAGTTTACCATCCTCTGAATCTACTGTCTCCCTGATAGTTTTGGGATCATCACCAGTTATAGTTAAGGAAAAAACTGAATAGAAAGTAGATGGACTATACCTTTCTGATTGCCTTCTTTCCCGAACTGATCTTCTCAAAGCTGGAGTTTGTGGCTCTTCCTCTTCTAAATCTTTTTTTGTTGTAGGGTCTGATTCATACTCCTTTAGCTCAAAATCTATCTTCTCAGGTTCCTTTGTTATGAATTCATGTGTAACAACATCTTTCACCTCTCTAAACACCACATCTCGGCTGTACACAACCTTCCTTGTTTCTAGGTTCCAAATCTTGTAACCCTTTAAACCATCCTTATACCCAATAAAGATGCACCTTTCAGATTTATTATCCAACTTTGTCCTTTTCTCCTTTGGAACTTGTACATATGAATCACTTCCAAATACCCTTAAATGTGAAAGATAGGGTTTCTTACCAGTCCATATCTCATGTGGAATGTTATCCTCCAATGCTGATGAAGGTGATCTATTAACTAAGTAACATGCAGTCTCCACTGCCTCTGCCCAGAATTATTTTCCTAACTCGATACCATTGAGCATGCTTCTTTCCTTTTCCATCAGTGTTATGTTCATTCTTTCTGAAACTCTATTTTGCTGAGGTGTGTATGCAGTAGTATTCTTCCATGCTATAGCACACTTGTTACAAAACTCTTCAAATTCCTTCTTGCGGAACTCCCCACCATTATCTGTCCTTAGTGCCTTTATCTTCTTCTCTGTCTGGTTTTTCACCAATGCCTTAAATTCTTTAAATTTGTCAAAGACTTCAGATTTATTCCTCAAGAAATATATCCATGTATTCCTTGAGAATTCATCTGTGAATGAAACATAGTACACAGACTTTCCCAGGGATGGAACTGACACAGGTTCAAAAACATCACTGTGCACAAGTTCTAATAACTCGTTCGCCCTCTTAGCACCAGAAGGAAAACTCACCTGATTCTACTTCCCATATACACAATGTTCATAGAAATCGAAATCCAGAGAGAAATTAGACATACCTTCTACCATACCATTTCTATGTAGTATCCGAAGGCTCTTCTCTCCAATATGTCCAAGCCTTTGATGCCAGAGCATGGTCTTTTCTCCAGAGACAGCTAGGCTTTCCACTCCACTTTCAAGAACCACATAACTATTACACCCATCAAAAACAGTGCTACCTTGTAGCTTCTATAGAGTTCCAATCTGAACTCCCCGCATTAATACCAGTGCTCCCCGAACAATCTTGCAGGCATCTTTCTCGAACACTGTTTTCACACCTGCATCATCCATCTTGCTTATAGAAATTAGATTTCTGGCCAATGCATGAATATTCAGAACACCATGAAGTGTTCTAATCCTTCCACCTTGAAGCTTCAACTTGAATTTTCCACGTCCAACGATTCTGGCCTTGCTATCATCCCCTAGGAATACATCGCCGCCATCATATTTCTCATACTCACAGAACCACTCCCTATGGGGAGTGAAGTGAAAGGATGCACCCGAGTCAGTCAACCATGACTCATGATCTACATGTGTATTTGAAGAAGAAGCAAAATACACATCCCCACCTTCATTCGAGGTGGTTTTTGCCTCTGCAGAAGGAGAATCATTAGATCCCTTTCCTTTCTTAGGAGCTTTAGATCTGCAGTCCTTTTTGTAGTGTCCTTCCTTTCCGCATTTCTAGCGTACCTTTACAAAATTTCCAAGAGATTTAGATCTCCCTCTAGAGTTAGATCTCCCACTCGAAACCTTATTCTTATTTCTATTTTGGGACCTTCCTCGTACAGATAAGGCATCTCCATTTTGACCCTCCATATTTCTCCGTCTCATTTCCTCCGACAAAAAGGCTGAGAAAATGTCATCAAAATTCAAGGTAGTTGTATTGCTACCTATTGCAATAACCAGACTGTCCCACGAGTCTGATAGAGAACACAAGAAACTAATGCACTTATCTTCATCTTATATTTTAATATCAACAGATAACAGTTGACTTACCACAATATTGAAGGCCTTCAAATGCTCTGTCAATGAGACTCCATCCTTCATCCTCAGGTTATACATCTTTTTCCGCAGGAACAACTTATTCACTAGAGACTTAGATTGGTACAAAGTCCAAAGTTTTTCGCACAAATTCTTCACCGTAGCTTCCTCAGATACATTCAACAATACTCAATTTGAGACACACAACTGTATCATGCTCTTATCCTTCCAATCCAATTTCTTCCAATCTTCATCTGACATTGCCGTTGGTTTAGTACCTGGATCTATCGTGATCCAATGATCTTTATCCACTAGCAGATCCTCCATCTTGAGCTTCCATAACTTAAAACTCTGACCATTAAATTTCTCGATCTCTATCTTCCCACCGCTCGCCATCTTCTTTCACTGCAAGAATCGATCCTGCAGATCTCCCACTAAACAGGGTCTACCTCAGGCCCGAGAAAAAAACCCTCAGAAGTAAACACGTCCCCTTGAAGCCAAAACATATCTGATACCAAATGTAGGTTTTAACCCTGAAAGAAATTATCTACACATGAATATTATAACAGAAAATAAACAATAGCGAAAGCATAAAACATAAAATAGATAAACACAAAGATTTTCCTCTGGATCCCAAATCGGGACGACCAGCTTGATTTTTCATTATATTCCTTTCATTGTTTAAACACATATATATACATGCCGATGCATACATAAACCCCAATCCATTAACCATAGATTAGAACATAACCGTAGTTCCCTTGACCGGATCTACAAAAAACCAGGGGCCGAAAACCATCGTACCCCAAAAACATGTGCACAATCATGCACAAAACATGGGTGGGTCCACCTATGAGTGGGTCCACACACCAAAAAACTATTTTGCTGGGGCACTAACCTGAACCTTGACAGGGGGGACTGTCACCCCCCTTGTGACCCCCCTGCTGTGCCCGGTGCAACGTACAGTGCGTGGGGCTAGTCATCAAAACAATATAACACATACCCATCATAGCCTTCAACAAGTTAGTGCTTACATGTTGTTATGAGTCTGCTCCAGTACAAGAACGTAAGAGGTTTTAGATAATAATAATATTGAAGAATGAGAGGACAATAACGATGGTTTTATCAAATCCTGGTGTTCATATGTGTTTCTTATTTGTGATTGTTTAATGTATTATTACTTCACATGTTTACTACTTATCAAATGTCTGATCAATCACTGATGCACTAGCTTAAGTCAAGTAAATGAAGATTTATCTGAATGATATGTTTACTAGGTATACGCTAGTTTCCTTAATAAAAATCGTGTACATACGCTAGTTTTATTTATTCAAGTGACGTAGAAAATTCATAAAATAAAAGTAAAAGTTTGCATGAGTTTTTACAGTACGGATTCCCCCCCTCCCCCAGCGCCCCACCCCTCTTAGTATTTTTCCAGACAATTGGTATTAGAGAAGATCCTTCAAAAGAATCTTGATCACTTAAAGAAATACCTACCAAGATGACCAATCAATACAGAACATCACCTATCTGACTAGCACCCTTGAACGGATGTAATTTAATTTTCTGGAAAACAAGAATAATATCCCATATAGAGCCTCTTCGATCAGATGTGTGGGCACTTGTTGAAGGAGGTTACCAGTATCCAGCTGTAGTTCCCACATATGCAACAAAAAAGAACAAATATGAAACCAATGAAAAATTTTTCAATGCGTTATTGGGAAGCCTAAAAAAATCAAAATTCTTAAAAGTTATGCAGCTAAATTCAACAAAGGAAATAAGGGACAGGATCATCCAGAGCTATGAAGGCGATGACAAGGTAAAAATTGTTAGTCTCCAAACTCTTATAATTCAATATGAAATTCTCAAGATTCATAATGATGAAAGTATTGTTTACAAATATATGAGATTGTGAATCATATGAGAGACCTTGGTGAAGATATAAAAGACCCAATTTTAGTATAGAAATATTAAGATATGTAACTCCTAAATTTGATTCAAAAGTGTCTACTGTTGAGTTACGAAATGGGTATGTATTTACTACTAAGTTCATCATCGTTTTCCTTGATTCTTATCTTTTTCATATCTTAATGCATTAATCTATTGAGGAATTATGGTAAGAAATGAAGCAATTGTTTTGAGTTACGATTTAGATAACTCTTAACTTTTTCTATGTAGGAAAGTGACAAAGGAATGATTATTGTTCCCTAACGTTGGGACAACAGAATCCGACAAGAAAAGGAAGGAATGCGTCAATTGAAGACAAGGCTGAGAACAAATCAGAGGGATCAATGCGGAATAGAAAATATGTCTTAAGTTAGAAATCAGTTGCGAATCCCTTAAGATCGGGAGACCCTGAGGGATCACATTTACTATTTACTTTTTACCCTTTCTAATTATAAAAGAAAGCTATTGTAGGAAGAAAGGGAGAATCTCTATTATTTTTCAAGTTGTAAGTTTAATTACAGAATGCATCATTGGAGAATGGGATTATACTATAATGTTACTCAAGTTTGATGATTAATATATAATTAAATTTTCTGTTCTCTCGCATTATCTGAAGTAATTTAGCAGTGCTCGCTGGCAGCTAAGGGCCCCACCTCTGGTGAAGTTAACATCTTCCTTGTGTTATATTTCTGATTTTGTTAGAGTTGGTTTGGTTGATAATTCATTGTTTCTATGAGTTTGTTTCATTAGCTGTCATTAATTTCTTATATCAAAATAATATATGTTCTGTACTGATGTACATCGTTATCATTTGATCTAAGTTTTTTCATTACAGTGAAAATCATCTAAAAAATTCATTGTATTGATTTAATCATCTGCAAGAGTTTGATTATTGCTATTGGACTCTCATAAGTGATATCATTCCTATCTTGAATGTTGTGTAGAGATTTAGTATAGTTTAGATTGAACCAACTAAGTAGAGGTGAGTTATTGTTACTGTGCTTTCGGTTGATGATGTTATTACTTGAATTGTTGTAAGGTTTGATTTCAGTAGAAGATTGAGCTTTTGTATTCCTTTTAATAATTGAAATTGGAGTTTATTAGAAGCTTCCATTTATTCTTGTGTCAAGATCTGTACTACAATTTAGGAAACATTACTCTCTGAATTAATAGCAACCACATACTGTGTACACTCTTGAAATAAGAGGACTTGCCTGGATTGATGATTAGCGTGGGATATTTAGGAGTTCTAAAGGGCACCTTTTGTCACCCAACATTTTGGCACCGTTGCTGAGGAGAGTATATCCATTTACAAAGAGTGATGTATATCTGATAATTGTTGTTGAGGAAGAACTGGGTATTTAAAATGGAAGGTTATCACCTACGTAATGAGCGAGTAAAGTGCTCGCTCCTCTGCCCGCTTTTCAGCAGAATTACAGAAAAGTGAAGTAGGTGTTTGATGCTTGAGAGAGAATTGGGTATTAAAAACGGAAGGTAAGAACCTGCATATAGAGTAGGTAAAATGCCTACTCCCCCACCCGCTTTCCAGCTGAATTGTTAGGAACCTAAGGTAGAAATAAACATTTGATTTTTTTGCATGAATGACTAAGAAACCTGACAAGATAAAAATTATTCCTCCAAAACCTGAAAAATATAAGGGACCGGTGACCCTTGGACGATCAACTTTTATTGATGAAATATTAAGAAAAGTTGAGTGTCAATCATGAGTAGGACCCAGAATTATTGCTGCCAAATGTTCTATTGACTTCCTTCAAACTGCAGAATCACCATCTTTAGCTAACGCTGAGACTCATAGCCAAACTGAAAGGGCTGAGTAGAGTTTTCAAGATACTGAGAACATACAAGCCTACCCTCCACAAGAAGGAAATTATTGCAACCTTTGTGAAGGAGAAGGAGAAACAGGTAAGCCTGAAATTGAATTACCAAAACCTAGATCTCCTGAAATAGTGACTGGGAAAAGGAAACCCAGTCTTCCGGACCAAGGTAGTGTTGTTAAAACTTTTCTAGCCTTCGATAGGCATCTTAGGAAAAAATATCCAGCTTCGTAGATCCTTGAAGGATAATGGCATATTTTTAACCAAATGGCTCATAACCAGCAAACTTAAACTCCTAAATTGAAATACCCTATCGTTGACATACCTGTCAATGCTCCCATGAAGGCTATCCCATTACAGAACATTCCTATCTTTCATGTGCTAACTTTAGAAGATCCCGATGCATTTCTTTTTGAGTTTGATGTCTTATGCAAGGGTTATGATTACACTACAGATCCCAAGAAACTGAAGCTATTCCCCTCTAATTTGAAGGGAGAAGCTCTGCATTGGTTCATGGGACTTGTTGGAGGAACCATCAATGATTGGGACCAAATGAAAACATATTTCCTTAAAAAATACCAAGATTACTGCCGAACTAGAGAGATGAAAGATGAAATCTTTCAAATGGTAGCCAAGCCTAGCGAGACTTTGGTAGAATATGTAGAAAATTTCCAATATAATTTGCAAAGATCTCCTTATACAAATCTTCCTGATAATGTTCTAAAACCACTTTGATTAAAGGTATGAAAGACTAATGGGTAGAGACACTAAATATAATGGGTAAAGGTGATATTTATCAAGAAAGTTATAACGATATTGTAAATTTGTGCATCAAGTGTTCCAGAGGCTGTTTGAGGCTGAAACCAATCGGACATGACACAAACCTCAGAGACAGTAAAGCTTCAGGAGAAAGCATTACACGAAGTGAAATCGGCAATCTGTTAGGGGATTTCAAGAAAGATATCCTGGGGACTCTGACAACACAACTGGATGTCATGCAAACTAAGAAAAAGAAGGCTATAGAAGAACAGAACTTGGCTATTTTCTGCCCCTGCTGCAGAAAAAAGTATAGCCGTAAATAATTCTGTCTAGATGCGATATGAACATGGGCTATATGCACTAAAGAGCATGCCACGGAAAGCTGCCCATCACTCCCAGTTTTAAAAGTAGTTTTCAAGGAAATGGAAGAAGAAGTAGAACCAGCATATCTATTGAAACACCATCGCCAATGGCAAGCACATCAGACAGGTATGCCTATCGATCCATCTTCACTTTTTCCTTCCTCACAATATAATTCTCAGCAATATTCAGGGGCAACATGGCAGAATTAGCCATCATTTTTTCCACCTCAAGCATTTTTTATGCCACCATGGCCCAATCAGTCAAATCCAAATAACAATAGTTTCCATAATTTCCCTTACCCACCACCATTCTAGCAGAACAACCCTTATTCTTCCCAACGGTCTCCTTCTACTTCACAAAATCAGAACTGGCAATCAAATTGGTAAAGAGCTACAAACCAGCCTTATGCGAACAGTCCCTCTGCCTCAACCAACCTTACCAGCACCTTACACATTGCAACAAAACCCGCAATCCAATCTACGACCACAATTCCCAGCCCAACCCAAACCGAATCCCAACAATATCCCAGTCCAATCCGTACAAATTATGGAAGGACCAGAGCCATAAATTGAGTTGAGGGAGTGTAATGAACTCAAATTAATATCGGACGGATAATTAAATTGGATAAGGATAAAAATATACAATTAGAAGATCCGTTACCTATAGAAAAAACACCTCAAATGGAGAATACGAGTAGACAGAAAAGCCACGATCAAACTATTACCTCTTCTCCACCATTCCCAGAGAGATTGATTATACCACACTCAATAGAATATCCCGATTTTGATCTTCTGGGAGAATTAAAAAATCTGTGCGTGAAAATACCTCTCCTCCGGGCTATTTAGGACATTCCAATTTATGCAAAAACTATTAAGGAATTGTGTATGAAAAGGCCAAAGGGGAAAATAAAAACAACCCCAACTGTCCACATAATCAGAACTTTTTTTAATTTATTATCATGCAGAGAAACACTGGTAAAATATGAGGACCCAGGAAAACCTATAGTCATGGTACAAATAAATGGATGTTCCTTCCCCAATGCATTAGTTAATTTAAGAGCAACCATTAATATTCTCACAACAACAACCTATCAAAAACATGGCATTACAACCTTGGACCCAACCACGACCTTGTTGGAATTGGCTAACCGATCGATTTCCAAAACAAAAGAGACATTATAAGATGTAATGGTGTCTGTAGATTCTTTGGAATACCCAGCAAATCTCTTGATCATCAATCCTAGAAACTAGCTAGATGGACATCCTTTAATATTAGGAAGGCCTTGGCTAGCAAATGCTGATGCTTATATCAGCTACCAGACAAGCAACATGACTATAACCACGGGGAATGATGTGAAAAATTTAGCTTTATACCCCCCTGTTCAGCCAAGATTGACTATTATGAAAACCAGGAAATAACCTGCAACATACTTCATGGAAAATATTCGGTCACCATTAACTGTGGTAGATGCCATTGAATTCAAAAACCAAAATGAAGACGATATTATTAATACTTTTATCAATCATCCTGCCACAGTATCCAATTTGAAATGCCATATGATCAAATCAGTCCTTGACAATGAAATCGAAGAAAATACCCTGAGATAAATCAATAACCAAAAAATCCCTGCAGCCACTGTTTATAATAGCAAACCTATCGAAATCGAGCCAGGGAAAATCTTGAACATTAACAATAATCTATGTGATGACCAGCAACAAAAACTTACTCAAGTTCTTAGGAAAAAAAAGAGAGGCTTTTTCTTGGGACTACTTAGATATGAAAGGGATCGACCCTCAGCTATGCATGCATCACATCTACACTGAGAAAGATACCAAAACCATTCGAAAACCTCAGCGTAGATTAAACCCTCACCTGAAAGACTTTGTTAAAGAGGAATTTCAAAAACTGTTAGATGTCAACTTTATTTATCCTATATCTGACAGTAAATGGGTTTCTCCATTAGTGGTGGTTCCCAAAAAGAATGGTAAATGCAGAATATGCATTGTCTATAAAGAACTCAACAAGGCAACACAAAAGGACCACTTGCCCCTTCCATTTATTGATCAGGTCTTAGATACACTCGCAGGGAAGAAATTTTTCTCTTTCCTGGATGGCTTCAGCGGCTATAACCAAATTCAAATTAGCCCTGAAGACCATGATAAGACTACCTCTACCTATCCGTGGGGAACATTTGCTTATAGGGTATTACTTTTTGGATTGTGTAGTTCCCCTACCACATTCCAACGAGACATACTCCGTATTTTCGTAGATTTGATAAATGAAGGATTGGAAGTATACATGGATGATTTCACACCCTATGGAGATGACTTTGAGCAAGCATTAAAAACTTTGGAAAAAGTTCTGGAACGGTGTATTGCTACCAGCCTATGTTTAAGTCACAAAAAGTGCCATATGATGATGACAGAAGGCCTAATCTTGGGTCATTACATTTCAACAGCTGGAATTCGGGTAGATCTGGCAAAAATATAGGTAATTCTCTTACTAGCTACCCCCTGCACTCAAACAAAGGTACGTAGTTTTCTGGGATTTTTTGGATATTATCATAGATTTATCAAGAATTTTTCACAAATTGATGCACCATTATATGCCTTAACAAGAAACAGTGATTTCATATGGACTGAAAAATGTGACACTGACTTTATAGATCTAAAACAATTAGTATCAACAACACCAGTTCTACGAGGACCGAACTGGGATATACCATTCCAAATTTCAGCAGATGCATTAGACACAACCATTAGAGCAGTTCTTGGCCAAGAATAGGAAAAGAAACCCTATGCTATATATTACATTAGCAAAAAATTATCCCCCGCTGAATTGAATTACACAGTAACAGAGAAGGAGTTCTTAGTTGTTATTTATGATATTAACAAATTCAGACATTATATAACAGGATACTCCCCATATCAGCTAGTGTTTGGCAAAGAACCTATCTTCCCAATAGAATTTGGAATTTAGACATTGAGGATAGCTCAAGAAGTAGTCTTGGACTTGAATGAAGCACATATCAACATGTTACGTCAAATCAATGAATTGGATGAAATCCGTCTATCAGCTCTTCAACATACAACACTAATCCAACAACAAAGAGCGAAATGGCATGATGCCCTCATCAAGAAGAAGGTCTTCCATGAAGGTGATTGGGCACTTTTGTATGATTCTAGGTTCTAGGATTTCTCGGGAAAACTCTAGACCAGGTGGTTAGGCCCTTATGAGATACAAGAGGTGCATGATAATGGCACCCTTACATTAGCCACCATTGATGGGTTTGGCCACTCTTTTAAATTAAATGGACATCGAGTATGCCTCTATCACAAACCACTTACAAGGGAATTCTTTTACCAACAGATACGAGAATATTCCCCAATACAAATTCTTTATAAGGAGGGAAACCCTTCCACACCGTCAGTCCAGTGAAGAAATGTACCTTTTCCTAAAACTTGTACATAAATTTACCTTTCTATTTGATCGGATTTTCTTGTACATTATTTTTTTCTCTTTTCTTTTTCTATTTTTCCCTTGTTATTCCCTACAGGGAACGACTATTGTTCCCTACTGGGAACAACAATTTTTTTTTGTATTTCTCTTTGTTGTTCCTTACATGGAACATCAATTTTTGTGAGAATTTTGTGTTGTTGTTCCCTACAAGGAACAACATTTTTTGTGTATAGCTTGCTTTGTTGTTCCTTACAGGGAACAGATGTTGTTCCCTATAAGGAACAACAATTTTTTCATGTGTTTTCTTTTTCTGTTCCCTATAAGGAACAACACATATTTTTATTTTTTATTTTTTTTTCTTTTGCTATTCCTTACAGGGAACAACTATTGTTCCCTTTAAGGAACAACACATTTTTTATTATTTTCTTTTGTTGTTCCTTACAGGGAACAACTACTCTTCCCTTTAAGGAACAACACTTTTTGTGTTGGTTTTTATCTTGCTATTTCTTTCGAAGAACAACACTTTGTGAATATGTTTTAGAACATCCTCTTTCTCTTCCTTGTATAATATTCCCTAGACGACCCAAGTTTCATTCTTGGCATTTAAAGACAAAAAATATAGAGGTCTAGTGGAACAGGAAAATATCGTGAATATTATCATATTTAACAAGATTTCTTTTTGATTATCCAAAGAAAAAGAAAAGGATAGGATTATCTATCTCACTTTACTATCCTTATTTCCATTATAAATCAAACCGATTGAGTATCTATACCATGTTGGTTCCCCCTTGCTTGTATAACTCTTTCTACATATTATCAATAAGGTTATCGGTATATTTTCTTATATATTGATATGTCAAACTTCTTCTACCATCCCTACTCTTAAGGAGTGATGAGCCACCCTGTATGTATAAAATGGGGATTAAAATAAATAAATAAATAAATAAATAAATATATATATATATATATATATATATATATATTCACTAAAAATTTTATGATTTTTTCAGATGGAGGATAGGGGGTCTCATCATGAGCCAACCTACCATGATCATAAGGAAGTAGCAAAGTGGAATTCCCACTATGGCCACCACAACAGGGATATGATCCAATGGATGCAATAAAAATCCTTGGAAACATCTCATCACGAGCCTGGCTAACAACTTTCGCTACTTCCCAGTGAATGGCAATGTGCTCATTTGGTCACTTAGCCAGCACATTGGTCTCTATTATGGACATCATAAGACAATTTCCCAATTATACATAGAGGATCATGGTTTCCCAGGGTTAAAACACAATTCTCTCGAGGCCATGAATGCCTGCGAGCAATAGAAGCTCTGCTGATGGTATTGAAGCTTTATTTTACATCAATAACTATTATAATACCCTCTTCTTATAAAAAATTTTATAGAGAGATTATGGTCATAACATACCTTGAACCTTTATGCATGAATATTTTTTTTTTTAAATCAATCACAACAGTTTAAAGTGGAATAATAGCATTGAAGTGTTATTACCTATGTTGTCCCTTTTTCTTTATCATATCACATCATGACAGCCTATCATTTATTCATAATTCTTGGTACAAGCCTTGATTTCACCACCCCTGTATCCTTTATGATCATGTCATTAATAAGCATACCCTGCCAATCCATTACCCCTATATGTCACTGCCAGTGCCTTACCATTTTCATTTATTCGGTCGTAGGTGACCTATCAATTTGAGGGTGGGCGGGACCTCCTGTGTACTTATGAATGCACTGTCATTTTCTCATTGGATTTTGCAGAATGATATGACATTCCATGATCGCAGAGCATGTGGCATGATAACAGCCTTCAATAATGGTATTTATATTTATTTGTTGTTCCATCACTCATCTCTATTAGTTGTTGTGTTGTTTTTTTTTTCCTACTACACTTATCGTTTGTAGAATTCGAGCATGATGGGAGGAAGAGTAGTATGTAGAGAACAACTAATACTGGCTATTTCTGATGCAACTAGGGAAATTTTAGCTCAAGCCAGGTGGATAACATACTTTACGATATTTAAACCACCCAACGAGGAGATTTCCATTGAGTTCTTGTGAAATCTACATAATTGAAAATATTTGGTAAGGGGTAGGAAAATAAATGTATCAGACGCAGTGATAGCAGAAGCATCTGGGTTACTAGCAGAAGGACCTGTCTGGGCTGATAAGTGGTTGAAGCTACAGGACACTATTGAGGCTTTTAAAGACAAAGGATAGGAGTTGGTAAAAAAGGGAAAAGGCGTTCATCCATATTATCTTGGAGAGCCATGGGGAGAACTAGCAAGAATCGTCTAGAACTACATGACATGCGATGGGCGAAAAGATGTGGTAAGGCCACATCAAATAAAACTCTTAGCAGTTTTAAAACGAAAATGATCTGTTAATTTACCTACATTATTGAACTCTTTACTTCATAACACTGCCGAGAGGCTAAGACGGTTCCAGCACATACAAGTCATAGTAAGCCACCACTGTCTGATCTGGCTAATAGTTAGCCATAACCTCGCTTGGTAGAAATCAAGCTAGGGTGACCTAATATTAGCTCTCGAGGGTGGTTCAGACCTGCCTGAACTTAACTTGGTTCATAAAAGGAAGAGGAATACATGTTCAAGAAACATACCTCAAAAGCGCAGACAATCTGCAAGGTTGATGTCAAGATTAGGAGCAGCCTAAAATCCTCAAGGCAGTACCAGTCAACCTCAAGAATTATCTAGCCCAGTAAATGAAAAACACTTGCAACCAGAGTCAGAAGGCTAGGATAACCCTAAGTCGGACCATGAGGAAGAAACAGGGCATTCTGGAGATGAACAAAGAAATGACTCAATAATAAGCATGATTCCCGAAGATGACTTGTTGCACGATGTTGATTTGGCCCAGGTCCTGGCTAACATGAGTGATTACATGCAGCCTGAAAGCATCCTCAATTCCAGCTTAGGAGAAACCCAATCTCCTGAAAATTCTGGCGATACCAAGAGTCCATCTCCCTTAAAAGATGCAAGCCATGAAGCAGAAACCGATGTAGAGGCCATTCGGGAAGTAGTGCACCAACCTGGTGACATGCTTCTAGTAGAAAATAGCCAGGTAAGCCTAAGTACAGAAAACATAGGCCAAGAGAGGAAGTAAAGACAGAGATGCTTCAGGAAGCCAATATTCAATCACGAGACACAGTCCCCTTAGAACAGACCCAAGATGAGCAACCAACCTCTTTAGAGGCAGAAAATATTAATGAGACTATCAGCAGAATAGTTGCTCCTCTAAAAGAGTATAGGGCCAAATTGAAAAAGCTTAGGAAATAAAGACAGAAGCTGAGAAAAATAGTAAAAAGGCTCAGAAGAAAAATAAAAGAAATCACAGCGAGAAAGGTCCCAGAAAAAAACCTAGAGATAACAAATGCAACTGTAAAAATAGAATCACATGAAGAGAGAGCTACAGGGACTCAAACCGAGCCCATACCCATTCAACCAGTCATCATTAACGTAGAACAACATGCAATTTTTTCATATATAGCTACTCAGACAGAGGATATACCCTCTCATAGCACTGCTACTCAGACAGAGGCTTGGACCTCCCATGATAAAGAGACTCAGACAAGCATACAAGATAAATACATCATGACACACGATGACCCCATTATTATGAATCTTCAGAAAGAGTTAGCACAAGCTCGGCTCGCATAAGAACGACTTGAATAGGAAACTGTTCCCCAACAAAGATATCAAGCATTACATAGGATGCTTCAAGAAATGAATGTAACAAAGAGCGAGACCTTCGATAGATACAGAAATTCAGTGGATAAAATAGAGAGAATCGAGCTCACATTAGATAGGGTCATAGCTCGGACAGATACCATCTACTCATTATATACATATGTCTTGCCATGTAGGGCTCCCACCACTAACTATGCCTTTTTTTTGTTAGAGCGATACTTGCTATTGAAAATTAAAGCCGTAAGGGCTGGAAAACAAATTGAATTAAAAACAGTTGAAGATTTTATAAATTGTTGCAAACAACATGGTGTAAAGGTTTGAAGGTTTCTCAGTGAAGTTTACTTGCACAATTTTGTATTAGCGGATGAGGTAGAAAATAACCCTAACCCTTTTTTGGGAGATGTCCAATTCTAGGGCTTTATTTCATTTGCATTTAATCAACTTAAATGGTTCAAAGATCATAACACCTTCCAAATACAAGAGCATATATTGGATCTATGGGTAAGAAGTGAGCCCAAGCACCCTTTGCAAATGCTTGCCAACCACAAGAGTCTGATGAAAAGGGAAGAGGTAATTAAAACCTTAGGGCCTATTCATAGAGAGATTGTACAAAACGGAGTATCATATTTTCAATCCATTCAAGAAACCTCTCTGACTGCATCCAAGCTTAGATGGACGGTCTCTACTAGTAGTGTGCAGAATAGGGAACCATTTAATTACCAAAATTTTAAAGCACCTGCAGCTCGTTTTATCACATATAACAACCTCATTTTAAGAGAAGGACCTTATTAGCTAGGATGTCGATCTCATAGTCCCATCATTTGGTATCCTCTTGAAGGTTACAAGGCCATCTATGAATTTCCTGAAGGTAAGGAATGACCCAATTTTGAACTCTTAGCTCAACAGCATGGTTTCAAACCAATTTTTGATGCCCTTTATCTAGCTTAGTCATTAACTTCACTCCATAAAAATCATTGCTTTTCATGAGGACATGAAATAGGGTAAGTAGGGGAGTATGCTGAGTTATGAAATGGGTATGTATTTACTACTAAGTGCATCATCGTTTTCCTTGATTCTTATCTTTTTCATATATCAATGCGTTAATCTATTGAGGAATTATGGTAAGAAACGAAGGAATTGTTTGCAGTTACGATTTAACTAACTCTTACATTTTTCTATGTAGGAAAGTGACAGAGGAACAATTGTTGTTCCCTGACGTTGGGAAAGCAGAATCCGACAAGAAAATGAAGGAATGTGTCGGTTGCGGACAAGGCTAAGAACAAATCAGAGATATCAGCATGGAATAGAAAATATGTCTTAAGTTATAAATCGGTTGTGAATCCCTCAGGATCGGGAGATCCTAAGGGATTGCATTTATTATTTACTTTTTACCCTTTCTGATTATAAAAGAAAGCAATTGTAGGAAGAAAGGGAGAACCTCTATTATTTTTCGAGTTGTAATTTTAATTATAGATTGCATCATTAGAGAACGGGATTATATTGTAATTTTACTAAAGTTCGATGATTAATATATAATTGAAGTTTCTATTCTCTCACATTATCAGAAGTAATTTAGCAGTGCTTGCTAGCAGCTAAGTGCCTAGCCTCTCGTGAAGTTAACTTCTTCCTTGTGTTATATTTCTGAATCTGTGAGAGTTGGTTTGGTTGATAATTCCTTGTTTCTATGAGTTTATTTCATTAGCTATCATTACTTTCTTATATCGAAATAATATATGTTCTGTGTTGATGTACATTGTTATCATTTGATCTAAGTTTTTTCGTTACATTGAAAATCATCTAAACAGTGCATTGTATTGATTTAATCATCTGCAAGAGTTTGATTATTTCTATTAGACTCTCATAAGTGATATCATTCCTACCTTGAATGTTGTTTAGAGATTTAGTATAGTTTAGATTGAATCGGCTAAGTAGAGGTGAGTTATTGTTACTGTGCTCTCGACTGATGATGTTATTGCTGGAATTGTTGTAAGGTTTGATTTCAGTAGAAGATTGAGCTTTGATATTCCTTTTAATAATTTCAATTGGAGTTTATTAGATGCTTCCATTTATTCTTGTGTCAAGATCTGTACTACAATTTAGGAAAAAATATTCTCTGAATTAATAGCAGCCACATACTGTGTAGACTCTTGAAATAAGAGGACTTGCCCGAATTGATGATTAATGTGGGATAATTAGGAGTTCTAAAAGGCACCTTTTGTCTCCCAACATCTACCATTGAGGAGAAGTATGATATTTACAACCTTATATTTGTACAACTTCATAGGATCCTAACTTCCTTTGAAATGAGAAAAGTAGGTCCCTCATAAATCAAAGAAGTTGCATTCAAAGCAACTGCAAGATGAAAGGAAAAGGAATAACACAAGGAATCAATTTATATATCATAAGAACATGAGTTAAATTTTGTAAATCAACTTCATCTAGTCACGAGAAGGTTCAGAGGTAAGCTTCACTTTAAGTTATTTGCTTATGGTAGAGTTGTTAATTATGTTCCTAAGTGTCCTTATAAAGAAAACCATGAAAAGAGGAATAAAATTACAAAAGGAAATATGAAACGGTTTGAAAATAAGAAAATTTATTATAGTGATGAAGATAGTGATGGTTGGTCAAATAGTGAAGAAGGATATTTTGATCAAGATCTTAAATTACTCGTGGAATTTGAAAGAAGTAATAATGAGTTTGATGACAAATTCGTGGATTCTTTAGAGGAAAAGGGTTTTTCCATTGAAGAAATAACTTAGCTTAAAGTATGTTTAGAATTAAAAAAAGTAGCCATACATACTTTAAATAATCAACTCATAGAAAAAGAAAATCATAATGAGAAGTGATAATGTAAAATAATAAGTCTAAGAAAGGAACTTGAGAAGAAAATAATCTAAATCATATATTTGCTAGAGGATATGAAACCTTAGATGAAATTATTAAGGTTCATTTCTCTCATCTTATGAAGAAAGGTCTTGGATACAATGGAGAAACATAAAATACATAAAAATACTCTATAACAACTGGAATTTATCTAAATGCAGTAAAAAATAGTCATTGAATATCCAACTTTTAGCAAAAGAATAAATATACTTCTCATGTAAATCATGTCCACTCCAATTCAAGGACAAACAATAATACAAGCATCAGTCAAAAGGTAAACAACACAAGAAGATTCTATGGTCACAAGAATTTCTACTTTAATGGACAATGTTTCTCATGTCATAATTTTGGTCACAATGCTGCTCAATGTGTTGCATACAAAACCATCATGACTAGTGAAGCAAGAAAACAAAGGAATGAGATAGGAAGGAAGAAAAACACTTGCAATAATTTCTCACCTCTTAATGACAAGTTTGAATGCTCATTTTACAATAAATTTGGACATGAGGAATCTGAATGCAGGAGAAAATTATAGCCAACATTTCAAAAGGATAAAATATCAACAACTTCTAAGGTATAGAAAAGATAGTACCTAGAATATGAAAGTTGTGGCATAGAATTGTTTGCAAAACGTCAAGAATCAATGGTACATTGACATCGTATGCTCAAAACACATGACAGGTGATAAATATAAACACATTTCATACAATGCATTAGAGATAGAAAATAATACTAATTTTCGAAATGTCTCGCCTTATATCATTAAAGGTAAAGGATCTGTTTTTCTAAAAGAAAATGTTAAAGTTGATAATGTTATTTTCATTGGTGGATTAAAGAATGACTTGCTAAGTGTTAGCACAATGTGTGACCAAGGAAATGAGGTTGTCTTAATATCAGAAGAAGGTGTGGTTCGTGAACTTGATACATGGAAGACCATAATAAAGGAAACAATAACTCCAAGCAATATTAATGTATTGAGAGGCATCCAAGAAAAATTTTTACTTAGGAAAATCAAAGTAATAATAGTTATGGCACAAAAGGTAGGGACATCTAATATTCTCTCAACTACACAAATCAAGCAAGCTCAAAGTTGTTTATGACTTTCCCAACATCACCTTGTCAGAAAGTACCATATGCATGTCATGTCAATTTAGTATGCAAACCAGGGTCCAATTAAATGCCAAAGAAGGATCAAAAAGTAAGCCTATTGAACTTATACATATTGATTTGTGCGATCCAGTATAAAAAATTCACCTCAAGCAGATAAATACTATATCTTATTATTGATGAATTTTGTTGAATGGCCTAGATCATTTACTGAAATACAAAGAAGAAGAATTTGACAAATTCAAAACCTTTAAAGCATTAGCTGAAAATGAGTTAGATATAAAAATAAAATGTCTCAGATTTGATAGAGGAGGAGAATACATATCAGATGAATTCTTTGATTTTTGTGAAAAACATGCCATCAAAAGGCACTTTTTTGTAGCGAGAACTCCTCAACAAAATGGCGTGGCAAAAAATATGAATAGAGCATTTCAAAAAAATTCTTGTATTATGCTTGATTAGTCTGGAGCACCTAACACCTTCTGGGGTGATGTAGCCCATAATGGAGTAAATATTATCAACAAAGGTCATGTTTGAGTAAATAGTGATAGAACTCCTTACGAAGTTTGGTATGGTAAGCCTCCTACTGTAAATCAGTTTAGGGTATTTGGAAGTAAATGTTTCATGAAAAATAATGATGAAAAACTTGGTAAGTTTGAAGCTAGAGAAGATGAAGGAATTATTCTTGGTTGCTCATCTAGAAAAAAAGGATACAGATGTTGCAATAAGGGACTTCAATTTTTTTTTGAATGTATTGATGTTGTTATAACCCAATCTCCCCATTTCTTTGGTCTGATATTTGTTTCCCATGCCACCCATGGAATTACATATTTCTACTTTTTCCCGGCCCATAAGAAACGACTTCATATTTTCCTTATCCTGAGAAGGATTCCTTTTGGGACCCAAGACATAGATATCCAATGCACCAGAATCACCATAAATATTTAATTAATGAGAACCAATCTTCCTGCTCTAGAGAGCCACTTATAACTCCATAGGTTTAAATGATTCTCAATTTTTTCACAGGCCAAAACCAATCATGTTTTCTATATGTGTCTAGTTTCAAATAGAACCCCAGGTACTTGAGGTAAGCTCCTATAGGTTGAAAATCAAAATGGAAGAAATTTTTTATCCTTTCAAGGTTTGGCCTTAAGACAAAAACATATAGTAATGAATATTTCTGAGAATGTATGATCATACAAGTAGCTTTCAAAAACAAGTCTACTGAAATTTTTAGCAACTTCCTCCCTCTTCCCATTTCCAAAAAGGAGAGTGTCATCCACAGAAAGCAAATGTGTAATAAACATATTTGTAGCAACTTCTATGCCTTTAAGATCTCCTCTTATTTTAGCCATAATTATAAGTTAACTAAGTCATTGGATGCTAGAAGGAATAAAATAGGGGATAACGGGCACTCTTGTTTGAGCCCTCTTTGACTGTGGAAAAATGAAGAAGCAACCCCATTGATAAGAACAACAAAGGACACATTTTAGATACAACCCATTATCTAGTTTACAAAATCAATACCAGATCCTAGGTGAGTCAATAGTAATCTCAGATAAATCTAGTTGATCCTATCATATGCTTTTGAAAGGTTAAATTTTACAACCATCCTTTTTTACCTTTCATGCTTAATGTTATACACTAATTCCTGGGCCACCCCAATTGCTTCATGAATCTACCTACCATTCAAAAAACCAAGTTGTTCTTTAGAAATGTTTCGAGATAGAATTGGTTTCAATCTAGTAGTAATAATTTCTACAATTATTTTGTATATACAATTGCATGAGGAGGAAGCTGAATGATATTTATGAATAAGGTGAATCCCATTTATGAATAAGTGTTAGAGAGGTTGATTTGAAAGGTTCATGAAAAAACCCTTAATTTTCGATTCCTCCACCACTCCCAACATTTCCTCCCCAAACAACTCAAAGAAATGTTGAAAAAATTCCACAGTTTAGCCATCAGGCCCAAGGCTCTTATATTTTTGCATGGACTTAAGTACATTTTTTCACTTCTTGCCTCGAAACAAGAGCCATTAAATCCATAATGTCTTCGTCTTCGGTATATCTAGGAGATTTCTCTGCAACCCTAATCACCTCAACAATAGTGGAACCCTCAGGGGCCCTAGAGAGATATTTGAAGTGATCTTTCCCCATTAATTCTATCTCATTGAAATTTTTTACCTTGCCTCCACCTGGCTTATCCAGTTCCCTAAAAGTATTGGAGTTTTTTCTCCCTTTAGCATGATTTTGGAAAAAAGTTGTGTTTTCGTCCCTAGCTAAAATCCATATTTCCTAAATTTCTAATCATTAATATTCTTCTTTATCAACTAAAATCTTCCTCCTCTTAGACTCAATAGCCTTTATTTCATCCCTCTTTATCTCATTCTCGTAGACATCTGCTTCCAAACTCTACATTCTTCCCATTTCTTCCCCACTTTATTATAGGGTAAGCTCATCCCTTTTTAATTTATATTTATCCCATGTTATAGTCATATTTTTAGTCGATTCAGGTTACTCATAAAGGACAAAGAAAAATATCTGGAATCTGATCTCTCCATAGGGTTCCAAGTTTCATTAACAATCTTTATATATTCAACGTCCTTCAGCGAACCTGAATTAAAATTGAAAGGCACACCAAGATTCTTGTTTGGACCTGTCAATTCCATGATAATAGGTAAATGGTATGATTCCCCTCCAAGTCCAACCCATTTACTAAATCTGAACAACAGAATAGTGAAATCTTCATTAAAGAGGAATTTTTCCAACCTCTTGGCCACATCTGCATTCCTCCATGTGGGAATGAGTTTTATTAATTTTTGTTCAATTAATATCACTTCTCTAAGTTTTCTTAGGAAGAAATCTACAAGAGGGTCAGCTTTGGCTAGAGGACTCTGTGTTTTAGTCAAACCAAGGGAGAAATTGAGATCACCACCCACTACCAAATTATGGGCATGCATAAAAGAATTTGGGAGAAGGTTGTTCTCGAAACTCGACCTCTCCTAAAAAGGATCATAAATATTTACAAATGTGAGATCCATAGTGAGTTCAAATGAAAAAAAAAAATGCTCAAATAACATGATTAGAGCCCCATGAGTTTTTCAGTTTTATGCTACTGTCCCTAATCCCTGGATATATTCCTCTAAATATTCCTTTGGCATCCAAGGAAACAAAAGACCAAACTGGAAGAATTTTTGAAAGGAATGCCATTACCAGGTCTCCCTGACCCAAAGTCTCTTGAACCATAATCAAATCATGTTAATAGTTTAGAACAAGGGATTTTATAGCTAGTTTCTTGTGGGTGCTAGAAAATCATCTACAATTAAAGGACAATAAAATCATTTTGTAACCTAAACAGTGGATTGCACTACTCTAAGCACCCCTTTTGAGGGAAATTAGTTTCAGATTTGCGATATCAATCATAGCTTTTAGTTGTAGCTTTGAGATCTCAGTTTTACGACCACTTGAATTTTTGGGTTTGATAGACATAGCGAGACCTCCCAGTCCCCCAAATTCCTTCACAGGCAAGACTTTTTTTATCTCTCGTTTGCAGATTATAAGGAAAGGTGTCAATGGTTAACTTTGGGATAGTAGTGATAACACTGTCCATGGCCTTCGAAAAATTATTGATACATTGTGGCTCTTTTTCTTGAGGCCTGGAAGGACCAGGTGATTTTACGACATGCAATAAATTTTCAAGAGTATCAATAACAGTTCGAGAGGATTGAGTGATAGTACCCGCTATAATTTTTGAGGCTTCCACGGTGGCATAGTGGTCCGGAAGCTAACTCAATACACTTATAGGGGTAATATCCAATTTCTCTAGCTAAAATTTCAACCCTTCCATCAATCTCGGCTCGTCCTCCTGATGTTGTCCCACCTCATACATTTGTACCAGATATTCAACATCCAGTTGTTATTTTTGAGCCCTGAGAATATTCCTGTTGGCAACCCTATGTTATTGCCTTTGGCTAAGACCCAGTGGGAAGTCTCTGGCCAATTTCCCATGTCTATGGCATCTATGACACTGGAATGCTAGGTGCTCATAATAAATGATTTGAAAGAAGGAATTCCCTTCAAAATGAAAGTGACTTTTCTCCACCAAACCTTCACGAGGAATAAGGTAGACCAATATATGAGCCACATTTCATACCTTTGTCTCCAAAAATATCATATCCTCTTCCAAGAAGATACCTATATTGTTCCCTATAGCCTTAAAGACATCCAGATTCCATAAGTGTGGCGGCAGCGCCGACGGTTGCACCCACACCAGAATCTAAACCACTCTTTCCCTCTTCGCATAAAAAATGGACGACCATCGTTTCAATAGAATTGGTGAAATTCCAAACCTCAAATTATGAGCAAGCACCCACTCCAGGGTCTCTATGTTCATAAATTTAATCATGAACCAACCCTTTGACAGGGTTATCACTTCCACCCAAGGATTGCTTGATCCACTCAGTTATAAACTATACGGAAAATAATTTCCATCAAGCTATACCCACCAAACTAGACTCCGACGTTTCCATTTCCCTGTATAGTTAAATCTCCACACCTAAAATCAAATGCGGGCACTCGAATTTTTTTTTATGACTTTTCCTTTCTTCCTTTTTTAATCCCATCTACTAACCAAGACTAGAAAATAGTAAGAACTCCACATCATCCTCCCTATTCCTTTCAGGACTCCCATTAGGCCCATCCCCTATCTCCTCTCCAGCATTATCCACAGTAGTAACCAACAAAACCTCTACTGGCTTTACAGCAAAATCTTGATCTAAACCCCACCTTCCTTCCAATTATTGACAATTTTACCCTCCTCTGAGGTCTTGGCACACTGCTACTATAACCTCGCACCCTCCCAAGAAACCGCCTTTTATAGAGCTTCGTGGAATGGCTCCTACAAATTTTCACTATCCTCTATGTGCATTTCCCATAAACCTCATTACAGAGATAGGTCTGTAAAATGCAAAAACCCACCGCCTGTTGTACATTCTCAAAACCCCCTAGCCTTAAACCCCTGGCAGAGCAAGCACCCACTCCAGGGTCTCTATGTTCATAAATTTAATCATTAACCGACCCTTTGACAGGGTTATCACCTCCACCCAAGGATTGCTTGATCCACCTAGTTATAAACTATACGGAAAATAATTTCCATCAAGCTATACCCACCAAACTAGACTCCGATGTTTCCATTTCCCTGTATAGTTAAATCTCCACACCTAAAATCAAATGCGGGCACTCGAATTTTTTTTTATGAGTTTTCCTTTCTTCCTTTTTTAATCCCATCTACTAACCAAGACTAGAAAATAGTAAGAACTCCACATCATCCTCCCTATTCCTTTCAGGACTCCCATTAGGCCCATCCCCTATCTCCTCTCCAGCATTATCCACACTAGTAACCAACAAAACCTCTACTAGCTTTACATCAAAATCTTGATCTAAACCCCACCTTCCTTCCAATTATTGACAATTTTACCCTCCTCTGAGGTCTTGGCACACTGCTACTATAACCTCGCACCCTCTCAAGAAACCGCCTTTTATAGAGCTTCGTGGACTAGCTCCTACAAATTTTGACTATCCTCTATGTGCATTTCCAATAAACCTCATTACAGAGATAGGTCTGTTCAATGCGAAAACCCACCTCCTGTTGTACATTTTCAAAACCCCCTAGCCTTAAACCCCTGGCAGAGGGTTTCCCTGGGAACCCATTCGAATATCCAAAGTCGATTAAGGATGCCTTTAAGCCCACACTTGGAACCATACCACTCCCAAACACAATGTACTCTATTCCTCCCAACTGAAACAAAAAAATGGTTTTGTAGACTACTTATCATTTCCACTGGACGTGCTTCCAGTCTATCTCCCATGAAAACAGAAACCACCAGCCCTTCCTGTGGACTATTATCCGGACCACTAACAAGCCCTTTGTCAAGCCTAGAGTCAGCTGCACCCATGAGACCATACTCGTCCGATGAATCCCACAACATCCGTTCCTCCTTCCACATGTCGCGAGGAAAACGAAGTGGGAGAGCCACCTTCACGAAGATTTTTTGAGTTGGATACATACCCCATACCATTACAATGTCCACTACTTCCCGCTCCAGGTCTACACATTCCTCTGATTTGACCATCGTATCTGACTGGAGAAAAAAATAAGTCCCATTGTAGGCACATGGAAGAATAATAAAAATAGGAAAAAAAAAAATGGAAAGCTCCCCCACCACATGTGATCCCCGTAACCCCAAATGATTACAACCCTAACCAAGTTAAACAGTTATCCCTTTTGATATCTACAAAATAAACTAAAAAAGCCACTGAAGCTAGAGGAAAGGGTGAAGAAAGTCAAGAAAACCCACCACATGGAGCATAAACCAAAACCAAACAAGCACAAAACCCGACACTTAAATTTTTTTACAAGTGTTAAAGAGGTGGGGGCCAAGTGTTGTCACTCATCTCGCCATTTTCCCTGCATGCACCAGAGCTTGACCACCCCAAGGTGGTTACCCTAGAACCCTTCCAATCTCCGCCATTTTTGCCCTTTTCACTTTCTGTTCCCTCAACAACATTCGTCTTCCAGCAATTAGTATAAGTATATATGTGTGTGTGTGTGTATGTGAATTTGATCTTTAAATATATATTTTTTAAAATTATTTATTATAATATGATAATAGTAATTTTCTTATTTTAAAATAATATTTTATTAGCAAAAAAATATTTAATTTTTTTCAAAATTAACATAATTTTATTTCAATTTAGTTTAATATATTTTAAAATATTATATCATTTAAATAATCTATTATAATAATTGGTAAATTCTTTAATAAAATTAATTAATATTTTCTAATAGGCTACTATATTAATCATCTTAATAACTTTAACTATTATAATATAATATTACATATTATAATTGTTAGTGTATATGTTGTATTTATCATTAATATATTTTGTTTTGTAAGCTGGGTAGGAATTGAACCAATGACTTCACATCCTTAACAGTGTTCTATCCAAGGCTCTAGACTATTTATCACTAATATATTATTTAAACTGCTTTTTTTTACTTTATATATGGATTCAACACCCTAAAAAAACCCCTAGGGCACTTCTATTGTGTAAGATTACCCATGAAACTTATGTTTTCAATGAATTCCTGCCAGATTTTAGAGAAATTAAACCAGAAAAATCCACAGAAAAAAGCCTTCAAAAAGTCACACTAAAGACAACTTATTATATAAATTATAATTATTTGAATTATATATATATATATATATATATATATATATATATATATATATATATATTCATTTTTTTCCCAATAGAATAGATATGTATAATATTGCAAAATATATTTCATTATAATATATAAATATAATTTTTATTGTCTATGTTAATCAAAATAATTGTATCTTATTCTTCTTTATATAAACCATTGCAAGTAAAAAAAAATATAATAATGGAAACATTTTAAGTTCTAAAAAATTATATACTTTTTTCTTTTAGATTTTTTTTTATCTAATTAGGAAGCAATAAAGGCCTTCAAGATATATATTAAATTTTAAACCAAAATGAAATTAATTTATACATTTTATTTATTTTCCATTTCTCAATTATAATACCTATTAAATTGAAAAAATTATAATATAATAAAGTTAATATGTAAAACTTAATAAAATATAATGATATTTAAAATTAAATAATAATAATAAAAATATAATTGTAAATTAATTTTATGTTAAAAAATGTAAGTAAAATAATTTCTATAATTTTTTGAATAATAATTAAATTAAAATTAAAATATCTCTATTTTATTTATATTTATCTAAAATAATAATGAATATTAAAAAAAATGATTATAAAAAATTAATTATTCCAACAATAAGCATTTTTTAATTGATAGTCATCTTTCATGAACTTGAAATTAGGAATTTGGCTTCTATGATCCATAAAATAAATATCAGAAATTTTCTGTAAAAATCACATACTTGAAATTATTATTAAAATATCAAAGTTAATTTTCTAAATATATTTGTTTATCAATTTCAATGATCTACTGTTTTTACAATTATATTAAAATATAAATTATATAATTGAGCTAAAGTTATCTTTTTTTCTCTTATTCTTGTTTTTCTTTTATTTCTATGTGAAATTAACTTATAGGGATTTTAACCAAAAACATTTTCCTAAAATTGCTTTAAAAGAACATCCATTTACTCAGTGATCAAAACCCATTAAAATGATCAAAATAATTTTAAATTAACACAAAAAAATATAGATATATATTATATATTTTAATTTTCAAATTAAATAATTATATCTATATTAATTATATATTTCAGGTGCTATTTGAAATATGTAAATTAAAATTATACCTGTAACAATTTAAATTAACCTCTTTTATTTTATAAAAAGTTATTTGCCCTTCGTAATTTTTTTATAATTTTCACAATGCCCAAGAATGTTTACCGTTATAAGAAAACAATCCTTTTACCGTTCTAAGAAAAACAATCTTAAAAAGCGAAGGTGAGAAAAGCTTAAAAGCGGTGGTCAGAAAAGCTAAAAAATGGCGTTCCGGAAAGGGAAAAAGCTAAACGGCTGAGGGCATAAAAACATAGCAAGCTAGAAAAGGTTTCATCCTCACTTTCTTTTTCCGCGATTTGTGTGTTTTGTTCCAGCGGAGATCGGTGTTTCAGTGTTGGATAGCTCGTCTATTGTTGAGATCAAGTGAGTGTTATTATTATAGTTGATTTGATCCCTTTCGATATCTGTAATTTGATTTTTGTTGTTTGGATTTATATATATTTTTTGGTTGCGTTTAATAGGACTAGCTTTGACAATTTGCAGGTATGTATCAAGATAAGGTATGTATGGAGATAATGCAGAGGGATTGGAATTGAAGAGGATAATTGAAGAGGTAGGCACAATTTGCCTCTGAATTTTCCAGCTTCAAATACGAATTAGATGACTTTTTTCTAATCCAATTTAAAAGGAATTTCAACATTTTGTTTTTGTAATCAAGATTCATGGTATCAACATATCTGTTCAGTGAAATTGTTGTTGGGGGTTGCGTAGATTTTTTCCTGCTCCATCTAGAATGGCTACCTGTTCATTGCTTTATGTATTTTATTTTATTTGGCATTATATTTTTGTCAAAAATATGATATAGATGGTTTATTAAGATATAAATGGTTTATTAGGAAAGACGATGATATTGGAACCCAATCCAAGTTGACTTCTCTTGCCCATATATTCCTATAGAACAGAGCTGCCATGCATATTACTCTAGAGTCTAGAGTCCATGGACCCGGTTTTTTTATTTTTCAGGATTGTTTCTCTTACAAGCTGATGCAGTCCAGTTGCCACTACTATGCATCACACATCTTTATTTCTATAATCTTCACCCATAATGCCATTATATTTCAGTAATCATCCACCCATAAGGATTTGCATTAGGGCCTGTGGAATCATAGAACTCCCACCACCATCAACATCCATGGGGTTTCTTTATTCTTCAATATATGAACCTCCGTCATTATCACGATCTGGTATGTCAGAGTTCAAAATGCTTTGTGGGATATCTTTACAATCGAGGTTGGATTCGCTGGCTAGTTATGCAGGAAAGTAGAGAGTATAAAACCTGTGAAACTCAATAACCTAGAAAAGAGACATCAGGGTATCTTGAAGCGTAGGTAAGATTTAGACAATGCAAGTGTAAGATATAATAATGCAAGATTAACAAGAATACACCACTAATTTATGAAAGTTAATTTCCTTCTATGTCAATCCTAATGACTGAATAGAGGGAGCTGAAATGGAGAGACCTGTGTGGCTACATATTGTCTCACATGTGATTTTATATAGAAAATGGTCACTTACTGATTTTTCCATTTTTACACGATGTTAACTTCGTAGTTTTTCTAGTATAAGATCTATTTAGAGTTTATTTTCCATGTTTACAGCATTTTGTCTTCGTAGTTTTTCTGGTATAAAATCCATTTACGGTAATGAAAACACAGATTCTAAACACATTTATGGATGGTTATAGTCTCGTAGATAAAGAATGATAAATATGTATGAATATGGACTGATAAATATCATTAGGTAGGAAAACATAAATATCATTCGGTAGGAAAACATATCGTGAGAAATCGAGCATGCCATGCCACACATATTACTCTAGTACAGAGCATGCCATGCAAGACATATTACTCTAGAACAGAGTGTGAGCAAACATTCAGACGAGAAATTGAACGAATGCTTAATTGCTATTTTAATCTTAATTATCTAGCATATCTTGGAAATTATTGGGAGCTCAGCTCTAGTTTACCATTTTAAAAATTCAATTATTGGGCATCAAAAAGTAGGAAAATATCGTAAACCTTATTTTTCATAGTGTTAAGAAATTATAATTATTTTATCACTAGTGAATTAGATGGAATATCCACAATACTAATCACATACACATTGATTGAATTCAGGAACTAATTGCAACTGTTTGGTTGTTTTTCGTTGTGTTAGAAAATTATAATTATTTTATCACTCGTGAATTAGATTGAATCCTAGAACTAATTGCATGTCTTTGGCTGTTTTCAATTCCTCTCGAATAGAGCATACCATGCATATTCATCTAGAACCTAACAAGTTTATGGTTGTTTGAATTACTCACAATAGATCGTGAGCAAAATGTACGTCTTTTTTGTGACGATGAAGAGAACTACAAATTGTGTTCGTTCTTAGTTACTTGTTATTTGTTAATTTGATCTTATTTATCTAGCGTTTTTTTTAAATTAAAATAAAAAATAAAAAATTACTATGTACTCACCTAGGGTTTACTACTTGAAAACTTCACTTATTTGTAACTATTATTATTTTTATTTTAGCCAAAAATAGGATTGTGTTAATTTCCAAAGTTAATTTTAAATGATATTTTTTAACTATGTTAAAAAATAGTAGTTATTCTATTTAAATCTATTTTGAAATTATTTATTATATTTTATTAAAATAAATAAATAGTTAGATTGGTGATGATATTATATATAAATAGAGAGAGAAAGAGAGAGGGGGGATAGAGAGGGAGAGGAGGAGGAGAGGGAGGGAGAGGGAAGGAGAAAACGAGGAGGAGAGATAGAGAGAGAGGAGGGAGGGAGGCAGGGAGAGAAGAGGAGGAGGAGGATAGAGGGGAGGGGAGGAGAGGATCGAGGAGGAGGAGTGGACAGAGGGAGGGAGGGAGTGGAGGAGGAGAGTAATGGGGAGGGGAGGAGGAGAAGGAGGGAGGGATGGAGGAGGAGGAGGTGGAGGAGTAGGAGGGAGGGAGGGAGAAACAATGAGGAGGAGGAGGGGTGCGGGAGGGCGTGTGGGGGGTGGCGGAGGGAGCTGAGGGTAGGGGCAGGAGGAGAGGAGGGTAGGGGAAGAGGGGCATGGGGAGGAGAGGGGAGGGATGGAGGAGGTGGAGGAGGAGGAGTAGGAGGGAGGGAGGGAGAAGCAATGAGGAGGAGGGGAGGGGAGGGGAGGGCAGCTAGTTAGGGATGGGAGGAGGAGGAGTTGTGGGGGGGGGGATGGAGCGACAGAGGAAGAGAGGGAGGTTGAGGAGGAGCAAGAGGAGGAGGGAGACAAGGAGGAGGAGTATGGGGAGGGTAGGAGATGGAGGAAGATGAGGAGGGAGGAGAGGAGTGTAGGGGAAGAGGAGGGGGGCGGGGGGGAGGGAGGCAGAGTACGAGGAGAGCAGGGGAGGGCAAGAGGAGGAGGGGGAGCAGAGGGGAGGGGAGGAGGAGTAAGGAAGGGAGGGCAGGAGGAGGAGGAGGAGCAAGGAAGGGGAGGGGAGGAGGAGGAGGAGGAGGAAGAAGAGGAGTAGGGAGGGAGGTGAATGAGGGAGGAGAGGGAGGAGGAGGACTGAGCGAGGGAGGAGAGGGGAGGAGGAGGAGGAGTGGTGGGAGGGAGGAAGGGTAGGAGGAGAGTGGGGTGGAGGGAGGTGGGGAGAGAGCGCAGGTGGAGGAGGTGGAGAGGGGAGGGAGGGGACGTGGAGGATGAGGATAAGGAGGGTGGGAGGGAGAGGGGAGGTGGAGGAGGAGGAGGAGGAGGATGGAGGGATGGTGGAAGGGAGGGAGGGAGGAGGAGGATGAGGAGTAGGAGGGAGGGAGGAGGAGGAGAAGGAGGATTAGGAGGGATGGAGTGAGGGGGGGAGGGGAGGAGGAGAGGGGAGCGGGGGGGAGGAAAAAAGGAGAAGGGGGGGAGGAGGAGAGGGGGCGGTGGGGGAGAAAGTAATGGAGGTAGGAGTAGGAGGGAGGGAGCGACGGCGGAGGAGGAGGAGGAGGAGGGGAGGGAGGAAGAGGGAGAGGAAAAGGAGAGGGGAGAGAGTGATAGGAGGAGGAGGGGAGCATGGCAGGGAGGGTAGGGTAGGAGGAGCGAGGGAGGGGAGGGGAGGTTAGGAGGAGGAGGAGAGTGGAGGAGGGGAAGGAGGAGCGAGGGAAGAGAGGGGAGGAGGGGAATGAGGAGCGAGGGAGGGGAGGAGAGGAGGAGGAGGAGGAGGAGGAGTGAAGGAAGGGGGAGGAGGGATGGAGGGAGGTGGGTAGGAGGAGGTGGAGGAGGAGGAGGAGAGAGGAGGGAGGGAGGAAAAGGAGGAGGGGGAGGGGAGAGGAGGGAGGGAGACGAGGAGGAGGGGAGCGGAGCAGAGGAGGAGGAGGAGGGAGAGAGGGAGGAGGCGGAGGAGAAGGAGTAGGGGGAGGGAGGGAGAGGAGGGTAGGGCTAGGAGGAGGAGGAGAGGAGGCTAGGGGAGGAGGGGGACGGGGATGGGGAGGGGAGGAGGAGGGGAGGGGAGGAAGGAAGAGGGAGAGGAGGAGGATAGGGGAGCGAGGCAGTGGGAGAAGAGGAGTAGGGTATCGAGGGAGGGAGGGGAGGAGGAGTAGGAGGGGAAGTGGAAGGAGGGAGGGAGGGGGGAAGGAGAGGGGAGGAGGAGGAGTAGGAGGGAGGGAGGGAGGGAGGTAGGAGGAGGAGGACGGGAGTGGAGGAAGGAAGAGGAGGAGGAGGAGGGGGGGAGGTGATGGGAGAGGGTGGGAGGGAGGAGGAGGAAGCAGAGGGAGGGAGGGATGGGGAGAGGAGGAGGATGATGAGATGGGAGGAGGAGGAGGAGGAGGAGTAGGGGATGGAGAGAGAGGAGGAGGAAGAGCAGGGGGAGGGAGGCAGGGGACGGTAGGAGAGGGAGGAAGACGAGGAGGGAGGAGAGGAGGGTAGGGAAGGAGGAGGAGTGTGAGGGGGATGAGAATGCAAGAGAGGAGGAGGAGGAGAGGGGAGGGAGAGGAGGAGGAGGAGCAGAAGGAGTTAGGGAAGGAGGACAGGGGAGGAGGAGGAGGAGGATAAGTGGAGGGAATGAGGGATGGGATTAGGAGAAGGAGGAGGAGCAAGGGATGGTGGGAGAGGATTAGGAGGAGAATGGGGAGGGAGGGAGTGGAGGATAGCGGCGGGAGGAAGAGAATTGAGGAGAGGAGGGTAGGGGAGGAGGAGGAGGACAAGGACACGGATGAGGACAAGGACGAGGATGAGGAGAGCGGAGGGATGGAGAGGAAGAGGAGGAGAAATGGGATGGATTGAGGGGAGGGTAGGAGAGGAAGGAGGAGGAGGACAATAGGGGGAGGAGAGGGCAGGGGGCGGAGAGGAGGATGAATAGGCAGAGGTAGGAAGGGAAAGGAGGATCAGGGAGGAGGGGGATGGAGGGAGTGAGGGATGGGAGGAAGAGAAGGGAAGGGAGGAGAGGAGAAGGGAGGAGGATGAGGGAGGGAGAGAGGGAGGGCAGGATGATAGAGAGGGAGATAGAGAGGGATAAGTGGGGAGGGAGATAGGGAAGGATAGGGGAGGGAGGAAGGGAGGAGGGGAGAGAGAGGGAGAGAGAGAGAGAGAGAGAGAGAGAGAGAGAGAGAACGAGAATGGGGTAGGGAGAGAGGGAAGGGGAACGAGGAGGGTAGGGGAGCAGAGGGAGAGAGAGAAAGTTGGAGCAAGAGAGAGAAGGGGAGAGATGGAGGGGAGAGTAGGGAATGAGGATGAGAGAGAGAGGTAGAAGGGGGGAGGGAGGTAGGGAGAGAGGGATGTCGAGGGAGGAAGGGAGGAGGACAAAGAGAGAGGGAGAAATGGGGAGGGAGAGAGGGAATGGGAGGGGGGAAGGGAGGAGGACAGAGAGGGGGAGAGAGAGAGAGACTGAGGGAGACGGGAGGGGATGGGAAGGAGGGATGAGAATAAAGCGAGAGAGAGGGAGAGAGGAGGAGGAAGACGTGGAGGAGGAGAGAGAGGGGAGGGGAGGAGGGTGGAGGAAGAGAAGGATAGGGAGAGAAATAGGGAGAGAGGGGGGATTTTAGTCCGATGGAAGTTGACAGGGTGAGGGAAAGGGAGAGGGAGAGCGAAATGGAGATTGAGATAGAGAGGGATAAGGGTGGAGGGAGAGAGGGAATGAGGAGAGAGAGAGGGGTGGCGGTAGCGGAGTGGAGGGGGTGAGGGAATGGAGGGAGGGTGGAGAAGAGAGCGAGAGAAAGCGATAGAGGAAGAGGAGGAGGAGGAGGAGGAGGAGAGAGAGGGGAGCGAGAGATAGGGTGATGGAAAAAGAGAGAAAGAGGGAGAGAGGGGGCATATAATGCCAATGAATGGGGAGAGGGTGAGGGAAAGGGAGAGGGAGAGGGAGAGGAAAATGGAGAGGGAGATAGAGAGGGAGAAGGGGGGAGGCAGAGAGGGAAGGAGGAGAGAGAGAGGGGAGGGGGGTAGGGGAGTGGAGGGGGTGAGGAAGAGATGGTGGGAGAAGAGAGTGAGAGAAAGCGAGAGAGGAAGAGGAGGAGGAGGAGGAGAGAGGGCGATGGATAGAGAGAGAAAGAGGGAGAGATGTGGCATACTATGCCAATGGATGGTGAGAGGGTGAGGGAAAGGGAGAGGGAGAGGCAAATGGAGAGGGAGATAGAGAGGGAGAATAGGGGAGGAAGAGAGGGAAGGAAAGGGAAGGAGGATAGCGAGAGAGGAAGGGGAATGGGAAGGGGAGGTGGGAGGGATGGAGGAGGAGGAGGAGGGAGAGAGAAAGGGAGATAGGGAGGAAGGGAGGAAGAGAGAGAGAGAGAGGGAGCGACAAATAGAGGGAGAGATAGAGGGAGGGGGAAAGAGTGAGAGAGAGAGAGATAGGGTTGAGGAGGTGGAGGCCTCCCCTCTCTCTATCTACCTCCCACTCCCTTCCACTCCCTCTCTCTCTACCTCTCACCTTTTGCCTCCCTCCCTTACACTCCCTTCCCCTCCCTCTCTCTCTACCTCCCACCATTTGCCTCCCTCCCTTACACTCCCTCCCCTCTCTCACTCTCTCTCCTTTCCTCCTCCTCTTCATCCTCCCCTCCCCCCCCTTCTCTCTCTCTCTCTCTCTCTCTCTCTCTCTCCTCATCCTTCCCTCTCCTCCGCTCCCCTACAAGTCCATATATCCATAAATTTATCTCTCAAGTAGTGAAACAGACTTTTAGGCCATTTAACCATATATTATAAAATTATTCAACAACAATATTCACAGACTAATTTTTTAATTGGGTCCATTAAAAATAAATTCCTATAATAAACACGACCCTTAGGATTTTAGTGAAGAAAGACCTAGTAATCTCAACCTATAGTGTTTAGGATTTCATAGTAAACAACACATGTTATTTCTATCTTTCAAAAGAATGTTTCCCGAAAGATCCAAATGAGTTTTAATCAAGAAGTTATTCCTCTTTCAATTTTTTTAAACCAAGAACATTTGGTTTCCCTATATTACCATATAGAAAAATTGTGTATTAATATTCCAATGAAATTATTTTGTATTACCCAATTTTGCCAAACTCGGTAAAACTTGGTAACTGTGCTCCAAATTTGTTGACTTGGGCTATTTTCTCCTTTTGTGGAGTTTAAGGTAGAAAGGTCTTGTTGAATATCAATCACAAATTGAATCCGCTAGTCAATTAGCAACTACAATTTGCAGTTACAAGCTAACAATAATCATGTACAGTCCCATGTCTTTAGATTAAAAAATAAAAAATAAGCTGTGACATTATTAAATATAATTTTTAATAGTTTTATAAATAATATTTTACAAACTAAAAAAATAAGTGGTCACATTATTAAATATAATTTTTAAAATTTTTATAAATAATATTTTAAAGTATGAAACATTTTATAACTAGTCATAATAAATTGAATTGTATAATGATTTTTAAAATTTTTAACATTTTAAATGGCATTATATGATGATGATGATGATGATGGTTACCATCCATTAAGACCAATGCGGCCTATCAGAACTTGAGAGAGGAGAAGGAATCTAATTTTGATTCTTCAAAATCTTGTTTCTATGGTCAAAGAGAAGGGAAATAAGTGCTCCACAATCACTATAGGTGGGTTGGCTTAATAAGTCATGAAGATTGGAAGGATGGAAAATGGTAGGGAGTTGAGAGCGAATGTGAGCAAGAGTCTGGCAATATAAAAGGAAGTGATTTTCATATTCCACTTTCTTATAATCATAGATCTAACAAATTCTATCGTTCCAAGCGATCTTGGGAATAGATCACCACCCAGTCTCACTCTGAAGCTCATGGGAATTAGTTCTTATCTTAGCGATGTTCATTTTTTTCTTATTGCTGGAAAACACAAAGAGATAATTATGATTATCAAGTGTGGGGTTGATCACTTCCTTATAGTATAATAGCTTCCTTTTACCCTCCAGCTCTTGATCCTCCCACAACTTGTCCTTAGACATGGAGGTAATAGTATTTTTTATATTATATTTTCCTCCCATATTGAGCTCCCCCTTAGTTCCCCAATGGTGGAGGTAGGACAAGGCATCCTTATGCCACCCACACTTGAGGAAAAGGTGAGGGTTTTGAGTACATTTAGAAGAAATTTTAGGGAGCCTTTTTTTTGCATGTTGTCAAGCTTCTTATTATAAATCATATATCTAAATATAGATGTACTTTCAATGGGAGACAAACTAGATTCAATCAAGAGGATAGGATACAGATTATTTCCCTCAATCTTAAGGTTGTAGGTTATTAATTTATTTTGAATCATCTCAATATTCCTACATGACTCTCTAGATATACTACAACCCCAAACCTCACATTTGTATAAGACAACAAGGGTGACAAGTGTCTTAAAGAGGAACCTCTTTTTACTCCAAATGTAAATATCGACCGACTTACAATTGTTTTCAAGCTCATAATATGATTTCCAACCCCCAATAATCCTTTTCTCGATGTTATAATTCCATTTGAGATGATGAGGGAAGTTAATTCCCAAATACTTATACGAAGAAACCTGCTCTAAGCACTGGTTATTATACATGAAACTACCATCGGTGAAATTTTTGGATTTAATGATCATGACTTTAGTCTTGTCGGTATTCACTTTCATAGCCATCTTAGATCAGTAGTCAAGAGGAATCTAGAGCTGCTTATCATGGTCATCATGGCTTTTTGTAAGAAGAATGATATCATCGGCATAGAGGAGAAGACTAATGAGAACACTAGCAAGCTCGGTGCCCTTGCACCCCGCTGATTCCAGACACTCCTATAGCTTACCTATGTATATGCCAAAAAGGGTAGAGGATAGGGGACACCCTTTCTTAACTCCAATATTGCATTTAATATCTTTAGACCACCCATTGTTGGTCTTAATCTTGGCAGTGACGGTCTCGTAGAAATGAATCACGTCAATCCTCATCTCATGAGGGACCATGATCTCTTTAAGTTTATCCCAAAATTTATCCCAATGGATAGTTTCGAAAGCTTTTCTAAAGTCCACAAAGAAACATAAGTGATCGACTTTACTATTGTGACATTCCTCCGCAATGATTCTAAGACTCACTAGATGGTCAATAGTTGAGTGATGTCTCCTAAAACCAGCTTGTCCTTTAGCTCTCTTTCCTTGGATTTCAAGCCAAAGGAAAATCTTCTTCTCCAAAATGAGCCCATAAAGCTTGGTCGGGTTATGGATAACCATAATGCTCTTGTAGTTGGATGGAACACTCTTGTCCCCATTTTTAAATACAGGTACAATAAGGCTTTGCATCCAAATTCGAGGGAAGCCATTCGTTATAGCCATATTGAGAAGCTTGTGGAGATAAGGAACGAGGATAGATCTTCCCATTTTAAGGATCTCAGCCTGGTGTCCTTCAATATCTCTATCTTTCCCATTAGCAATATTATTAATACCAAACTCAATGTCGTCAAGAGAGAATAAATCATCCTTAATTTGAGTGATTAAGGTGGTTCTCATAGTGTCTGGAGAGTCATACAACTTCTTAATATAGTTGTCCCATTTTTCTAAAGGGATAGAATGCTTATCTTTGGTTTTACGGACAAGAACATTCAGCCAAAATTTTTTGGGCATGACTTTAGAGAGGTGGAGAAGATAATCTTGCCTTCTATTAATATATGATATTTTCTTCCTCTTGATGACATTTGTGTATATATTGATATTGTGCAACTTAATGATTTCATTACGAGAATCTTTGATCGCTTTCCTCGCCATCTTGCAATATTTTTCATATCATGGATTCGAAGTTCTATTAGACTTATTAAAGGAAATCTCATTAGAAAACTTCCTAATCATGTTGCAAAGGATAGTAGTGAAATGGTAATAAATTTGATCAATTTTATTATTATAATTCATGGGGCCTAAATCCCTCTCTAAATCCCTGAAGAAGAGGTCGGTTTTACTTCTATCGAAACAAATGTGTCTTTTTCTTTCATTGGTCTCCTGCATGTGGGTGGTATGCATAGCAAGATTGAGGGATAGAGACAGAGGTCTGTGGTCAGAGTCAGGCTCGAATCCATTAAGAAACTCAAATTTTATAATATGTTTGAGGACGAGGATGTTAGAAATAGCATAATCCATGACACTGCTACCCAACGCATGGAAGCATGTCATATGACTGGAGAGGGGCCACTTGTTAATACCATTACAAATAATTAATTCCTGGGAACTGCAGAGTTTGAGGAGCTCAGTGCCAAATAATTTCTCGATAATGTATTCAAATTTTCTCTTGAATTTATTAGCTAAGTTACTATCTTCATCAAGCCACAAGAGGTCGAGGTTAGAGTTGTTGCTTAATGTAATGGTTTGGTTAGTAGAATTTCTAGCATTAAAGTCTCTGAGTAAAAGGATATTACCATCATTTCTCAAGTTGAAGATGTCTTTTTCTAAATAATTGAAAGAAAAAGTCTTGTCCACGTTGTTCTTCTTATACGATTTAGAGCTGATGGGAGAAAAATAGTGGATTGCAAGAAAGATCCTATTGGTGGTAGAATCATATATTTCAATCCAAATGAATTGATTGAAGGGGTTTGTTTTAATAAGATGTAAAATACTATAAAATTGGTAATGTAAATTATTATTATAATAATTAAGGTTGAAAGTTATATACAATAATATAATAATAATAATAATAATAAATGTTGTTCAGGAATTTTTTATTTAGAAATTGAATATTTAAATGTAATATGATTATGGACATTTTATAAAAAGGTATTTATTTATTCACTATTAAAGTACAAAGATGTTGTAGAGGGATGTCACAATGGGAGAGTCATGAAGGACAATGCACAAGAGGACCAAGTCACCCATATTTTAAGATGTCACAATCCATAAAAAGACCAAGTCACCCATAGGTTATTATGTCAGAGCATCATGGTTATTGTGTTCAGGAAGTTATTATTTAGACATTGAATAGTTAAATCTAATATGTTTATGGACATTTTATAAAAAAGATATTTATTTAGTAATTATAAAATAAACAGATGTTGTAGAGGGATGACAAAGTGAGGAAGTCACTGTGAAGGACAATCCATAAGAGGACCAAGTCACCTATAGTTTAATATGTCACAATCCACAAGAAGACCAAAGTCGCCCATAGCTTAAGATGTCAGAGTGGGGAAATGAAAGTGAAGGACAAGCCATCATGGTTCTTGTGTAGTGCATCATCGAATTATTTAAATTATCCTTTTAGTTATATATTATAAACTTAACACAAATATGATAAACAACATAGATCTAATACAAAAATTATTATTTCAAATCAAAGTACAAATTTTCCAATTCAACAATCTTGTTGGCCTCTCCTTGCACCTTTTAGGGAAAATTGCTAGTTTAATGACTATCACTATTATTTGAAAAAAAAAATCCAAGGTAAAATTACTAAAGTCTTGTAAATAGAATGAATTAAAATCATAATTGAGAAAACGATTGAGGAAAAGTAAAAAAATTATTAAAATTGAAATTGAATATATAAATTTTGCCAACAAGCATGTCCCTTAAACTACTTAAAAATAATAATGTTCTTACTGACAATTTATCTAATATGAGGAGGTGTTATTTTCCCTATAATATCTAATATACAATTCAGATTTCAATTTAGTGTTATAATATTTTATTTAGAATTCTGTTTTAGATTTAGTGTTTTCTTTTTTCTTTTCTCCCAAGAAAAAATCAGCAACTTTTTATTAATAATTAATGAAAAGTTACATTTTGCAGATGCAATTAAGCATTCAATACATCCAATGGGAACGTGTGCTCAAGCACAAAATGTAGCAAGGCTACCCAAAAATTTACATATTGCCTACAAGGCTAGGCTTTTCACGCTTTCCTTTTCTCTTTTGAACGATCTCCCAAGTCCATGAATGCAGGGAAGAAGGAACCAAGGCCAACTCATTGTTCCTCATGGAGTTTTCTTTCTCAGAATCCGAGATTTCAGACACATGTGATATTTTATTCACTCCTGAGCTTATATCAGACCGATCCCTAGCTTTCAAAAGATCAACCATGGTTTGTGCCAGCTGAGGCATCGCGTTTGACCCAATTGGATCTTCTGCGTCATGATCTGGAACCTAGGATTTGCTGCAGCCTGATTGCTTTCGTTCGGAATGGGTATATCTGCTTCTTCTATTTCTTTCTCTAGTCCACCTGAGGGGAATCACCAACCTTTTGAAGCTTTCCTTGTCTTTTTTTTGTTTTTTTTCTCTTCTTCCATCCGGACATGTGTTTTGTAAATGACCAGTTTTCCTACATATTTTGCATCTAGATGTAGTATTTTCATAATCAAGGTGTTGCTGCCATTTTTTCTGCTAATGGATCAAATCAATACTTTCAAGTAACCCTTTGCTGAGGACCACTTCAACAGAGATTCGAGCGAAAGTGAATATTCTCTCCTGCAGGTGTTGGATGTCTACTTTTATGTATCTCCCTATAGTATTTCCAATGCCTTATAGTATCTATTCATTCCAAAAATGAAGCAGGAGATTATACAGCCGTACCCAAAATGACATTCTAGTTATCTCCATCGTATTTGCATTAAAATCAGCTAACGAAGGTGTGATAAAGATTTTGGTAGAACCCCACAACCATGGTCCCACCCTGAGAATGATATCTTTGGCTTCTGCAGAGGAAAACTTGAAAATAAAATACCCCTTGGAGAAAATATGGATATCACAATCCATAATCCAATTGGTGAAAATCCAATGGGAAAGCTCCATTGGTTTGGGCCAAAAATAGTTAAATCTGCAAATTATTGCTTGTGATTTGAATGTGGATCAATATTCATCGGCCTCGAATGCATTAATATTCAGTTATAGCACGCAGTTCAATTTTTCCATAATGTATGGTTTGGGAGTATTCTCTGTTGGTTAAGAAGTTGTTTCTACTGCATTTTTCCCCTGCAGAATGTTCCTGTACAAGACACCATTTAGGGAGCCAGCTTTGGCAGTGTTGGCTCCCCTCATGGGTCCAGTTTTTATGTTCTATTCGGCTCTAGTGGATGTTTTTCCTCCTAGAGTTCCACCTTTTAGCCTTAAATTCAGGACAATGGAAGAATTCTTCTAGATATGGTATTCTTTTAATTGGGCTTCTTCCTTTAGTATCTTCCATGAATATATCAGGATTTGTTTTGTAGACAGGAAACTAGTTAACACTTGGATCTTGTGCTTTAGGTCTATGACCAAATCCACATATTGTACCCAGAGTGTTCTTCACTTCCCATCTATATTTTTTTATGAAAATATGAAAACTGGTTGTTAGGGTATAGTCCCCAACTCGGTGGCTGTGTTGTATTTTTTAGTGCCAATCACACCAACAGATCATACGCTTTATCTAGGAGCATGAAAATGAGAATTGAGAAGAGCCCATAGGTGGGTCTAACCTCACCCCATTCCCTTAATCTATGCCGTAGAGGTAACCGGTGAGGCTTTACCCCCCACGCTGCCCTCGTCAAGAGCAGGGAACCCTAGTCTTCATATATACAGATGTAATCAATAAAACCATAGAAACATGCAATAAATTCAAAAATCAGGGATAGTTTTACCTATTGTGGGCATAACTTGAGTAACCTAATTTACCAAGACGACAGAGCGAGAATCCCTTCTGTGATCCCCCGGTGCCTTGTAGGCCCTCTGCATAGAGAACCTACCTCCAAGCCATTGCCGAAAATTGTGGCCTTTGTTGTCGTCCCTCCGCTGAGATCCATCCACAACGCCCCTAGGTCACCACACTGTGTCTCTGTCATATGTCCATAGATAAAGTTTTCCTTTTCCCCTCCCTTGCCATCAAAGAGCTTTTGCCAGGTTCTCAGAGAAGTCGCTTCTATGACTGCTTTCTTCCAGCGTCTGCAACATGCCAGATCTTGGCCCTTATTCGACCGCCGCCATCTCTTGAGATCCGAATCAGACTAGATCAATCCACCATTCTTCCTTGGTGTACACCTTTGATGAGCCGCCGCCACGTAGCCATAGCCCCATGACCTTCAAGCCCTAACACTTCGCCCCTCCATCTTCAGAAAAATCAGATCAATTTATAGCACCTAACAATCAGTAGATTTAGTGTTTTGTTACTTATATAGTTATTAAAATTATATATTTTAATAATATCAAAATAAATATATAATTTATATAATAAATTTTATAAGTAAATTATAAATTAAATTTATATAAAATAATATTATAAAAATATTTAGTAATTTACTATCAACATTTTAAACATAAATAACTATTTTAATAATAAAAATTTACACATATATATTAACAACTAATAAGTCATAGTAAAACTAATTTACTATTGGATAATTATAATTAGGAAAAAGTCTCTAATTTACATGCTTCGAGTGATATAAATTATGTATATTATCATATAAATTATATCTACATAATTTATAAGTTATTAATAAATATTTTTTTACTATGCTAATTATTATTTTTATTTATGTGAAATTTTATAAAATAATTTATATTTAAATTAAATTATAATAATAGTTATTTATTTATTCAGATTTTAATTCTTAATATATTATACTTTTATTGCATAATTATCATACTATTATTTACTTTTAATTCTTAATATATTATATTTTTATTGCATAATTATCATACTATTATTTACAATAGAAAATTATTGTTAGAGATTTCCTGAACAACACTATGAAATATGTGTGATCCATCCAAAGTTTTGGATGATAACTCCATACATATTTAGGGACCAAAGATAGTCTCCAATCACAAATAAAAAATTAATTTATATTTATTATATAAACATCACTAATTATTATATTAAATTATAATTATTATATTTTTTTTTATTTTTTAAAAGTTAAGTAAGATTATTTATAACTTCCATGCTAATAACCTCAATATTATAAAAGACCTTAAAAGTTATATTGTTTCTCTATTAGCACCATATTATTTATAAATTGTTAACATATTATATTTCTTTATATCGGCATATTTCATTCTTATTTATACAATAATTTAGATAAACAAATTATATTTACTATATAAAAAATTAATATTTATTTAAAACTTTTTTATAATATTATTGATGATTATGATGATGATGATGTAGCACAAATGTCATTATGGTCCATTGGAGATTAAGAGAGTAAAAGATTAATTGAGAATTACTAAAATTTTATTTCTATAATAAAAAAGAGAGATAAAATATTTTCTAAATCACTATAGTTATGTTCACTTAACAAGTCAAGAAGGTTTGTAATATGAGAAATCTAAATTATTTTTCTATAATGATATACAAAATTTAATTTTAGGAGTTATATATGAGTAAAAAAATTTGTGTACCTTCTTAAAATTCTTATTTTTGTTTACATACAAGTTTTTTATTTGAAATTTGTTATATATATTTCATTTGTTTTTTTAATATAATTTTATACATAAAATTAGATGTTTATTGTGTTTTTTTTAACATAGTTATTTTAGAGTAAATTGTAATTAAATAATATAATGTATTTTCACATTTTTAATTTCAAATATATATATATATATATATATATATATATATATATATATATTTATGTTCATAGGCGTATTTATTTTGGAATAGTGCTTCAAATTTTTTAATTTAATTATCAATAATTATTAAGTAAATAGTATGAATTTAACCTCGAGGAAATATTTTAGAACATCCTTAGTAACATATACAAATCCAAGATTGAGGTTTATCTCTAAAGTGGTAATGTCATTTTTGTCTTTTTAATTAAATTGATTACTTAAAATAAGGTCATATGAACAAGTGCCATATAAAGTGACTTTTGATGAAAATGATTTTTGGGGTCTATCATTTTCAATATTTTTATTGGGCTTGATTTTGGACCTATCGGTTATGGGTGCACAATCAACCTTTAATACTCAATGTTGTGCTTCTTTCACCAAGAACATTATCTTTGTACGCATGGTCCTCGCATGAAAATCCACACCAAAAATTCAAAACTACAGTGTCCTAAGAGTCAACAATGTAATGTAGGGTTTTAAAAAAACTCATGGGTCGAAAGGGAGAAAACACGATAGCGACTTTTGTCATGTTGCAGGCAGCGTTATTCCTCACGCTCTTTGGTCAATACCAAATTTCAACATCGCATGTTTCACTCCTTTTTTCATGTATCCACACCCTCTCGTGCACAATCGATCGTCTCCATGCAATGTTAATTTCTAAATACTCTTAAATCACAGTCTTATTTGTACTTCCAAGTGCATTATGACCATTCCCTTATAAACAAAACTTTCAACTTAGGTTCATTTAATTTGAAATTGGAAATTGAAGTGACCATCATTTGCTATTTTGGTTCTCCTCCTCTGAGCCATGCAACACATACACAACTCAAAATGCATGTCATGCATATATACCAAATATTCATACGATAATAATATAACACATATGTAAAAACACATAGGAATAATTTATTAAAAAATACTCAATTACTTCTCATGGCCTCTTTGTCTTGAAGGGCCTTCTCTTCATCTAATGGTAATTTTCTCTAGTCCTCAAAGGATAGATTTATAGAGGAAATTAAATTTCCATAGATCACTACGACTCCATGATTTTCTGTATAAATATTTCAAAATAATCTCTAAAAGTGTTCACTATCAATAAAAACTAGGATAAATCACTTCATTCAAGGAAACTTTATCCTCATGTTCATGTCCACTTTCTAGAAGCTCATATTTTTTTGTTGATTTTATAGAGGTTGGGTTGATGCTCATGCATCAGACTCCCAGGGTACAAAAATTTATGACCACATGTTCATATGAATTTGGTTTTCTTGTAACATCTTTAATTCATTTACTGCAACACACCTTTGTAGTAACAAGTGTCCACCTTCCCACATGATACCCCCTGTCAAATCTTCTTACTAGTAGCAGTTGGTGATAATATTATGGGGTTGAATCTCCCTTCTAGTGGGTGTTGGTAAATGAGATTAGGGGGTTGGAGCTCCCTTCCAATAGGATATGGAGAGCAAGTGAAGGTTGTAGCCTTCAACAAATTGGTGCTTACACATTGTTATGAGTCTTCTCCAGTACAAGAATGAAAGAGGTTTTACATAATAATAATATTGAAGAATGAGAGTACAACAATGATGGTCTTCTTCAACATTGGGTTTTCACCTTAAATCCTAGTGTTGATATGTGTTTCTTATTTGTGATTGTTTAATATATTTTTACTTCACATGTTTACTTCTTATCAAATGTTTGATCAATCAATGATGCACTCGTTCAATTCAAGTAAATGAAGATTTATCTAAATGATATGTTTACTAGGTATACACTAGTTTCCTTAATAACAATCACGTACATACGCTAGTTTTCTTTAGTCAAGTCACGTACAAAATTCATAAAAGAAAAGTAAAATTTTGCATGAGTTTTTAAAGTACTGATTCCCCTCCTGCCCCCGCCCTCCCACCCCTCTTAGTATTTTTCCAAGCAATTGGTATGAAAGAAGGTCCTTCAAAAGAATATTGATCACTTAAAGGAATACCTGCCAAGATGAGCAATCAATACAGAACATCACCTATCTGACCAGCACTCTTGAATGAAAGTAATTTAATTTTCTGGAAGACAAGAATAATATCCCATCTAGAGTCCCTTGGATCAGATGTATGGGCACTTGTTGAAGGAGGTTACCAGTATCCAGCTGTAGTTCCCACAGATGCAACAAAAAAGAACAAATATGAAACCAATGCAAAAGTTTTCAATGCCTTATTAGGAAGCCTGACAAAATCAAAATTTGTAAAAGTTATGTACCTAAATTAAACAAAGGAAATAAGGGACAAGATCATACAGAGCTATGAAGGCGATGACAAGGTAAAAATTTTTAATCTCCAAACTCTTAGAATCCAATATGAAATTCTGAAGATTCCTAATGATGAAAGTATTGTTTACAAATATATGAGATTGTGAATCGTATGAGAGACATTGGTGAAGATATAAAAGACCCAATTTTAGTAGAGAAAATATTAAGATTTGTAACTCCTAAATTCGATTCAAAAGTGTCTGCCATTGAGGAAAAGTAGGATCTTTAGAACCCTATTGTTGTACAACTTCATAGGATCCTAAATTCCTTTGAAATGAGAAAAGGAGGTCCCTCATAAATCAGAGAAGTTGCATTCAAAGCAACTGCAAGATGAAAGGAAAAGGAAGAACACAGGGAATCAAGTTATATATCATAAGAACATGAGGTAAATTTTGTAAATCAACTCCATCTAGTCACCAAAAGGTTCAGAGGTAAGCTTCACTTCAAGTTATTTTCTTGTGTTAGAGTTTTTAATTATGTTGCTAAGTGTCCTTATAAAGAAAATAATGAAAACAGGAAGGAAATTACAGAAGGAAATATGAAACATTTTGAAAATAACAAAATTTATTATACTGATGAAGATAGTGATGGTTGGTCAAATAGTGAAGAAGGAGATTTTGATCAAGATCTTAAATTACTCATGGAATTTGAAAGAACTAATAATGAGTTTGATGACAAATCCATGGATTCTTTAGAGGAAAAGGGTTTTTTCATTGAATAAATCACTTAGCTTAAATTATGTTTAGAATAAAACAAAGAAACCATACATACTTTAAATAATCAACTCATAGAAAAAGAAAAGCATAATGAGAAGTGATAATGTGAAATAATAAGTCTAAGAAAGGAACTTTAGAGAAAAATAATCTAAATCATATATTTGCTAAAGGATATGAAACCTTATACAAAATTATTAAGGTTCATTGCTCTCCTCTTATGAAGACAGGTCTTAGATACAATGGAGAAACATAAAATACATAAAAATCCTTTATAACAACTGGAAGTTATCTAAATGTAGTAAAAACTAGTCATAAAATCTCCAACCTTCAGCAAAAGAATAAATATACTTCACATGTAAATCATGTCCACTCCAATTCAAGGACAAACAATAAGAGAAGCATCAGTCAAGAGGTAAACAACACAAGAAGATTCTATGATCACAAAAATTTCTACTTTAATGGACAATGTTTCTCATGTCATAATTTTGGTCACAATGCTTCTCAATGTGTTGCATACAAAACCATCATGACTAGAGAAGCAAGAAAACAAAGATGAGATAGGAAGGAAGAAAAACACCTACAATAATTTCTCACCTCTTAAAGACAAGTTTTAATGCTCATTTTACAATAAATTTGGACATGAGGAATCTGAATATAGGAGAAAATTATAGCCAACATTTCAAAAGGATAAAATATCAACAACTTCTAAGGTATGGAAAAAGGTAGTACCTAAAATATGAAAGTTGTGGCATAGAATTGTTTACAAAAGGTCAAGAATCAATGGTACATTGACATCGTCTGCTGAAAACACATGGCAAGTGATAAAGATAAGCACATTTCATACAATGCATTAGAGATAGAAAAGAATGCTAATTTTGGAAATGTCTTTCCTTATATCATTAAAGGTAAAGGATCTGTTTTACTAAAAGAAAATGTTAAAGTTGATAATGTTATGTTCGTTGGTGGATTAGAGAACAACTTGCTAAGTGTTAGCACGATGTGTGACCAACGAAATGAGGTTGTCTTAAGATCAAAAGAAGGTGTGTTTCATGAACTCAACACATGGAAGACCATAATAAAGGGAAAAATAAATACAAGTAATATTTATGTATTGAGAGGCATCCAAGAACATGTTTACTTAGGAAAATCAAAGGAAAAACATTTATTGCACAGAAGGTAGGACATATAAGATTGTCTCAACTACACAAATCAAGCAAGCTCAAAGTTGTTCATGATTTTCCCAACATCACCTTTCCAGAAAGTACCATATGCAAATCATGTCAATTCAGTAAGAAAACCACGGTTCAATTAAATGCCAAAGAAGGATCAACAAGTAAGCCTCTTGAACTTATACATACTGATTTGAGCGATCCAGTATCAAAAATTCACCTCAAGGAGAAAAATACTATATCTTATTATTGATGAATTTTCTAGAATGTGCTAGATCGTTTATTGAAATACAAAGAAGAAGAATTTGATAAATTCAAAGCCTTTAAAGAATTAGCTGAAAATGAGTTAGATATAAAAATCAAACGTCTCAGATTTGACAGAGGAGAAGAATACATATCAAATGAATTCTTTGATTTCTATGAAAAACATGGCATCAAAAGGCAATTTTTTGTAGCGAGAACTCCTCAACAAAATGGAGTGGCAAAAAGGATGAACAAAACATTTCAAAAAAATTCTTGTATTATGCTTGATTAGTCTAGAGAACCTAACACCTTATGGGGTGAAGTAGAACATAATGGAGTAAATATTATCAACAAAGGTCATGTTTGAGTAAATAGCGATAAAACTCCTTATGAAGTTTGGTATGGTAAGCCTCCTACTGTAAATCAGTTTAGGGTATTTGGAAGTAAATGTTTCATGAAAAATAATGATGAAAAAATTGGTAATTTTGAAGCTAGAGAAGATGAAGGAATTATTATTGGTTACTCATATAGAAAAAAATGATACAAATGTTGCAATAAGAGACTTCAAAAAATTGTTGAATGTATTGATGTTGTTATACCCCAATATCCCCATTCCTTTGGTCTGATATTTGTTTCCCATGCCACCCATGGAATTAAATATTCCTACCTTTTCCCGGCCCATAAGAAACGACTGCATATTTTCCTTATCTTGAGAAGGATTCCTTCTGGGACCCAAGATATAGATATCCAATGCACCAGAATGGCCATAAATATATAATTAATGAGAACCAATCTTCCTACTCTAGAGAGCCACTTATAACTCCATAGGTTTAAAAGATTCTCATTTTTTGACAGAAGAAAAAACCAATCATGTTTTCTATATGTCTCCAGTTTCAAATAGAACCCCAGGTACTTGAGGTAAGCCCCATAGGTTGACAATCAAAATGGAAGAAATATTTTATCCTTTCAAGGTCTAGCCTTAACACAACAACATATAGTAATGAATATTTCTGAGAATATATGATCATACTAGTAGCTTTCAAAAATAGGACTAGTGAAATTTTTCGCAACTTCCTCCCTTTTCCCATTTCCAAAAAGGAGAGTGTCATCCACAGAAAGAAAATGTGTAATAAACATATTTTTAGCAACTTCTATGCCTTTAAGATCTCCTCTTATTTTAGCCATAATTATAAGTTAACTAAGTCATTTGGCTGCTAGAAGGAATAAAATAGGGGATAATGGGCACTCTTTTCTGAGCCCTCTCTGACAGTGGAAAAATGAAGAAGCAACCCCATTGATAAGAATAACAAAGGACACATTTCAGATGCAACCCACTATCTAGTTTACAAAATCAATACTAGATCCCAGGTGAGTCAATAGTAATCTCAGATAAATCTAGTTGATCCTATCATATGCTTTTGAAAGGTTAATTTTTACAATCATGCTTTTTTGCCTTTCCTTCTTAATGTTATGCATTGATTGCTAGGCCACCCCAATTGCTTCATGAATATACATGTCATTCAAAAAACCAAACTGTTCTTTAGAAATGTTTCGAGACAGAATTGGTTTCAATCTCGTAGTAATAATTTTTGCAATGATTTTGTATATACAATTGCATGAGAAGGAAGGTGAATCATATTTATGAATAAGGTGAATCCTATTTATGAATAAGTGCTACAGAGGTTGATTTGAAAGGTGAATGAAAAAACCCCTTAATTTTGGATTCCTCCACCACTCCCACCAATTCCTCCCCAAACAACTCAAAGAAATGTTGAAAAAATTCCACAGTTTAGCCATCAGGCCCAAGACTCTTATGTTTTTGCATGGAATTAAGTACATTTTTCACTTCCTGCCTCGAAACAAGAGCCATTAAATCCATAATGTCTTCGTCTTCAGTATATCTAGCAAACTTTTCTGCAACCCTAATCACCTCAACAATAGTGGAACCCTCAGGGGTCCTAGAGAGATATTTGAAGTGATATTTCCCCATTAATTCTATCTCATTGAAATATTTTACCTTGCCTCCATCTGGCTTATCCAGTTCCCTAAAAGTATTGGAGTTTTTTCTCACCTTAGCATAATTTTCGAAAAAAAATTGTGTTTTCGTCCCTAGCTAAAATCCATATTTCCTAACCTTTTAATTACTAATGTTCATCTTTATCAACTAAAATCTCCCTCCTATTAGACTCAGGCACCTTTATTTTATCCCTCTTTTCCTCATTCTCGTAAACATCTACTTCCAAACTCTCCATTCTTCCCAATTCTTCCCCACTCTCTTATAGCGTAAGCTCATCCCTTTTTAATTTATCTTTAGTCCATGTTATAGTCACCCTTTTTAGAAGATTCAGGTTACTAAAAAAGGACAAAGAAAAATATCTGGAACCTGATCTCTCCATAGGGCTCCATGTTTCATTAACAATATTTATATTTTCAGCGTCCTTCAACGAACCTGAATTAAAATTAAAAGGCACACCAAGTTTCTTGTTTGGACCTGTTAACTCCATGAGAATAGGTAAATGGTATGATTCCCCTCCAAGTCCAACCCATTTACTAAATCTGAATAACAGAATAGTGAAATCTTCATTAAAGAGGAATTTTTCCAACCTCTTGGCCACACGTGCATCCCCCACTCTCCTATTCCTCCACGTGGGAATGATTTTTATAAATTTCTGTTTAATTAATATCACTTCTCTAAGTTTTTTTAGGAACAAATATGCAAGAGGGTCGGCTTGGGCTAGAGGACTCCGTGTTTTAGCCAAACCAAGGGAGAATTTGAGATCACCACCAACTACCAAATTATGGGCATGCATAAAAGACTTTGAGAGAAGGTTGTTCTAGAAACCTGACCTCTCCTGAAAGGGACCATAAATATTTACAAATGTGAGATCCATAGCCAGTTCAAATGAAAAAACATATGCTCTAATGACATGATTAGAGCCCCATGAGTTTTTCAGTTTTATGGTATTGTCCCTATTCCCTAGATATATTCCTCTAGATATTCCTTTGGCATCCAAGGCAACAAAAGACCAACCCAAAAGAATTTTTGAAACAGATGCCATTACCAGGTCTCCCTGACCCAAAGTCTCTTGAACCATAATCAAATCATGTTTATAGTTTAGAAAAAGGGATTTTAAAGCTAGTTTCTTGTGGGTGCTAGAAAATCATCTACAATTAAAGGAAAATAAAATCATTTTGTAACCTGAATAGTGGATTGCGCTACTCTAAGCACCCCTTTCAGAGAAATTAGTTTCACATTTGTGATATCAATCATAGCTTTTAGTTGTAGCTTTGAGATCTTAGTTTTACGACCACTTGATTTTTTGGGTTTGATAGACATAGGGAGACCTCCCAGTCCAATTCCTCCATAGGAAAGACTTTTTTATCCCTCAGTCGCAGATTATAAGGAAAGGTGTCAATGGTTAACTTTGGGATAGTAGTGATAACACTATCCATGGCCTTTGAAAAATTATTTATACATTGTGGCTCTTTCTCTTCAGGCCTGGAAGGACTAGGTGATTTTATGACATGCACTAAATTATCAAGAGTATCAATAACAGATGGAGAGGATTGAGTGATAGTAACCGCTAAAATTGTTGAGGCTTCCACAGTGTCATAGTGGTCCGAAAATTAACACAATATACTTACAGGGGTAATATCCACTTGCGCTAGCTAAAATTTCAACCCTTCCATCAATCTCGGCCCGTCCTCCTAATGTTGTCCCACCTTGTACATATGTACCAGATATTAAACATCCATTTGTTCTATTTGATCCCCAAAAACATTCCTTTTGGCACCCCTATGTTGTCACCTTTGGCTAAGACCCAGTGGGAAGTCTCTAGCCAAGTGCCCATGCTTCTAGCATCTATGACACCGGAATGGGAGTTACTCATAATAAATGATCTGAAAGAAGGAATTACCTTCAAAATGCAAGTGAGTTTTCTCCACCAAACCTTCATGAGGAATAAGGTAGACCAATATATGAGCCACATTTCGTACCTTTGTCTCCAAAAATATCATATCCTCTTCCAAGAAGATACCTATATTGTTCCCTATAGCCTTAAATACATTCAGATTCCATAAGTGTGGCGACAGTGCCGACGGTCGCACCCACAACGAAATCTCAACCACTCTTTCCCTCTTTGCATAAAAAATGGGCGACCATCATTTCAATAGAATCGGTGAAATTCCAAACCTCCAATCATGAGCAAGCACCCATTCCAGGGTCTCTATGTTCACAAATTTAATCATGAACCAACCCTTTGACAGGGTTATCACCTCCACGCCAGGATTGCTCGATCCACTCAGTTATAAACTATACAGAAAATAATTTCCCTCAAGATATACCCACCAAACTAGACTTCGATGTTGCCATTTCCCTGTATAGTTAAATGTCCACACCTAAAATCATATGCGGGCACTCCAAAAAGTTTTTTATGACTTTTCCTTTCTTCCTTTTTTAATCTCATCTAACGACCAAGTTCAAAAAATAGTAAGAACTCCACATCATCCTCCCTATTCCTTTCATGACTCCAATTAGGCCCATCCCCTATCTTCGCTCCAACATTATCCACACTAGTAACCAACAAAACCTCTACCAGCTTTTAATCTTGATCAAAACCCCACCATCCTTCCTAGTATTTCCAATTTCACCCTCCTCTAAGGGCTTGGCACACTGCTATTGTAACCTCGCACCCTCCCAAGAAGCCCCTTTTGTAGAGCTTCGTGGACTAGCTCCTGCAAATTTTGACTGTCCTCTAGGTGCATTTACAATAAACCTCATTATAGACATAGGTCTATTCAATGCCAAAACCCACCTCCGGTTGTACATTTTCAAAACCCCCTAGCCTTAAACCTACGGCAAAAGGTTTCACCAGGAACCCATTCGAATCTCCAGAGTCGATTAAGTATGTTTTTAAGCCCACAGTTGGAACCATACCATTCCCAAACAGAATGTACTCTATTCCTCCCAACTGAAACAAAAAAATGGTTTTGTAGACTACTTATCATTTCCACTGGATGCGCTTCCAGTCTATCTCCCACGAAAATTGAAACCACCAGTGCTTCCTGTGGACTATTATTAGGACCACCAATGACCCCTTTATTAAGCCCAGAGTCAGCTACCCCCATGAGACCATACTCGTCTGTTGAATCCCACAACATCCTTTCCTCCTTCCACATGTTGCAAGGAGAACAAAGTGGAAGAGCCACCTTAGCAAATATTTTCTAGGTTGGATCCATACCCCATACCATTACAATGTCCACTACTTCCCACTCCAGGTCTACACATTCCTGTGATTTGACCATCGTATCCGATCGGAGAAAACAATAAGTCCCACTGTAGGCACATGGAAGAATAGTAAGAATAGGAAAAAAAAATTTGAAAGCTCCCCCGCCACCTATGATCCCCGTAACCCCAACTGATTACAACCCTAACCAAGTTAAATGGTTATCATTTTCGATACCGACAAAATAAACTAAAAAACCCACTGAAGCCAGAGGAAAGGGTGAATAAAGTCAGGAAAACCCACCAGATGGAGCATAAACCAAAACCATGTAAGCACAAAACCCGACACTTAAATTTTTTTACAAGTGTTAAAGAGGTGGGGGCCAAGTGTTGTCACCCATCCCGCCATTTTCCCTGCATGGACCGGAGCTCGACCATCCCAAGGTGGTTACCCTAGAACCCTTCCAATCTCCGCCATTTTCGCCCTTTTCACTTTCCATTCCCTCAACAACATTCAGCTTCCAATAATCAGTATAAGGATATATGTGTGTGTGTGTGTGTTTTAATTTGATCTTTAAATATATATTTTTTAAAATTATTTATTATAATATGATAATAGTTATTTACATTATAATTTGTTTATCTAAATTTTTAAAAGGAATAAATTATAATTTTCTTATTTTAAAATAATATTTTATTAGAAAAAAAATATTTAATTTTTTTCAAAATTAACATAATTTTATTTCAATTTAGTTTAATATATTTTAAAATATTATATCATTTAAATAATCTATTATAATAATTTTTAAGCTCTTTAATAAAATTAATTAATATTTTCTAATAGGCTATTATATTAATCATCTTAATAACTTTAAATATTATAATATAATATAACATATTATAATTGTTAGTGTATATGTTGTATTTATCATTAATATATTTTGTTTTGTAGGTTGGGTAGGAATTGAACCAATGACTTCACATGAAGTAGTGCCTTAACAGTGTTCTATCCAAGACTCTGGACTATTTATCACTAATATATCATTTAAACTGTTTTTTTTTACTTTATATATGGATTCAACACCCTAAAAAACCCCTCAGGCACTTCTATTGTGCAAGGTTACCCATGAAACTTATGTTTTCAATGAAGAAAAAGGCCTTCAAAAAGTCACACTAAAGACGACACATTATATAAATTGTAATTATTAAAATTATTTGAATTATTAATATAAATATTAGTTTCAGTTATATATATATATATATATATGATGATGATGATGATGATGATGATGGTTAACATCCATTCATACCAATCTTTGGTCTATCTGACCTAAAGAAAAGAGTTATTTAGTTTGATTTAAGATTTTATTCCTATGCTCAAAAAGTTTGGAGAGAAGCCTCCCGAGCTCACTATAATTTTGACATCTTAAAAGCCTAGGAAGGTCAGTATTGCAACAAAGATTATGAAATTGAGCTCTAATGTGGTTGTACTCGGGGCACTCTAAGAGGAAGTGATTTTCATCCTCGATGTTCATATTCTCACAGAGAGATACTTTTGATCTTCTAGGGTGGGGTTGATGACCTCCTTATAATATCTTAATTTTCTTTTAGCTGCTAAATCTTTCTCACACCACATTTTTTCTTTGAACTTAGAAGTAACAAGTTTTTTAATGTTATTAATGTTTTGCAATGCAACATTCTCGTCCATCTCCCAATGGTTTAACCAGGCCCTAGTGTCTTTAGACCAACCTCGTTTAAGCCTTAGGTGGTTTTGGCTGGAATTTAAAGCTAGCTTAGGAAGTCTATATATTTTGTATGTAGTCTTTTTTTTCCATTAGAATAGATATGTATAATATTGCAAAATATATTTCATTATAATCTATAAATAGAATTTTTATTGTCTTTATTAATCAAAATAATTGTATCTTATCCTTTTTATAAAAAACATTGCAAGTAAAAAAAAAATATAATAATGGAAATATTATAAATTCTAAAAAATTATATACTTTTTCTTTTATAATTTTTTTGATCTAATTAGGAAACAATAAAGACCTTAAAGATATATATTAAATTTTGAGCCAAACTAAAATTAATTTATACATTTTATTGATTTTCCATCTCTCAATTATAATACCTATTAAATTGAAAAAATTACAATATAATAAAATTAATATGAAGAAAATAATATTGTAAAAATTAATAAAATATAATGATATATAAAATTAAATAATAATAATAAAAATATAACTGTAAATTAATTTTATTTTAAAAAAAGTTAGGTAAAATAATTTCTATAATTTTTTTAAATAATAATTATATTAAAATCAAAATATCTCTATTTTATTTATATTTATCTAAAATAATAATGAATATCAAAAAAAGTGATTATAGAAAATTAATTATTCTAACAATAAGCAATTTTTAATTGATAGTCATCTTACATGAACTTGAAATTATTACTAAAATATTAAAGTTCATTTTTTAAATATATTTGTTTATCAATTTCAATGATTTACTATTTTACAATTATATTAAAATATAAATTATATAATTGAACTTAAATCATTTATTTTTTTTCTTTTTCTTGTTTTCTTTTATTTCTATGTGAAACTAACTTATCGAGATTTTAACCAAAGACATTTTCCTAAAATTATCTTAAAACCACATCCATTTACTCAGTGATCTAAACCCATTAAAATGATCAAAATCCTTTTAAATTAACACGAAAAATTATAAATATATATTATATTATTTTATTTTCGAATTAAATAATTTATATCTATATTAATTATATATTTCAGGTGTTATTTGAAATATGTAAAAATAAAATTATACATGTAACAATTTAAATTAACCTCTTTTATTTTATAAAAAGTTATTTGACCTTCCTAATTTTTTTATAATTTTCTCAATGCCCGAGAATGTTGACCGTTATAGGAAAACAATCTTTTTACCGTTATAAGAAAAGCACTCTTAGAAAGCCGAGGTGAAAAAAGCTAAAAAGCGGTGGTGAGAAAAGCTAAAAATTAGTGTTCCGAAAAGGCAAAAAGCTAAACGGCCGAGGGCATAAAAACATAGCAAGCCAAAAAAAGGTTTCATCGTCACTTTTTTCTTCTGAGAGTTGTGTGTTTTGTTCCAACGGAGATAGCTCGTCTATTGTTGAGATAAAGTGAGTGTTGTTATTATAGTTGTTTTGATCCCTTTTGATATCTGTAATTTTGATTTTTGCTGTTTGGATTTATATTTTTTTTTGGTTGAGTTTAATAGGACTAGCTTTGACAATTTGCAGGTATGTATGGAGATAATGCAGAGGGATGGGAATTGAATAGGTAGGCACAATTTGCCTCTCAATTTTCCAGCTTCAAATACGAAGCTTCAAATACGAATTACATGATTGTTTTATTTTATCCAATTTCAAAGGAATTTCAACATTTTGTTTTTATAATCAAGATTCATGGTATCAAGGTATCTCTTCAGTGCAATTATTGTCAGGGGTTGCCTGTATTTTTCCTTGCTCCATATAGAATGGCTACCTATTCATTTCCTTATGTCTTTTATTTTATTTGGCATTCTATTCTTGTCAACAACGATATAAATGCTTTATTAGGAAAGACGATTCTGCCTAGATATTGGAACCCAATCCAAGTTGATTGCTCCTGCCCAGATATTCCTATAGAACAGAGCATGCCATGCATATTACTCTACATTCCATGGACCTGGTTTTTTAATTTCTCAGGATTCTTTTTCTTACAAGATCGTGCAGTCCGGTTGTCACTACTATGCATCACACATCTGTATTTCCATAATCATCCACCAATAATGCCTATTTCAGTAATCATCCACCCATAATGTTTGCATTAGGGTCTGCAACACTAATACGGGCCTCTGTGACAGGCCTGTGTAATCATAGAACTCCCACCACCATCACTGTCAACATCCATGAGGTTTATTTGTTCTTCAATATATATGAACCTCCGTCATTATCATGATCTGGCTGTCAGAGTTTAAAACGCTTTGTGGGATATCTTTACAATCGAGTTTGGAATTGTTGGGCCAGTTATGCAGGAAAGTAGAGAGTATAAAACCTGTGAAACTCAATAACCTAGAAAAGGGACATAAGGGTATCTTGAGGCGATGCAATTATAAGATGTAATAACGCAAGACTAACAAGAATACACAAATAATTTATGAAATTTAATTCCCTTCTCTGTCAATCTTAATGACTGAATAGAGGGACCTGAAATGGAGAGACCTGTGTGGCTAGATATTGTGTCACATGTGATTTTTATATATAAAATGGTCACTTACATAATTTTCCGTTTTTACACGATGTTATCTTCGGATTTTTTCCAGTATAAGATCTATTTAGGGTGATTTTCCATTTTTACAACATGTTGTCTTCAGAGTTTTTCTGGTATAAGATCCATTTAGGACAATGAAAACACAGATTCTAAACACATTTATGGAATGTTACCGTCTCATAGATAAAGACTGATAACTATGTACGAATATTTATATGTATGAATATGCACTGATAAATATCATTCGGTAGGAAAACATAAATATCATTCGGTGGGAAAACAAATCGTGAGAAATCAAGCATGCCATGCCACGCATATTACTCTAGAACAGAGTATGCCGTGCAAGACATATCACTGTGTTAGGAAATTATAATTATTTTATCACTAGTGAGTTAGACGGAATATCCAGAATACTAATTACATACACATTGATTGAATTCAGAAACTAATTGCAACTATTTGGTTGTTTTTCATTGTGTTAGAAAATTATGATTATTTTATTAGATTGAATCCCGAAACTAATTGGAAGTAAATCGTGAGCAAAGTTTATGTCTCCTTTATGATGACGAAGCGAACAAAAAATTGTGTTCGTCGTTAGTTACTTGTTATTTGCTAATTTGATCTTATTTATTTAGCATGCCTTCAAAATTTAAAAAAATATCAAAAATTACTGTGTGCTCACCTAGGGTTTATTATTTCAAAACTTCAGTTATTTGTATCTATTATTATTTTTATTTTAGCCAAAAATAGGATTACGTCTAACTTCAAAAGTTAATTTTATAACTATGTTAAAAAATAGTAGTTATTCTATTTAAATCTATTTTGAAATTATTTATTATGTTTTATTAAAATAAATAAATAGTTAGATTGGTGATGATATGATATATAAATAGAGAGAGAAAGAGAGAGGGGGAGAGGAGGAGGAGTAGGAGAGAGAGGGGAGGAAGGGAGAGAGAGAGAGAGGGTGGAAGAGGAGGAGGGAGAGAGGGAGAGAGAGGGAGAGGGAGGAGGAGGGAGGGACAAAAGCAAGAAGGTGAGGGGAGTGGGGGGAGAGATAGAGGATGAGGAGGATGGAGAGAGAGAGAGAGGGAGAGAGACAAAGGACGAGGAGGAGAGATAAAGTGAGAGGAGGGAGGGAGAGGGAGCGAGAGAGAGAAGGAGGAGTGAGAGCAGAGGAGGGAGAGCAGAGGAGGAGAAGGATAGAGGGGAGGTGAGGAGAGGATCGACGAGGAGTGGAGGGAGGAAGAGAGTGAAGGAGTAGGAGGGAGTGGATGGAGAGAGGAGTAGGAGGAGGAGGAGGAGGAGTGGAGGTAATGAGGGAGGGGAGCAGGAGGAGTGGAGGTAATGAGGGAGGGGAGGAGGAGGAGGAGGAGTAGGGGAGGGAGGCAGAGGAGGAGGAGGAGTGGGAGGGACAAAGGGAGCCGAGGATAGGGGTGATAGAAGGAGCAAGAGGAGGGAGGAGAGGACGGTAGGGGAGGAGGGGTAGGGGGAGGAGAGGAGATGACAGTGAGAGGAGGAGAGGGGAAGGAGGGAGAGGAGGAGGAGAAGGGGATTGAGGAAGGGAGGGTAGGGGGTGAGGAGTGGAGAAGAGTGGGGGGAGAGGGGAGAAGGAGGAGGGAGATAGGGACAGAGGGTGGGAGGAGGAAGGAGGAGGAAGAGGAGGATGGAGGGAGGGGATGGGAGGAAGAGGGGAGGGAGGGAGGCAAAAAAGGAGGAGGAGGAAAGAGGGAGGGAAGGAGGGCAGGAGGAGGAAGAGTGAGGAGGATGGAGGGAGGGGAGGAGGGGATGGGAGGAATAGGGGAGGGAAGGAGGAGGAGGGGGAGGGAGGAGGGGGTGGAGGAAGGGGAGCGAAGGATGGGGACAAGGTGTGGAGGGAGGGGAGGACGAGGAGGAAAAGGAGGAGAGGGGAGGGAGGGAGAGTGGGAAGGAGGGGAGATGAGGAGGAGGATTAGGAGGAGGAGGAGTAGGGGAAGGGAGGGAGGTGGAAGGAGGATAGGGGAGGGAGGACGAGTAGCAGGGAGGAGAGGAGCGTAGGGGAGGAGAAGGGGGGTCAGGGGGATGGGAGGGGAGGAGAGGAGGAGGGGATGAGTAGGAGGGGTAGGGGGAGTAGAGGAGAGGAGAGGAGGAGGAGAGGGGAGGGAGGGAGAGAGAGGGAGAGGAGGAGGAGGAGAGGGGAAGGAGGGGAGTAGGGAGAGGGAGAGGAGGAGGAGGGGAGGGAGAGAGGGTGGGAGGAGGAGGGGAGGGAGAGAGGGTGGGAGGAGGAGGAGGGGGACCGGAGGTGAGGGAAGGAGGAGTGAGGGAGGGAGGGCAGGAGGAGTGAGGGAGGGAGGGCAGGAGGAGGAGGAGGAGGAGGAAGAGGAGTAGGGAGGGAGGTGAGGGTGGGAGGTGAGGGATGAGGAGGAGAAGGTTGGGACGGAGGAGGAGGAGGAGGATGGAGGATGGAGTAGAGGAGGCTACGGGAGGAGGGGGAGGTAAGGGGAGGGAGGGATAGCGAGGGGAGGAGGATAGGGAAGGGAGGGAGAGGGAGAAAAGGAGTAGGGGATCAAGGGAGGGAGGGTAGGGGACAAGGGGGAGATGAGGGGAGAGGAGGGTAGGAGGAGAGAGGCGAGGGGAGGGGAGGGCAGGAGGATGAGGAGGGAGGCGAGGGGAGGGGAGGGCAGGAGGATGAGGAGGGGAAGAGGAGGGGGAGGAGGAGGGAGGCAGGGAGGGGCGAGTGGGGAGGGATGGGAGGAGGAGTGGAGGGAGGCGAGGAGAGGGTAGGAGAGGAGAGGAGAGGAGGAGGAGGAGCAGGATGAGGAGGAGGAAGAGGGAGGAGGAGGGAAGGAGGGAGGGAGGGGAGGCAAGAGGAGGAGGAGGAGGAGGAGAGGGGAGGGAGGAGAATGAAGAGAGGCGAGGGAGGGAGAGGAGGAGGAGGGGAGTGGAGGGTAGGAGAGGAAGGCATAAAAGGGTAGGAAGGCATAAAAGGAAAAGAAATCAACAACAACAGTGAAGTCCTACACCTACATTTGACCCCTTCACCAACTGATCAATATTCTACACCATCTAGTAGATAGATAGGGAACTTAGCTAGGAAAGCTAGAGTTCAAACCACTACTTCTACACCAACCATCACTCCTATACCTACAGCGAAACTAGGCAAGGAAGTATACACTATGAGATCATCTAAGGAGCCACATACCTTGAGGTCTTTGAGGCAGGAGCATGCAAACAAACTCAAACAAAAATCTACTCTACTTGACAAAAACACTATGTCTAAGAGCAAGGAAGAGGTAGCTTCCTCTTCAAAGAGTAAATGAAGGAGAAAACATATTTTGATAGAGGGACCTTCAGTGGAAGTTATCCCTTAAATATTGACACCAAGCCCTGTTATAGAGGCTAGACAGGAAAATCAAGAAAATAATGCCACTCCAGCACCTGAGGAGCCTACACTTGCACAAGTATTTTCCTCACTCAAAAAGGGGAAAAGAAAAGTTTCAAAGACCACTACAGTAGAAGAACCTACTATAGCTCAACTCTATTCATCTATCATTTCTTTAGCCAAAGGGAATAAGAGAGCTATAATCATTTCCTACTCATATTTTAAAGAATATAGTAGTGAAACAAAGTTCAATGAGTCAAAGTTTGAAGAAGGGCAGTCAAGCAGAGTTATACATGGGAGAAAGAGGCCTTCATACATCCTAAATCCATACATTCAAAGGCCTCACACCAGACCAAATAAAAAGCTTAGAATAGAAAGCAAAATCATAGCCAACCCTACTCTAAAGGATGAAATAATAAACATAGATGAAAGCCCAGAAAATGAACCAACGAAGAAGAAGACTGAGAAGAAAAAACAGATACATAAGAGAAAGCCAAACAAGAGGGTCAGCAAGCCAGAAGCTATTAGGATTTTTTCTTCTATACTAGATCTTTGATGATTGAATGTACAAAACCATGAAAATCTGAAGAATCGTGTCATTTTTGGCTTATATACGGTATCTTCAGAAATAGCTACCTTTTTAAGAAAAGTAGCTCTTATTTTCTAAATATGTATAAAAAGGTGAAAAGGTTGGTTTTTAGTTGTGGTTCCCAAAAGAATGACACTAAATGATGATAAAGTGAATGCAGCCTTAATGGTCATGGTATTTTGTCAAGTTTCATCCAATCAAGCTATCTTCCAGATGTCATTTTAGTTGGTTACTACTACACTTTTTCATATAAGGGTCGAGGTGTTCTTTTCAGTTGGTAGTTTCACTTTTTGGGGAAATTGTTTTTCTAAGAAACGAGGAGCACTCAGCCACCTCAACTCATCCATTTTTATCTCCATACTGTCATGTTCTGTCTTTAGTTGTATTTCATTCTACTTTTTTGTTATGTTTAAGGTAAGGTCTACTATATGTAGAGGATTGTAATAAAGTCTCTAAAACAAATTTGCACCTTTTATGGAGGCTTTAGCAGAACTCCTTTTTTTCTATATATTATGTAAAACAAGGAATAAAGGGTTCGTTGGTTGTAAATTTCATTGCATATTGTGTTGTACCTTTTTGAATATATAATATTGTTGGGAATGTTGTCATTGATGGCAATAGAGGCAGAAAATACAAAGACAGAAAAAGGAGGTAGCAAAGAAGCGAACAAAGGAAGTAAAGGAGATAGGCGAAAGAAGAATGTCGAAATGTAACAGTCCAACAGTAGAGCGGAAGAAACGGTAGAGACAGAGAAAGAAGCACATCTAAGGCAGAGGAAGAGGCAGTGAATATAGAGGCAGAGCCGTTATCAGAGGCAGAGGCAGAGGCAGAGCCATTATCACAGCAGAGGCAGAGCAATTTTTTATGAACCCCTACATAAAATTCCGAGAATCATTACCCCAGCCGGAGGAGACATTGAAACATAAAGCTTATATATATGCAGCGCCTCATTTAAGTTGCACCTTATATGTAAAGGTCCAAACCATAGATATTTATATGGTGCGCAATATATAAAGGCAGGGTGGAATGCATCGTGGGCCCGACGAGCAATGTTAGTCTTAAACAATTGGCAAAGTATACATATATATCAAACAAAGGGTAGCGCCTTTGTTCAATACATGGCCTGACTTTTGTTCTATGCGGAGTATATATATATATATATGTGTGTGTGTTTGTGTGTGTGTTGGTCTATAATATATTGATATATATATATATATATATATATAAAGATCAAATCTTATATAATGCATCTGTATGCGGGTTTATATGTTCAAAGGGCACTGGCATTTAAATGAATTAAAGGTGTGAAGTTTATCAAATATATGTGGGCCCATGAATTTAATGCATCATAATATCTTGTGCTAATGGTTAAAGTACAAGGTGTATATATATATTATAGTTATGGATGAGAAATTAAGAATACAAAAGGTTTGTTCGGTTTTAAATCAAACAAAAGTCTTATGCTGTGGGACCCTCACCCAATCACATCGAAGAAAGGATTGGAAGCGGAACATATTGAAAACAGTTTTGATTGAAATGCGGACTCGATGGATCAATAAGTCATGATTCATATATGTGTTTGAGTTCTGGACCCGTACATCGCATCAGCAGAACAGTGATTCATCACATCGGCAAAATACAGTGAACAGTGATTCATCGCATCGGCACAGAGAAGTGAACAGTAATCCATCGCATTGGAACATCCAACCAAAACTTGCGATTGCGATTAAAGCCCAAACCCGATGGGCTTATAAACTGTGATTAACACGTACTTGAATTCTGGCCTAATTTCATCGAAGCATCGGAGTATAGGCATATCGGAAAATCCAACCAAAACTTGCGATTGCGATTGAAGCCCAGACCTGATGGGCGTATAAACTGTGATTAACACGTATTTGAATTCTGGCCTAATCGCATCAGTGCAGCGGAAGAATATGGATTTCCTTTGTTAAATATCATCGATAGATAAAAGAGAAATATAACATAAAAACATTGAAATGCCAAAGTATGGTCTAGTGGGACGCTCGGTCATCGCATCGGTGGAAATCAGACGACCAAAGGCACAAGAGGATCTCTGAATGTTGCGATTGCGATTGGAAAGTAAAATAAGGCGGAATGTCTTTGTAGTGCGGGCTCCATGTAAGGGAAAAGGTTTAATGTATGTTTACACCAAGATTTTAAGCCAAAACAGATGAAAAAAAAAAAGGGTAAGGCGGAGAGTATATATGAACCAATATATATATATATATATATATATATATATATATATATATATATATATATATATATATTTTCTGGGAGATATGCGGAAAGGTGGGGCCATCGCATCAGCATGAAGGTAGAGAAGTGGAACATACCAATGAAATTTTTGATTGTGATTAATCACATCGGAAAAATTGCAAAGGGCGTAATCGCAATCGAAAATCATCAGGGGAGACTCATCGCATCAGAGCACAAAACAAAGTTCGGATGGTGGGCCTGAAAGGGCATTTTATATGTTAAACATGATTTTACTACTATGCCAAGAGCTGAAGTTGTGTCATATATAAAAGACATTGTAGTTACACCACGACAGTGCACATATCAAAACGTTTTTTTATTATTGTGCCGAGAATCAATTGGCCTGATATAAAAAGCACAATTACATATGTATGACAGATGGTCGTTACTGTGTGACAGTGAATAAGGAAACAAACAGAGCCAAAAGGGACAAAGACACAGTCAAAGAAAAGACAAATGCGCAGTGAGCCAAGAGGCTGAATAAGTGAGCTGGAGTTTTCATAGTGATTGAATGTAAATGATTTTGTTTTATATTGTTTGTGATGCAAAGGCAAGTATCCAAAGGAAAAATAAAAATCCCATTGTAACATTGAAATTTGTACATATTGTTATAATTTTAAAAATGAGTTGGAAAAAGGAATGAGAAGACAGAAGCCAAAGAGTCATGATTGTTCACTCCAAATTCCTTGTGAAATACAAACAGTCATGTGAGGAACTCTATATATAATATCAACTCGATATGCATAAAAGAGGTTAGAGAGAGTAAGGACATTGTATGAAAAGTATAGAAGATTGAGGCAGAGAAAATAAGGAAGAGAGGAGAAGAAAGAGATGCTATAGAATAGAGCTAATATCTGAGATAAATCAGCAAATAATTCTTTTGGTAAATTGAGGAAGTTGGAGCTTCCCTATCAAGTTGAAACTTGATAGCTATCAGTAGTAGCTGACTGAGGTTGGAACCTCCTGTAGGTTGGTGCCTGCAGCAAATTGAAGGGATTTGGTGCTTCTTTGCAATTTGTAGCTTGTAGAATTGAGGTTGGAGCCTCCTGTAGGTTGGTGCCTGCAGAAAAATAGTGGTGAGAGGGAGTTGAAGCTTGCCTTTGCATCACAACAAAAATAAGATGTGGTTTTCTCCCTTTATGGGTTTCCACTTAAATCTGCTATCTTTATCTGTGTTGCCTATGTGCTGAGATGATTTACTGGATCTACTTAATGTTTGCTGCTCTCATAATAAGTTTGAAGTCACATTAATTTAATACTTGCTGCAACATATTAAGACTGTTCATATACTAAGATTGATTATAAAAGTAAGCTGTAAATTAGCTGATGAAATATTTAAAAAGCTCATGTATGTGTTAAACTGATTCACCCCCCGGCCCTCTCAGTTTAACTAAGAATTCAACAATTGGTATCAAAGCAGGCTCCTTTGTACCAGTCTAACAACTGAAAGGAGATCCTAGGTTCCCAAGATAGCTAGTAAAGAAGGATGCTCAATCAATAAAGTCCCTTTTTTCACTGGTGAAAATTATGCTTTCTGGAAAATTAGAATGAGGACATACATAATGTCTCTAGGAATAGAAGTCTGGGCTGCTATGGAATTAGGATATGCCCCAAAGGCAACTAACTTAGAGAAAGAAACCAAACAAGATTTTATACCTAACGCAAAAGCCATGAATGCCATATTGAATGGATTGTGTGAAGCAGAGTTTATTAAAGTAATGCATAAAGACACTGCCAAAGAAATGTGGGATACTCTGGAGAACATCCATGAGGGAGACAAGAAAGTAAAGACTACCAAACTTCAAGTCTATAGAGCCAAGTTTGAGAACTTAAAAATGAATGATGATGAAGACATTGCCAGTTTCTTCTTAAAAGTTGCAGAAATTGTTAACAATATGAAAGCTCTTGGAGAAACCATGCCATAAAGTATAATTGTGCAAAATATTCTAAGATCTCTTCCATCCAGGTTTAATCCCAAGGTGTCTGCAATAGAAGAAACAGCTGATTGGGAGACCTTGACCATGAACCAGCTACTTGGAAATCTAATAGCATATGATATGAGGCTCCCACAGAAGAAGCCAAGTACAAGGGAGGAAGCCTTTAAAATAGAAAAGAAGAAAGAAGAAGAGGGAGACATATGCTCTTGCTTGGATGACGAAGAGTAAATTTTTTTCAAGAAATTGGATAGAGGCTCTGGTAAATACAAAGGTAAAATTCCTTTCAAATGCTTTAACTGTGGAAGAGTTGGACACTATGCTGCTAAGTGTCGTGACAAGAAAGTAAGGAATCAAGCTCAAGAGTCAGAGAAAAATACATCAAAGAACTGGTAGAAAGGAAAGATGTCCAGCAGAAAATCCTTCTATGCTCAATAAGACAACAGTACTGATCAAGAGATCAAGTCTCTTGAAGAAAAATGCTCAAAAATTAAGTTGCTCATAATTGCTCCGAAATAGATCGACTAGAAAGAGCTCGTCGATACGATCCCAACGCCGTGAACGAAACTCAAATCCGACGCCGTATGAGGAAGATATTCAGTTTTGAATTTTCTCAATTTCAGTTAAAAAAGGCCAAAAATTTGACTTTGGGAAAAAAATTATTTTTATTAAAAAAAAGAATATTCCACAGAATATTCTGTGAAATATTCTGCTTGTGGCCAATTACAGAGCGCTACGTGGCTAACCCAGAGGCTTCCACGTGGGCCCCCAAAGCGGATTGGAATGGCGTATTAAAATTTTGTTGGGTCGTGGCCGGATTCGAACGCATGATCGGGCGGATAACAACCCAACGGTCTAACCGTTGGACCACGGGCTGAACATTGTTTAACGTTGCAAACGATATTATATTTAAACCGTGTGTTATTTTGGGCGGGGCCCGAAAGGGGGCCAGCCCCCTATTACATATGACCTACAACTGAGAACCCAAGGCTTAATGCATCGGTGTGCTATGGTAAGGTGTGGTCACACGGACCGGCAGAGGGTGTGGATAAAACGTTTTAAAATCCGTTCAAACTTTATTATATGCCAACAGACCTCCGAACGGTGCGGACACGGGGTGCTTATCCTATAGCCCCCTAATTTGGCGGAAATTACGGTGGAGTGCTTCAAATATAGCGCCGACTCCAAATTTGTTGGTATTATCTGGAGTTTCTCCAGATTTAACTGGAGTTTGTTTAGTCCAACTGGCATATGGAGTAAATGTGGCATAACTTTGGCTAGGAGAGGTCTTTTGAGATGAATTTTTTTTTGATTTTGGGTGTAGAGATCATTCTGGAGCTGTTGGAAGTGTTTGCAGAGCTATCAAGGCATTATAACAGTGAATTTACCAGCTTTTTTGGTCGTGGAGCCACCAGGGCCTAAGGGAAAAGGAGCTGTTTTGGACTACCTTCATCCAATGGAGGTGAATGTTTAGTCATTTTAGACTGATTTAGGTCTTCTGAATCTATTTTTGCAGTGTATTTTTCCATTTGAGGCTTCTATATAGTTGTAATGACATTTTTATAATTTAATCAAAGGAGAAAAAGCCTAATTAGAGGCTTTTGGACCCAGCGGAGGTAGCCCAAGAGAGGGGTGAACCACTTAAACAATTATTTGCTGTCACACTGTATAATTTTGCTGCATATTTTCAGATTCTAATAGTTTAAGCAGTAAATTTTTATAAGCAAGCTTTTCCCAAACAAGTTTAAACAGTAAACAAAACGTGTTAGTTTATCTTCAAACCTCTACACTTCAATTGCATAAATGTATACTTGTCTATTCACACATTAAAGTTGGATCAATGAATACTTTGCAGTTAAAACAAATACTTTCATTGATCAGATCTTTGTGATTACATTTTATTTCTTTAGGCAGAGTCTGTAGAAGGGCCAGGTAGCCTCCGGATTCATCCTTTCTAGTAAAGGTGAAATATCCGGTGAATGCCCCTACAGTCAATCTCTGTATGAGAAATTATTTGTTGTCACGATTTCAGATCAGGTTGGTATCAGAGCTCAAGGTTTTTCTTAAGATTTTGTGAAATTTGTGCAAGTAAATTGTGTTATTCTACAAAACTTGATGCTTGCTAGGCTGAAACTGCAAAGAGGGGAAGGTCAATTGGTTAGAGAACAAGTTAATCCTCAACCAAGTAAGGCTAGAGTGCCATTACATCCACCTTCCATTTCATCGTCAGTAGCCTTTGAATAAGCCACAAAAATGTCATCCAGAGAAGGAGAAGTACATGAGGAAATGGATCCCAAGGAAGAAGAAAGAGTCTTTAGAAAAGCTTTCTTGGACTTGACTGAGATGGTTAGGATCCTATACCACGAGAGAAATGATAGAATTGTTGGAGAAGGGTCTAGAAATCAAAGAGAAGAAGGAGATTCTTCAGGAGGGAAGAAAGACAAAGATGAGTCTAAGAAAGGGAATGGAGGAAATGGTGATCCTTCATCTCCATCATCATCTTCATCCTCCACATCATCCTCTTCAACTTCTGTTAATCAGTCACACAAAACAAAAACATCTCTTAAAAATCCTTTGTTAAAGCTTGATGTGAAGTTTGAGTTGCCGATGTTTAATGGCGATGTGAATGCAAAGAAATTGGATAACTGGATTAGATAGCTAGAAGTCTATCTAAGAATTCAGAATTTGCATGATGATGACACAAAAATCCAATTAGCCTCTTTGAGAATGGATGGAGCAGCTTTGGTTTGGTGGGAAGCCAAGACTAGAGAGGAGATTAAAAAGCATGGTAAGATAACTCTAACTTGGAATGAGTTTATTACAGCTATTAAGAAACAATTTTATCCTCTTGCTCATATTCAGAAAGAAATCCTAAATTGGAAAAATTTTAGGCAACTTAAGGGTCAAAATGTGCAAGATTATACCCAAGAGTTTAGAAGGAGAGCACTTCTACTTGGAGTAGACTTACAAAGTCAATACACCTTGTTGAAATACATAGGAGGTTTGCACAATTATCTGCAACATACTATTCTATTGTTCAATCCTACTAGCTTAGATGAAGTCTGTGTGCAGGCTACACATTTAGAAGCTAGAGGAAAGAATATTTTTGATGAGGATAGTAATTTCAAAAACAAAGGAAAGAAGACAGTTGCTAATTCAAGAAAGGAAAAAGGAAAGTTCTTTTGCAAGAACTGTTCTAAGACAAGTCATGATGAAGATCATTGCTGGAAGCTTCATCCTGAACTGAAACCCGAAAAGTACAAGAACAAAAGCAAGACCAAAGAAAAGGAGAAAACTGTAGCAACAGTTGAGCAAGACTTAGGGTCAGACTCAGGAGATGAGAAAAAAAGCATAGGCATGGTTTTAAAGAACACTAAAGGGAAAGAAGTGGTGCAAGACACAAATCCCAGTTCTAGCTCTTTTAATGTTCACAAAGATACTCATGATGAAAAGAGAAGAATAGAGCTTTTCCATGTGAGGGTTATTTCAAAACATACCAAAATTGACACACTGTTTGATAGTGGGTCACAAGCAAATCTTATTTCTGAAGATTTGGTCAAGCAGCTGAAACTTGAGACCATTCCACATCCGAAGCCTTATCCACTTGAATGGATATGAAAGGATGCCAATTTGCAAGTCTCAAGGAAGTGCATATTATGCTTTGCAATAACTGCACACTTTATTGACACAGTGGAACTTGATGTGGTGCCGCTTGATATATCAGGTATTGTTTTGGGAAGTCCTTACTTATTTGACAGGAGGGCCATCTTTCATCGCCATGAAAACAAGTATCACTTGTTAAAATATGGTAAAGAGTAAATTGTGAGAGCTCACAAGAAGAAGCTGGAATCTTCTTTACTACATGCAGGTCAATTGAAAATACTGGTTAATGCAAGTCAAAGTCTAACTTTGTTGATGTTGAAACGACCAGATTTTGAGAATTTTCCATTTTATGATGTTGCTAATAATATGTATGAGTTTGATAACAGTTTTTATTTGAAAAAAGATGATGTTATGTTGCATGAATTACCTTTTGGGTCAGCCAATGCAGAAAATGAAGTGTCAAAGCAAAGCAGTGCAAGCAAGAAGGACACAAAATTCAGCATGGGAAAAATTTGGTTTCAGAATGGTACAATTCGCCATGGGAACAGTTTGCAAGGTGACAATCATTTTAAGTCTTTCTGGAAGTTTGATCAGTGTAAAAAAAGTTTTTTTCTAAAAAGTACAACCTCTGTTCTGCAAATTTTAATCATTTGCATCATGACTCTATCAATCTTAGCAATGGTAGATCAGTTGATTCCAGAGACAGGTTAACATTTTCTCAAAAGCTTCAGTTGATGAAATTGGGTAGATTTTAGTTGTTCAAAGGTGGAAGAGTGGAGAATCAGTCTCCACATCATCATTTTCAGTAATCAGAAAGCTTTTGAGGGTCCAAAAGCTTCCCATTTGGGATGTGTGATCGGGAGATCAAGTCTCTTGAAGAAAAATGCTCAAAAATTAAGTTGCTCAAAATTGCTCCGAAATAGATTGACTAGAAAGATCTCATCGATACAATCCCAACGCCATGAACGGCACTCAAATCCGACGCCGTATGAGGAAGATATTCAGTTTTGAATTTTCTCAATTTCAGTTAAAAAAGGCCAAAAATTTGACTTTGGGAAAAAAATTATTTTTATTAAAAAAAGAATATTCCACAGCATATTCTGGGAATATTTCGTGGAATATTCCACAGAATATTCTGTGGAATATTCTTCTTGTGGCCAATTACAGAGCGCCACGTGGCTAACCCGGAGGCCGCCATGTGGGCCCCCAAAGCGGATTGGAATGGCGTATTAAAATTTTGTTGGGTTGTGGCCGGATTCGAACGCATGATCGGGCGGATAACAACCCAACAGTCTTACCATTGGACCACGGGTTGAACATTGTTTAACGTTGCAAACGATATTATATTTAAACTATGTGTTATTTTGGGCGGGGCCCGAAAGGGGGCCAGCCCCCTATTACATATGACCTACAGCCGAGAACCCAAGGCTTAATGCATCGGCGTGCTATGGTAAGGTGTGGTCACACGGACCGGCGGAGGGTGCGGATAAAACGTTTTAAAATCCGTTCAAACTTTATTATATGCCAACAGACCTCCGAACGGTGCAGACACGGGGTGCTTATGCTCTAGCTCCCTACTTTGGCGGAAATTACGGCGGAGTGCCCCAAATATAGCGCCGACTCCAAATTTTTTGGTATTATATGGAGTTTCTCCAGATTTAACTGAAGTTTGTTTAGTCCAACTCACAGATGGAGTAAATGTGGCATAACTTTGGCTAGGAGAGGTCTTTTGAGACGAATTGTTTTTTGATTTTGGGTGCAGGGATCATTCTGGAGCTGTTGGAAGTGTTTACAGAGCCATCAGGGCATTCTAACAGTGAATTTACCAGCGTTTTTGGTCCTAGAGCCACCAGCGCCTAAGGGAAAAAGAGTTGTTTTGGACTACCTTCATCCAATGGAGGTGAATGTTTAGTCATTTTAGACTGATTTGGGTCTTCTGAATCTATTTTTGCAGTGTATTTTTCCATTTGAGGCTTCTATATAGTTGTAATCACATTTTGAGCATTTAATCAAAGGAGAAAAAGCCTAATTAGAGGCTTTTGGACCCAGCGGAGGTAGCCCAAGAGAGTGGTGAACCGCTTAAACAATTATTTGCTGTCACACTGTATAATTTTGCTGCATATTTTCAGATTCTGATAGTTCAAACAGTAAATTTTTATAAGCAAGATTTTCCCAAACAATTTTAAACAGTAAACAAAACTTGTTAGTTTATCTTCAAACCTCTACACTTCAATTGCAGAAATGTATACTTGTCTATTCACACATTAAAGTTGGATCAATGAATACTTTGCAGTTAAAACAAATACTTTCATTGATCGGATCTTTGTGATTAGATTTTATTTCTTTAGGCAGAGTCTGTAGAAGGGCCAGGTAGCCTCCGGATTCATCCTTTCTAGTAAAGGTGAAATATCCGGTGAATGCCCCTACAGTCAATCTCTGTATGAGAAATTCTTTGTTCTCACAATTTCAGATCAAGTACATCTGAAGACTCAAATGAACCCTCAAGTGAAGAAGGAACCTCTGAATTTTTATTGATGGCTATAGAAGAACTTGAAGGACTCTTGATAGAAGATGAAGAAGAAGAAAGTGAAGTCGACCTTGAGGGGGAGCTAAGAAGTGCTCTGGAGGAGATTGAAAGACTCAAACTGAAGTGCAGAAAACAAAAGGACATTCTTCTCAAGTATGTAAGAGAAGAACAAAACTCGAAAGTCCTCATGCAGCTGAAGGTAGAGCTTGAAGAAGCCAAGAAGATAGAAGACATGTTACTTCAGCAAATCAAGGATAAAACCTGAGAACAAGAGAAGCTGGAAGAAGAATTTGTATGTCTGAGGAAGAAATTAGAAAATGCTCAGACGAAAGCGTCTACAAATTCCTCTCAAACAACAAGCTCTAGTAATTTGAACGAAATTCTGGATGCTCAAAGATCTCCTATGATAAAACCTGGGATAGGCTTGAAGGAGAATCAAGTAAAAGAAAAGAAAAGGAAAACAAAGATATTATTTTTGTAAATGCAAAGAAAAATGATGAAGCAACTCAAACAATTCCTAAAAAACAAGAAACATGTAATGAGGAAGATAGATATTAGAAGAAACCACTATTAGCAAAGAATGTAATAAAAACTAAGACCCCTGAGTATGTCAAATTTGGAAACCATCAAAGGAGATTCTTCCCTGCTATGAAGAATGCCACCTGTTATGTCTGCCACAAGCTGGGACACATTGCTGCATATTGGCATACAAGGAGGTGTAATTCAAGCCAGCAAAAGATGTAAACAGTGAAGTGACTGCCTCAAGCAAACAAAGGGAAAAGACAACCTTACATCAGGTATGCAAACATTTTCTATGGTTACTGTTTTTATTGTAAGGAATTTGGCCATAAAATCATCGAGTGTAGAAAGTATGGACAAAGATTGATGTTTAACACCTCAAGAAGGTTTATGAATTAAAGAAATTTTGTTCATACTCATAATTCTGCAAAAATTATGATCAAATGTTGTGTATGCAATCATGTTGGACATATACCTTCCAAATTTCCTCTAAGAAGATGTAGTTCATCACCTCACAAAAGATACCAAACAAAAGGGTGCCTCCAGTGGATAAAGAAGGTGAATAAATGTGACTTGGCTCTAACTGTTCAAGACCTGAAAAGCCAGTGGTATTTGGATAGTGGCTGCTCAAAACACATGACTGGAGACAGAAGAAAGTTTATAACTCTTGATGAAAAGAAATCTGGCAATGTTACCTTTGGCAATGATAAATCAGGAAAAATAAAAGGAAAAGGCTCAGTCAGCCTAGACAATGGCAGAGGAAAGGCCCAAGATGTATTATTTGTAGATGGGCTAAAAGCAAATTTGCTAAGTGTCAGTCAAATGTGTGATAAAGGCTGTGAAGTTATTTTTAGGGCACAAGATTGTGAAGTCAGATCAAGCACCACAGGTAAGACTCTGCTCAAAGGAGTTCGAACAAAGAGTAATGTTTACATTATGAAAGAGGAAGATGAAGCATGTCATCTTAGAAAACTTGAGGAGTCATAGTTATAGCATAAAATATTTGGAAATTTCAGCTTCGATCACATCATCAGACTAAGCAGGAAGAAAGCTGTCAGAGACATGCCAGAAATAAAGAGGCCTTCTAATACTATATGCAAATAATGTCAATTAGGAAAACAGACTCACACATCCTTTAAGGCAAAATATGAATTATCAACAAGAATATCACTACAGCTTGTGCACATGGACCTGTGCGGACCTACAAGAACTAAAACACCAAGTGGAGAATCCTACTTCATGTTGATAATAGATGATTTCTCCAGAATGACATGGGTTGCATTTCTCAAGAATAAATCCAAAGCTCTGGAAAAATTCAAAATATTCAAATATTTAGCAGAAAATCAGACGGGATGCAAGCTAAAATGCATCAGATCAGACAGAGGAGGTGAATTCACTGATTATGACTTTGGAGAACTATGCAATGAACATGGCATAAAGAAACAATTTACTATTGCAGGGACACCTCAATAGAATGGAGTAGCAGAGAGACAAAATAGGTCTGTACAACAAATAGCTAGAGCCATGATGCAAGAGAGTAATATTCTTCAAACCTTCTAGGCAGAAGCAGTACACATAGCCGTGCATATTCTAAACAAAGCCCACTTAAGGCCAAGCAGTGACAAGACTCCCTATGAACTATGGCATGGGAAACCAGCTTCAATTAAACACTTTAGAATCTTTGGAAGTAAGTGTTACATAAATAATATTGATGAAAATCTTGGGAAATTTGATGCAAGAGCAGATGAAGGGATTTTTCTAGGATATGCTTCCAAAAGTAAAGGGTACAGGTGCTACAACAAGACTCTTCGAAAAATAGTAGAAAGTATTTGAGATTTGATGAAGAACTTCCAAAAAATACAAGAGATACAACCGCTGCAGTCCATTAGACAACCATGAAGAAGAAAACCAAAATGATGATGAAACAAGAAAGACAACAGAAGATGCAGAGCTGAACATGAAAGCCCCCTCAAGATACACTCAGAAGAATCATCCTGAAGATCATATCATAGGAGACAAGAAAGTAGGGGTCCAAACTAGAAGGCAATTAATAGAACAGACAGAAGAAGTATACATAACCATGTTATCACGAATAGAGCCAAAGGAGTTTGAAGAAGCCAGCAAGGAAAATTATTGGGTGAAGGCAATGAATGAAGAATTGGACCAAATTGAGAAGAACAATACATGGGAACTAGTTCCTAGACTGATTGAGAAAAATGTCATAGGTTCAAAATGGATATTCAAAAATAAAATGAATGAGGAAGGACATGTAATCAGGAATAAAGCCAGACTTGTCTACAAAGGATATTCACAAATCGAAGGACTTGATTACGATGAAACATTTGCCCCTGTAGCCAGAATGGAAGCCATCAGAATGTTTCTGGCCTTTGCATGATGTTAGTCTCCTATACCAATAGGAGTCATCTTTCATGATTGACTTGATGGGCTATGTAATATGTTCATACATTTCCTTGTTGCAAAGGTTTTCCATATTCTTGAAAAAAAAAAAAAAAAATATTTAAAAAATGTAAAGAGGGTATACCCTAAAAGAAAAATCAAAGGGTGAGAAAATAAAAATGGCCAAAAAAGTGAAAGAAAATGGACCCCAACAAAAGAAAGGCCAAGGAAAGTGGGCAAGTCTAAATGCCACTACTTTTTGCTCTGATGTAATAAACAAAATTGTGTGCAAATTGTATTTTATGCCACAATTCATGAACAATCAAATAGTTTAAATTTGGATAGTTCATCTTTCAATTCATGCTTTAGAGATAGAGAATAAAATCTAACCAAACTGTTTAATCTTGGCACATCAGTAGATAGGTAGAGTGAATAAAAGGATCTCAACAGTTTAATCTGAGCCCTTGGATGTAATAAGGTTAGAATTAGATAGATTTTCATATGTAAATTAAAAAGTGCGATAACGGTTTGTCAGTCTAAGTGCACCCTAATAAAAAAGAAAAAATGGTAGGGTAAAGTAGGTAGGGTAGGTAGATGGTGTTGCAGAATTACATGTGATGAATGATGGCTTTAGATGTATTAAATCTTTTACTTTCATCACAAGTGCAAAGGCAGACAATACACTGGAAGAATATCAAGTAAGGCAAAGTCAAATTATTAACTTCCCTTCTCATTTTTCCCTAAACATTTCACTAATTTCCCCTAAGTACTAAGGTATTTGAAAATTAAAGGGGCTGAAGGCATTTCCTTGAATTTTGGAGGGACTGGACCCTTGGCCCAATAATTGGAAAAACCTAAGTATTTAAAATCATTCTTCATGACATTCATTCACCTCTGAGAAATCTTTTCCTAAATAAAATCCCATTTTACTTAGGAAAATCATGCAATATTTCATAAAAACCCTATTTTCATAAAATCATAAGTTAAAGACATTAACATAATGCCTTACACTTAGCACTTCATTTAATTTTCCATATTGATTTCTAACTTATTATTTAAATCCCGATAAGAATGACCTTCTGCTATTATATATAACTCCTTTTTTATAAAAATACCCAAAAACACATTTATTATAATTTTAGTCAAAGTATTTAATCCCTATATGTTTAAATAAACACCCCCATTATACTCCCTTTGGCTAAAATATATCTTTAATATTAATCCCACCCCATATGGTAATTAGATTAATCTAATTTAATTACCATATAATAGGAATACATCGAAAAATAGTTAAAACATGTTTTATTATGTGTTTTAAAACAAAAATAATCCTTCCCTTGTGTATTTTTATCCCGCGACTCCATTTAACCAAGGTTAAAACTATAACCCTTTGTTAAAATTCCCAATACACATCCCTTAAGCGCAAGTCTTAACCTTGGTTAAATCCCACTTTAAAACCTTTCCCGATCACTTTTTCATGTTTTATAAAAGGATTAATAAACCCTCCAGGTTAATTAATAACTTAATCCACCAATCAAATCAACCCCGATATGATTATTTTATAATTAATTGTATTGGGCTCGCTCTATTAAATCACTGTCATCTCCCTTTCCCAATGACCGTTCGATCAACCCATCTAAGATCAACAGCTATTGTCCATATCGCTAGCCATCCGTGACCGAACGATAACGCGCGATGGCCTAGCGGTTTTCCAAACAGTACCACACCACGCATCGTTCATTGTATGAAATCGCTCTCCCTCTTCTCGAAACCACCTTTCCCCAAAAATGGTGCGATAGAAACCACTTACCACCTATCTCCTCTGACGAAACCTCCCTACTTGCTGACGTCATCAATCAAAAACCCACCAACCTTTTGAATTTGCAAATAAACAAACAGACCCATGTCATTTTCATTATCCTATGCATTAACCAGTCTCTCAGGCAACAAATTTCGAATTTAACTGTCAAAGTGTGCCAACCGCTACCTCGTTGAAGATATTTGCAGTCAAATAATCCAGAGTTTATCTGCCATAGCCAGCACATGTTTAACCATTGTTCATTTCCCATAAACAGGTATTTACTCCCATTTTCCGTTGAACTCTGTTAAAAAAAATCCTGGTTTTGGTTTTAATTCCACACTAAAGACTCAAGAGAAGTTCAATTTGATATTTTTTATTCCCAGAACTACAATTATATTCCCAAACCAGTGATTGTCCTGTTTTTCACTAAAACCCTGAATTAATTTCTGAATCCACAAGAACCAGAAATGGAGGTTCCCGTGGCTCTAAATGTAGCACCCCTAAATGCCCCTCATAGAGACTTAGATTATTTTCCACTAGTAGACAGATATTTCCAAATTAAAGACCTGGTTCTCAGTGAAAGTCCCCTTCGAATTTTTTGCTACTGCAGAGACAATTATTTGAAAGGTTCTGACATTTTTGGATTATGGGAATCTAATCATCCCATGTACCTTCTCCCCTCAGTCTACATTTTCCCTGAGATAATAAACTACTGTCATGAAAACTATGATCCCAATCAACGAGCAGTTTTATCCCCAAGTCAGAATATCCTTTTTCCCATAACTGCTCATTCTATCAATGAGATGTTACAATTTCAACCTGGTCAAGTCCTCACACCCCTATCTATGGGAGAATTACTTGAGAAATCTACCAAATTATCCCATAAAGAATTAACTCGCCTATGCCAGACCTTCATGTTGCCAGAACATCAGCCCAAAGGCCCTCCCCCTTATGGTTATAAGGATAAAATGGTAAATAAAGGTCAAAGTGTATTAGAGCAGTTAAAGAGTATCAGTGAAATGAAGCAACCAGCATAAAATTACTAAAGAGGATAGCAGCAAGCCAAAACATAAGGCCTGCCTCCAGTACATTCTCAAAAGAAGGAAACAGCACAACATCAGTTATCATTTTTCCTTATCTATGAGACCATATGTCTCTATTTTGTTGTAAAATACTTATTAGTCATCCTAGATTATATCTCAATTTGTTTTGAGATATTTTGTGTAATTTTTTGTATAAATACTCCATCAATTGGAGTATTAAGGGTGGATTCTTATACTTTGCTATAACATTGACTTTTTTGGAATAAAGTGTTGTTGGAAAAATTTTTGTGGCTAGCTAGATGATGAATTGATACAAAAGAATTTTTACAGGATTCATGTGTCAGACTACGGATCAATAAGTCATTTTTCCCTTGTGTTTTAAAGTCTTTATATCTATTTATTATATCGCTGTGTTTCATTTCTGAATGATTAATGAAAAGGAATAAATCAGAAAGTGCTTAAGTGTAATCTAATTTTAATCATTGTTATTCTAAATGTTTTCTTCTAAAACTGGTTTTAAACAGTGAATTCTTAATTGCTCCTGTTTTACTAGTTTATACATTTTGATTATTTAATGAAGAATACTTAAATGCTCTTTATTGATAATCACCCAATTTCCCGCTTTGAATGTGTTGAAAGATTCTTAGTTGCCTTTCATCCATTTTAATTCCATATCATTCGCTTTAAAGATCTGTAATTGTTCCCTGTTTGATTATCTTGCCCTGTGAGACCATCTTTTGTTTAGAAACTTAATCCAGTGAAGCCATCTTTTTGACTCCATAGCCCAATGGCCTGAACTAATCAATCTTGCCCTCAGCTATCGAATTCCACCACCCAAATTCAAGCAAAACTCCTGGACTTTTTAACTAGCCAAATATATTAAAAAACAAAGCTAAATTTTATAGAAAGAGCCCTCTCTGGGTACATATTGGCTAGATTCTATACCTAAAAGTTGGTTTGTGGTTACCTCGGACCCCTTTCCTCTTCCCAACAACTTGAAGGAAAATCTGAGTGATAACATAGTGGCAACTCCACTAGGGAATCTAAATAATTTTATTGTTACTATTGTTTACTTTATAAACTACAGACGGAGCCTGAAGTTAGCCAGGTAGCCGTTGAACTGCTTTTGCTCTGCAATTGCATAGTAAATAAATGCTGCTTCAGTCTATCTCCAGTCTAGTTTATGGACTGAACTTTGGTTTCAAACATTTGATCAGTTCCTTTAGTTAAATAAATCTTTAAGAAAATCTAAATCCAATATCTAAAAATTCTTAAAGAGACTATTGAAGTTGTATTGTTCATTTCATTTAAAATTAAAAACCAAAAAATATCACTTAGAAACCTGGCTTCAGAAAGGACTCGTTACACTAGGGCTAATCCTGATCCAAATCCACTGCCTGTGTTTGAAAATCCGAATTTGATTCCCAAAATTCTTAGGAGACAAGATAGTCAAAGAAGTTTTGGAAGTTCTTGACCTATCTTTAGATCAATATCCTATCCAGTAAAGTGGATTTATCTCGAGGATGAACCTTTTGACGAGTAGTTTGAAACATCTTTATTTGTAAATTTTTTTGAATGTGAGTTGTCCAATTTGGTTCTAGACCCAGTATTTATTGAAGATTTACAATTTGAATTTGTTACATCACATCTTGATAAACATTTGCAAGATTATATACAATCTGAGCTTCACTCTAAAGGAACTTCAAATATTTCTGTGATCACTTCAGCTTCTCCAAATTCATCAACATTTCATCGAACATCTCAACCTCAAACTACTCCTTCCATTCCTCCACCTGTCACTCATAGACCAACCTCACCTGTTATTCCACTACCTCTTCCAATGGCAAACAGATATGCTCCCTTAAGGTTACCAGCCAATCTAGGGGCTATGCCTCAGGATTACCAAAGTAAAATCACTCCCTTTGATGGTTCTGGTACTTACACTGCACAACAGCATACTAAAAGAATGACCGATTATTTTGAAATTTATGAAATAGATGCTGATGATGTAAGGATGAGAATTTTTGTCCAAAGTCTTATTGGAGAAGTTAGAACCTGGTTTAGAGCCCTTCCTGCAAACAATGTTGCTGACTTACCAGCCCTTTATAGAACATTTTTAAATAGATGGAAAAAGAAGAAAGATCCTCTTTAAATCCTATCAGACTTTGGAAAAATAAAGAGAGGACCAAATGGAACTGTGCAAGATTATGTTTCCAGATTCAATGAGGCTTATAATACTGTTCCCCAAAATCTCAGAACTCCTCCAGATTCAGTATTAATCAAATTCCCTGATGCATTTGATTTTGATATAGTTTATCAGCTTAGGGAAAGAGCTCCTCAAACTTTAGAAGAAATGAAAAGTATAGTTGTTAGTGTTGAAGCTAACCTGATATAAAAATGAGCTAGAGCCAGAGCTAAAAGGAGGATGCCTGTAAATGAAGAACCCACAGCTTTTGAAAAGAAGCTGGATGCTATCATCAAAGGAATGGAAAGACTAGGAGATAGAGTAGAAACTATTGAAAAAAATAAATCTCCTTGGGATGGTCAACCGAGCAATACTGTCAGAAATCCAAACTTCAGAAGAAACCAAAATCAAAATACTAGAAAAACTGGCCCTGACCAAAATATTAGGCCCCCATTCTAGGAAAATTATGTTGAAGGCTCAACTTCCGAGGAGCCAACTGAAGATGTTCAGATAAACAAATTTACTGAAATCGATAATGAACCAGAATTTTTCTTGACCCAAGAGGATCAAGAAGCTCAAATTCTTAAGTAATTTCAAACCCAGTCAGGAGAATCATTTGATTTTAAGGAAGGATACGACACAACCATTTACGAAGTTCATAAGCAATATAATTTGAGGAGCAAAAGAATTGAAGTCCCGGAAATAAGTAAACAGAAAGCCACAAAGCAACCCCTCAAAGGTAATACCAATACTACCCCTGTACATATTCTTACTAGATCAGATCCTAATCCTGCCCACCCAATAATTGAAGATGTATCCAATACTCAACTGAATAATAGACAACTGTCCAATACTCTTCCTCCCAGAGGAAATGTAGAGGAACCACGTGAAGTTGATTCGGAAGCTACTTCAGCCCACAACCTCACTCCTGACAAGGAGAAAAATACTGAAAACATAGAAGAAGAAGACAATCCAACTGTTTGAAATACAAAGACTCAGACTATAAAACCTTTTAATCTGGAAGCTGAAGTAGGAAAATTGAAAATAGGTTTTCCACTATCTGAATTAGCTAAACATGATGTCTATCGAAGCCAAATCAATAAATCACTTAATATTCCTGGAAATGATGATTCAGTTAATGTGTTTGATGACCAACCTAGATTACTCGTCGGCCCTGAAGTAAATGGAAAACCTGCGAGTGGAGGAACTCCTCCATTCTATGTGAGTTTGAATATACATGATAAAATACTTCATAATGCCATGCTTGATTCTAGGGCATCTCACAATTTAATGCCCAAGGTCATAATGGAGAGATTAAACCTAGACATCACCAGACCATATAAAGATCTTTTTTCTTTTGATTCAAGTCAAGTAAGATGTTTAGGGTTAATCAGAGATTTGTGCGTTACATTGGTTCAATACCCTGCTAAATCAATTTTGATGGATATAGTAGTAGCAGATATTCCTCCAAAATGGTATTGTCCACATCTTGGGGTGCCAAACTCGGAGGATCTCTTCAATCAGACATGTCATATGCTACTATTTCAGTGTTCGGACAACCTACTATTTCAGTGTTCGGACAACCTAAGAGACTATATAGATAAAAATTGATGAAATATGTAGTCAGTAGTCAGGAGAAACCTGAAAATTTCCCCATCTACTCAGTACACTCTGATATGGACTCGTTTATTCTTTACAATGCTGAATTTGATCTCCCCACTGAATTAGAAGTACCAGCAACAGAACCAAAATAAATTACAAATCAAAAATCTAGTGTTCAAATCCAGGAAATCTCTGAGGAAAAAGAAACATCAGATACTCAAGAAAAACTAGAAGAAAATAAAAAATCAGATCTCACTATGAAGAAAGTTCCTGAAACGCCTGATACCAAGTATGAACATGAAATTCTTTGGCATTTAGAATTTGATGATTCAGTTAATAAGTTATGAGCAGGAGCTAGAATTTGGATACACAACCTTGAAAACGATCATGCTGAAGGCCATGCTTACAGATTGAACTTTAAATGCACTAATAATATGGCAGAATATGAAGCTCTTTTGTTAGGGCTTAAACTTGTCAAAAAATTAGGGGAAATTATAGTATTTGTCATAGGATATTCTAATTTAATCATTCAATAGATCAATGGTGAATTTTCGACAAAAAATCCCAGACTGAGAGAATATAGAGGAACAGTTGCAGAGATTCTTAACACTTTTCTGCAGGCTCACTTGCAGAAATGCCCCGAAAAAAAAAATTTGCATGCTCATAGCCTTGCAATGTTTGCTAGCACTTGTAAATTACCGTTTGAACCTAATCATCAGTTCACAGCTGAGATTAAACACAGACCAGCTATACCAGACAATTTTAAGAATTGGCAAGTGTTTGTAAATGACAAGCAGATTAACAATTTTCTAACTTTAGAGAATGAATTTTCTCACAGTAACATAGATGAAGATACAGTCATTGAATATGATCAAATAAATGAACAAGAAACAAACATTTCAGAAGAGAGTGCAATTCAAATGCTTCATCCAACGAAGATCACCAAAAAAGACATGCAGGACCTCAAACAAATGGAGGTTGATGAGATTATAGAAGATGAATCCGACATCATTAATTTGAAAGATAATCATTTGCCCAAATGATTAACTCCTCTAGAAGATCTTTTTGACTCTAATGACATTCCACTGAAACCTAAAATGGAACCATTGAAAGCTGATATTGAGAAATACAATCTAGGAACTGAAGAAAATCCTAAAATAATAAAGTTATAAAAATCTTTACCGCCCGATTAAAAATAAAAATACGTTGAATTATTAACAGAATTCCAGGATGTCTTTGCCTGGAGTTATGAAGATTTGAAATCATATGATACATCTTTAATTCAACATACAATACCTCTAAGACCAGATCAAAAACCATTTAAACAAAAACTCAGAAGAATCAACCCTGTATGGTTGCCATCAATTGAAAAATAAATCAAACGAATGTATGAAGCAGGGATAATTGCTCCTATTAGATTTTCAGAATGGGTGTCTAACTTGGTCCCTACTAGGAAGAAAACTAGAGAGATTAGACTATGTGTTGATTTAAGAAATCTAAGTAAGGTTTCTTTGAACGATAATTATCCTTTGCCCAAAATGGATCACATTTTGCAAAGGGTAGTAGGTGTTTCAAGGATTTCTCTTTTAGAAGGGTTTTTGGGATATAGCCAGATTCTGGTTCATCCTGATGACCAAGAAAAAACAGCTTTTACAACACCATTGGGTACTTTCAAATATGTTAAAATGCCATTTGGACTCAAAAATGTTGGAGCAACCTTCCAAAGAGCAATGGACATTGCATTTGCAAAATAAATTCATGACTTTCTTGTTATATATCTTGATGATTTAACTGTTTTCTCCAAATCAGATCAACAACATTTGGACCAACTCAGACAAGTATTCATAAAATGCAGAAAGTATGGGATCTCTTTGAATCCAAGAAAGTCCTTGTTTGGTCTTGAAGAAGGTAAATTCCTGGGCCATATTATTTCCAAAGATGGTATTAGAATTGATCCTGCTAGAATAGAAGCTATCTTGTAGATACCTCATCCCAGAAATATCAAAGAACCTCAAGCTTTCATAGGAAAAATCAATTTTTTGAAAAGATTCATTTCTAGTTTAGCTGAATTAATTAGATTGCTCACTAACATGTTAAGAAAGGATTCGAGTATTAAATGGACATTAGAAGCCAAACAATCATTTGAAGAAATTAAAATGGCTTTGTCTAGAACACCAGTTCTTAACAGCCCACAATTTGATAGAGATTTCATAATCTTTTCATTTGCATCAGAACATACTGTAGCAGCTATTTTATTACAAAAGGATGATCAAGGATGTGAAAAACCTATAGCCTTTTTTAGTAAAGCACTAAGGGATGCATCATTAAAATACAACATCATGGAAAAGCAAGCTTTTTCACTTGTAAAAGCTATTAAATATTTCAAAATCTATATATTGTATTCCCATGTGATAGCCTATGTACCAAATGTTGTTGTCAAAGACATCTTAACTCAAGATGGAATTGAGGGAAAAAGAGGTAAATGGATTGCTACCATATTAGAGTATGATATTGAGATAAAACCTACGAAGCTTATAAAGGGACAGGTTTTGGCTCAACTCATGACTGAAACAAATTGCCAAGCCCTAGATATTAATGAACTGGATGACAATCAGGAGATGGAAACTCCACAAATCAGCCAGGCCTTCTTAGATTCACCTTGGTATGCTGATATAATTTATGTTTTATTAAACCTGCAAGCTCCTCCAGGGTTATCCGGAACAAAGAAAAGGTTTTTAAAGATGAAATCTTTAAATTTTTGTATTTTAGATAATGCTCTCTTTTGGAAAAATCATGATGGTATTCTATTAAATTGTTTATTAAAAGATGAAGGTGACAAGGCTCTCAATGAATTCCATGTAGGAGACTGTGGTGGACACCTTTATTGGAAATCAACTGCAGATAAGATCCTAAGGGCTGGATTTTTTTGGCCAACCTTGTTTTCTGATGTAAAGTAATTTGTCACTGCTTGCCATAAATGTCAAATTTTTGAAGGCAATATGAGACTATTACCTTTACCCCTGAAACCAATTTCCACCGAAAAACCTTTCCAACAATGGGGCCTAGATTTCATTGGACAAATCCATCCTCCTTCTTCTGGCCAACAAAAATGGATCCTCACTGCCACAGATTATTTTACTAAATGGATTGAAGCAATTCCTTCTAGACAAGTCAATGACTCTGTGATCATAGGATTCCTAGAAACCAATATACTATCAAGATTTGGTTGTCCTGAGAAAATCATAACTGATAATGCTGCTGCTTTCAAATAAAAAAAGATGATAAGTTTCTCTAATAAATATCATATTACTTTAAGCCACTCAACTGCCTATTACCCTCAGGGTAATGGACTGGCTGAATCTTCCAACAAAAGTCTCATTAATATCATTAAGAAATTATTGGAAGAAAACAACAAAAATTGGCATAAGAAACTTACAAATGCACTATGGGCAGACAGACTTACCACCAAAAAATCTATTGGGAAAAGTCCTTATGAGTTATTTTATGGTACTGAGGCTATATTTCCTTCATCTTTAGGAGTTCCTGTAATGAAGTTACTTTAGGAAGCTCAGGTTGAACCAAATGATATTCAAAGGAGAATAAATAAGACTATCAATTTGCAGCAGACCAGAGAGGAAGTTTATCAAAGATCCCAAATGTTGCATGAGAAACTGAAGAAGATTTTTCATAAAAGGACAAAAGCAGAAGATTTTCAATTGGGAGACAAAGTTTTAAGATGGGATTCTAAAAGAGAGGGTAAGGGAAAACATGGGAATTTTGACTTCATGTGGAAATGACCCTATATTATTCATGCTTTACAAGGAAACAATACATATTTCCTGAAAAAATTGGATGGTATAGAAACTGAAGAAGGACCAGTTAATGGTCGAATGTTAAAGCATTACTTTGATCCTATCTATTAGGATATTCTGATTTTTAACATGTACATACTATATCCTTTGTAATGTCTCAGTTTGGAGTGGATAGTAAATTCTCGGAGTTGAAGCCTGAAGAGAAGGCCCTAAGCTTTAGGAGTATTACTGTCATACATACAATAAAGCAACAAGAAGGAGAAGATTCCATGGTTCAGTCAAAATCATTTTGAAGGCCAACTGACCTGATGTTCTTGAATTTTCACCAGGAAAAGCCATCCCCAAGTGGAGCCAGTGTTAGTCTCCTATACCAATAGGAGTCATATTTCATGATTGACTTGATGGGCTATGTAATATGTTCATACCTTTCCTTGTTGCAAAGGTTTTCCATATTCTCCAAAAATCAAAAAAAAGGAAAAAAGAAAAAAAAAAAGAATTTAAAAAATGTAAAGAGGGTATACCCTAAAAGAAAAATCAAAGGGTGAGAAAATAAAAATGGCCAAAAAAGTGAAAGAAAATGGACCCCAACAAAAGAAAGGCCAAGGAAAGTGTGCAAGTCTAAATGCCACTACTTTTTTCTCTGATGTAATAAACAAAATTGTGTGCAACTTGTATTTTATGCCACAATTCATGAACAGTCAAACAATTTAAACTTGGCTAGTTCATCTTTCAATTTATGCTTTAGAGATAGAGTATAAAATCTGACCAAACTGCTTAATCTTGGTAGATCAGTAGATAGGTAGAGTGAATAAAAGGAGTTCAACAGTTTAATCTGAGCCCTTGGATGTAATAAGGTTAGAATTAGATAGATTTTCATATGTAAAAGAAAAAGTGTGATAAGGGTTTGCCAGTCTAACTGCACCCTAATAAAGAAGAAAAAATGGTAGGGTAAAGTAGGTAGGGTAGGTAGATGGTGTTGCAGAATTACATGTGATGAATGATGGCTTTATATGTGTTAAATATTTTACTTTCATCACAAGTGCAAAGGTAGACAATACACTAGAAGAATTTCAAGTAAGTAAAAGTCAAATTATTAACTTCCCTTATCATTTTTCCCTAAACATTTCACTAATTTCAATACTAAGGTATTTGAAAATTAAAGGGGCTGAAGGCATTTCCTTGACTTTTGGAGGGACCGGACCCTCGGCTGAATAATTGAAAAAACCTAAGTATTTAAAATCGTTTTTCATGACATTCATTCACCTCTGAGAAATCTTTTCCTAAGTAAAATCCCATTTTACTTAGGAAAATCATGCAATATTTCATAAAAACCCTATTTTCATAAAAGCATAAGTTAAAGACATTAACATAATGCCTTACACTTAGCACTTCATTTCATTCTCCATATTGATTTCTAACTTATTATTTAAATCCCGATAAGAATGACCTTCTCCTATTATATATAAATCATTTTTTATAAAAATACCCAAAAACCCATTTATTATAATTTTAGTCAAAGTATTTAATCCCCATATGTTTAAATAAAACACCCCCATTATACTCCCTTTGGCTAAAATATATCTTTAATATTAATCCCGCCTCGTATGGTAATTACATTAATCTGATTTAATTACCATATAATAGGAATACATCGAAAAATAGTTAAAACATGTTTTATTACGTGTTTTAAAACAAAAATAATCCTTCCCTTGTGTATTTTTATCCCACGACTCCATATAACCAAGGTTAAAACTATAACGCTTTGTTAAAATTCCCAATACACATCCCTTAAGCGCAAGTCTTAACCTTGGTTAAATCCCACTTTAAAACCTTTCCCGATCACTTTTTCGTGTTTTATAAAAGGATTAATTAGCCCTCCAGGTTAATTAATAACTTAATCCACCAATCAAATCACCCCTGATATGATTATTTCATAATTAATTGTATTGGGCTCGCTCTATTAAATCACTTTCATCTCCCTTTTCCGATGACCGTTCGATCAACCCATCTGAGATCAACGGCTATTGTCCATATCGCTAGCCATCTGCGTCCGAACGATAACGTACGATGGCCCGGTGGTTTTCCAAACAGTACCGCACCACACGTCATTCATTTTATGGAATCACTCGCCCTCCTCTCGAAACCACCTTTCCCTAGAAGCGGTGCGATAGAAACCACTTACCGCCTATCTCCTCTGACGAAACCTCCGTACTTGCTGACGTCATGAATCAAAAACCCGCCAAGATTTTGACTTTGTGAGTAAAACAAATAGACCCATGTCATTTTCATTATCCTATGCATTAACCAGTCTCCCGGGCAACGAATTTCGAATTTAACTGTCAAAGTGTGCTAACCGATACCTCACTGAAGAAATTTGTAGTCAAATAATCCAGAGTTTATCCGTCATAGCCAGCACCTGTTTAACCACTGTTCATTTCTCGTAAACAGGTATTTACTCCTATTTTCCACTAAACTCTGTAAAAAAAAATCCTGGTTTTGGTTTTAATTCCACACTAAAGACTCAAAAGAAGTTCAATTTGATATTTTTTATTCCCAGAACTGCAATTATATTCCCAAACCTGTGTTTGTGCTTGTTTTTCACTAAAACCCCGAATTCATTTCTGAATCTACAAGAACAAAAAATGGAGGTTCCCATGGCTCTAAATGCAGCACCCCTAAATGCCCATCATAGAGACTTAGATTATTTGCCATTAGTAGACAGAGATTTCCAAATTAAAGACCTGGTTCTTAGTGAGAGTCCCCTTCGAATTTTTTTCTAATGCAGACACAATTATTTGAAAGGTTCTGACATTTTTGGATTATGGGAATCTAATATTCCCATGTACCTTCTCCCCTTAGTCTAAATTTTCCCTGAGATAATCCATTACTATCATGCAAACTATGATCCCAATCAACTAGCAGTTTTATCCCCAAGTCAAAATATCATTTTTCCCATAACTGCTCAATCTATCAGTGAGATGTTACAATTTCAACCTGGTCAAGCCCTCACTCCCCTGTCTGTGGGAGAATTACTTAAAAAATCTACCAAATTATCCCATGAAGAATTAACTCGCCTATGCCAAACCTTCATGTTGCCAAAAAATCAGCCCAAAGGCCCTCGCCCTTATGGTTATAAGGATAAAATGGTAAATAGAGGTCAAAGTGTATCAGAGTAGTTAAAGAGTATCTGTGAAACGAAGCAACCAACATAGAATTACTGAAGAGGACAGCAACAAGCCAAAACATAAGGCCTGCCTCCAGCACATTCTCAAAAGAAGGAAACATCACAACATCAGTTATCATTTTTTCTTATCTACGAGACCATCTGTCTCTATTTTGATGTAAAATACTTATTAGTCATCCTAGATTATATCTCAATTTGTTATGAGATATTTTGTATGATTTTTTGTATAAATACTCCATCAATTGGAGTATTAAGGGTGGATTCTTATACTTTTCTGTAACATTGACCTTTTCAGAATAAAGTGTTGTTGGAGAAATTTTTGTGGCTAGCTAGATGATGAATTGATGCGAAAGACTTTTTACAGGATTCATGTGTCGGACTACAGATCAATAAGTCATTTTTCCCTTGTGTTTTAAAGTCTTTATATCTATTTATTATATCACTGTGTTTCATTTCTGAATGATTAATGAAAAGGAATAAATCAGAAAGTGCTTAAGTGTAATATGATTTTAATCATTGTTATTCTAAATGTTTTCTTCTAAAACTGGTTTTAAACAGTGAATTCTTAATTGCTCATGTTTTACTAGTTTCTACATTTTGATTATTTAATGAAGAATACTTAAATGCTATTTATTGATAATCACTCAATTTCCCTCTTTGAATGTGTTGAAATATTCTTAGTTTCCTTTCATCCATTTTAATTCCATCTCATTCGCTTTAAAGATCTATAATTGTTCCTCGTTTGATTATCTTGCCCTGTGAAACCATCTTTTTTTTATAAAGTTAATCCAGTGAAGCCATCTTTTTGACTCCATAGCCCAATGGCCTAAACTACTCAATCTTGCCCTCAGTTATCGAATTCCACCACCCAAATTCAAACAAAACTCCTGGACTTTTTAACTAGCCTAATATCTTCAAAAACAAAGCTAAATTTTACAGAGAGAGCCCTCTCTGGGTATAGATTGGCTAGATTCTGTACCTAAAAGTTGGTTTGTGGCTACCTCGGACCCCTTTCCTCTTCCCAACAACTTCAAGGAAAATCTGAGTGATAACATAGTGGCGACTGCACTGGGGAATCTAAATAATTTTATTGTTACTATTGTTTACTTTATAAACTACAGATAGAGCCTGAAGTTAGCCAGGTAGCCTTTGAACTGCTTTTTCTTTGCAATTGCATAGTAAATAAATGCTGCTTCAGTCTATCTCTGGTCTAGTTTATGGAGTGAAATTTGGTTTCAAACATTTGATCAGTTCCTCTAGTGAAATAAATCTTTAAGAATATCTAAATCCAATATCTAAAACTTCTTAAAGAGACTATTGAAGTTGTATTGTTCATTTCATTTAAAATTAAAAGCCAAAAAATATCACTTCGAAACCTGGCTTCAGATAGGACTCGTTACACTAGGGCTAATCCTGATCCAAATCCACTGCCTGTGTTTGAAAATCTGAATCTGATTCCCAGAATTCTTAGGAGACAAGATAGTTAAGAAAGCTCTGGAAGTTCTTGACCTCTCTTTAGATCAATATCTTGTCCAGTAAAGTGGATTTATCTCGAGGAAGAACCTTTTGATGAGTAGTTTGAAACATCTTTATCTGTAAAAAAATTTGAATCTGAGTTGTCTAATTTGGTTCTAAACCCAATATTTCTTTAAGATTTACAATTTGAATTTGTTACATCAAATCTTGATAAACATTTGTGAGATTCTATACAATCTGAGCTTACCTCTGAAGGAACTTCAAATATTTCTATGATCACTTCAGCTTCTCCAAATTCATCAACATTTCATCAAACATCTCAACCTCAAACTACTCCTTCCATTCCTCCACCTGTCACTCATAGACTAACCTCACCTGTTATTCCACTACCTCTTCCAATGGAAAACAAATATGCTCCCTTAAGGTTACCAGCCAATCTAGGGGCTATGCCTCACGATTACCAAAGTAAAATCACTCTCTTTGATGGTTCTGGTACTTACACTGCACAACAGCATACTAAAAGAATGACCAATAATTTTGAAATTTATGAAATAGATGCTGATGATGTAAGGATGAGAATTTTTGTCCAAAGTCTTACTGGAGAAGTCAAAACCTAGTTTAGAGCCCTTCCTACAAACAGTGTTGCTGACTTACCAGCCCTTTATAGAACATTTTTAAATAGATGGAAAAAGAAGAAAGATCCTCTTCAAATCCTATCAAACTTTGGAAAACTAAAGAGAGGACCAAATGAAACTGTGCAAGATTATGTTACCAAATTCAATGAGGCTTATAATGTTGTTCCCAAAAATCTCAGACCTCCTCTAGATTCAGTATTAATCAAATTCCCTGATGGATTTGATTTTGATATAGCTTATCAGCTTAGGGAAAGAGCTCCTCAAACTTTATAAGAGATGCAAAGTATAGTTGTTAGTGTTGAAGCTAACCTGATAGAAAAATGAGCTAGAGCCAGAGCTGAAAGGAGAATGCCTGTAAATGAAGAACCCACAGCTTTTGAAAAGAAGCTGGATGTTATCATCAAAGGAATGGAAAGACTAGGAGATAGAGTAGAAACTATTGAAAAAAATAAATCTCCTTGGGGTGGTCAACCGAGCAATACTGTCAGAAATCCAAACTTCAGAAGAAACCAAAATCGAAATACTGGAAAAACTAGTCCTAACCAAAATATTAGGCCCCCATTCTAGGAAAATTATGTTGAAGGCTCAACTTCTGAGGAACCAACTGAAGATTTTCAAATAAAAAACTTTACTGAAAGTGAGAATGAACCAGAAATTTTCTTGACCCAAGAGGATCAAGAAGCTCAAATTCTTAAGCAATTTCAAACCCAGTGAGGAGAATTATTTGATTTTAAGGAAGGATATGATGCAGCCATTTATGAAGTTCACAAGCAATATAATTTGAGAAACAGAAGAATTGAAGTCCCAGAAATAAGTAAATATAAAGCCACAAAGCAACCCCTCAAAGGTAAGACAAATACTACCCTTGTACATATTCTCACTAGATCAGATCCTAATCCTGCCCACCCAATAATTGAAGATGTATCCGATACTCAAATGAATAACAGACAACTGTCCAATATTATTCCTCCCAGAGGAAATGTAGAGGAACCACCAGAAGTTGATTCAGAAGTTACTTCATCCCACAACCTCCCTCCTGAGAAGGAGAAAAATACTGAAAGCATAGAAGAAAAAGACAATCCAACTGTTCGAAATACAAAGACTCAGACTGTAAAACCTTTTAATCTGGAAGCTGAAGTAGGAAAATTGAAAATAGCTGTTCCACTATCTGAATTAGCTAAACATGATGTCTACCAAAGCCAAATCAATAAATCACTTAATATTCCTAGAAATGATGATTCAGTTAATGTGTTTGATGACCAACCCAGATTACTCTTCAGCCCTGAAGTAAATGGAAAACCTGGGAGTGGAGGAACTCCTCCATTCTATGTGATTTTGAATATACATGATAAAATACTTCATAATGCCTTGCTTTATTCTGGGGCATCTCACAATTTAATGCCCAAGGCTGTAATGGAGAGACTAAACCTAGACATCACCAAACCATATAAAGATCTTTTTTCTTTTGATTCAAGTCAAGTAAGATGTTTAGGGTTAATCAAAGATTTGTGTGTTACATTGGTTTAATACCCTGCTAAATCAATTTTTATGGATATAGTAGTAGTAGATATTCCTCCAAAATATGGTATGCTATTGTACAGATCTTGGGGTGCCAAACTCAGAGGATATCTTCAAGTAGACATGTCATATGCTACTATTTCAGTGTTCGGTCAACCTAAGAGACTATATAGAGAAACATTGATGAAATATGTAGTCAGTAGTCAGGAGAAACTTGAAAATTTCCCCATCTACTCAGTACACTCTGATATGGACACGTTTATTCTTTACAATGCTGAATTTGATCTCCCCACTGAATTAGAAGTACCAGCAACAGAACCAAAGAAAATTACAAATAAAAAATCTAGTGTTCAAATCCAAGAAATCTCTGAGGAAAAAGAAACATCAGATACACAAGAAAAACCAGAAGAAAATAAAGAACCATATCTCACTATGAAGAAAGTTCCTGAAATGCTTGATACCAACTATGAACATGAAATTCCTTGGCATTTAGAATTTGATGGTTCAGTTAATAAGTTAGGAGCAGGAGCTGGAATTTGGATATAGGACCTTGAAAACGAACATGCTAAAGGTCATGCTTACAAATTGAACTTTAAATGCACTAATAAGATGGCAGAATATGAAGCTCTTTTGTTAGCGCTTAAACATGTCAAAAAATTAGGGGCAATTAGAGTATCTGTCATAGGAGATTCTGATTTAATCATTCAACAAATCAATGGTGAATTTTCGACAAAAAATCCTAGACTGAGAGAATATAGAGGAACAGTTGTAGAGATTCTTAACACTTTTCTGCAAGCTCGAGTTGCAAAAATCCCAGAAAACAAAATTTTGCATGCTCATAGCCTTGCAATGTTTGCTAGCACTTGTAAATTACCATTTGAACCTAATCATCGGTTCTGATAATTTCGAGATTAAATGCATACCGTACTATACCAGGACAATTTTAAGAATTGGAAAGTGTTTGTAAATGACAATCGGATTAACAATTTTTCTAACTTTAGAGAATGAATTTTCTAACAATAACATAGATGAAGATACGATCATTGAATCGATCGAATAAATGAACAAGAAACAAACATTTTAGAAGAGAGTGCAATTCAAATGCTTCATCCCAAAGCGAAGTTCACCCAAAAAAAGACATGCAGGGACCTCAAACAAAATGGAGGTTGATGAGATTATAGAAGATGAGTGACGAGATGATTAATTTGAAAGATAATCATTTGCCGAAAAAGGTTAACTCCTCACGGAAGATCTTTTTGACTCTAATGACATTCCACTAAAACCTAAAATGGAACCATTGAAAGCTGATATTGAGGAATACAATTTGGGAAATCTAAAGAAAATCCTAAAAATAATAAAGTTATCAAAATCTTTGCCTCCAGATCAAAAAAACAAAAAATATGTTGAATTATTAACGAAATTCCAATATGTCTTTTCCTAGAGTTATGAAGATTTGAAATCATATGATACATCTATAATTCAACATACAATACCTCTAAGACCGAGATAAGAAACCATTTTAAACGTAAACTCGTGAAGAATCAACCCTTGTACTATTGCCATCGATTGAAAAATAAATCAAATCAAACGAATTTGTGAAGCGAGGGATAATTGCTCCTATTAGATTTTCGAGTGGGTGTCTAATTTGGTCCCTACTAGGAAGAAAACTGGAGAGATTAGACTATGTGTTGATTTAAGGAATCTAAATAAGGTTTCTTTGAAGGATAATTATCATTTTCCCAAAATGGATCACATTTTGCAAAGGGTAGTAGGTGCTTTCAAGGATTTCTCTTTTAGATGGGTTTTCGGGATATAGACAGATTTCTGAGTTCATCTCGATGACCAGAGGAAAAAAATAGCTTTTACGACACCATGGGGTACTTTCAAATATGTTAAAATGCCATTTGGGATTTAAAAATGTCTGGAGCAACCTTCCAAAGAGCAATGGAAATTGGATTTTCAAAAGAAATTCATGAATTTTCTTGTTATATATCTCGGATGATTTAACTATTTTTCTCTAAATCGGATCAACAACATTTGGACCATCTCGAGACAAGTATTCATACAAATAGCATAAAGTATGGGATCTCTTTGAATCCAAAAAATGTCCTTGTTTGGTCTTGATGAACGTAAAAACTCTCGAGGCCATATTATTTCCAAAGATGGTATTGAAAATTGATCCTACTAGAATAGAAGCTATCTTATGAATACCTCATCCCGAAATATCAAAGAGCTTCAAGCTTTCATAGGAAAAATCAATTTTTTGAGAAGATTCATTTCTAGTTTAAATTTGAATTAATTAGATTGTTCAATAAAATGTTAAGAAAGGATTCGAGTATTAAATGGACAATGAGAAGCCAAACAATCATTTGAATAAATTAAAATGGCTTTGACTAGAACACCCGGTTCTTACCCTAGTCGACAATTTGATAGAGATTTCATAATATTTTCATTTGAATCGTAACATAATGTAGCATTGCTATTTTATTACAAAAGGATGATCAAGGATGTGAAAAATCTATAGCCTTTTTTAGTAAAGCACTAACGGATGCATCATTAAAATACAACATCATGGAAAAAACAAGCTTTTTTCACTTGTAAAAGCTATTAAAGATTTCAGAATCTATATATTGTAATCCCATGTGATAGCCTATGTACCAAATGTCGTTGTCAAAGACATCTTAACTCAAGATGGAATTGAGGGCAAAAGAGGTAAATGGATTGCTACCATATTAGAGTATGATATTGAGATAAAAACCTATAAAGCTTATAAAGGGACGGGGTTTGGCTCAACTCATGACTAAAACAAATTGCCAAGCCCTAGATATTAATGAGCCCTGGGATGACAATCGAGGAGATGGCGACTCCACAAATCAGCTAGGCCTTCTTAGATTCACCTTGGTATCACTGATATAATTTATGTTTTTGTTAAACTCGCAAGCTCCTCCAGGGTTATCGAGAACAAAGTAAAAGGTTTTTAAAGATGACATATTTAAAGTTTTGTATTTTAGATAATTCTCTCGTTTTGGAAAAAATCATGATGGTATTCTATTAAATTGTTTATTAAAAGATGAAGCTAACAAGGCTCTCAATGAATTCCATGCAGGAGGCTATGGTGGACACCTTTATTGGAAATCAATCATGTGATAAGATCCTAAGGGCATGGATTTTATTAGCCAACCTTGTTTTCGATGTAAAGAAATTTTTCACTGCTTGCCATAAATGTCAAATTTTTTGAAGGCAAGAGAAAACTATTACCTTTACCCATGAAACCAATTTCCACCAAAAAACCTTTCCAACAATGGGGCCAAGATTTCTTTGGAGAAATCCATCCTCCTTCTTCTAGCCAACACAAATGGATCCTCACTGCCACATGATTATTTTAGTAAATGGATTGAAGCAAATTCCTTCAGACAAGCCAATGACTTTCGTGATCATAGGATTCCTAGAAACCAATATACTATCAAGGTTTGGTTGTCCTGATAAAATCATAGCTGATAATGCTGCTACTTTCAAATGAAAAAAAGATGATAAGTTTCTGTAATAAATATCATATTACTTTAAGCCAATCAACTGCCTATTATCCTCGGGGTAATGGGTACACCTAAAATCTTCCAACAAAAGTCTCATTAATATCATTAAGAAATTATTGGAAGAAAACAAGAAAAAATTGGCATAAGAAACTTACAAATGCACTATGAGTAGACAGGGACTTACCACCAAAAAATCTATTGGGACAAGTCCTTTTGAGTTAGTTTATGGTATTGAGGTTGTCTTTCCTTCATCTTTTAGGAGTTCCCTCGTAATGAAGTTACTTCAAGAAGCTCGGAGTTGAACCAAATGGTTTTCAAAGGAGAATAAATCAGACTATCAATTTGCAGATGACCAGAGAGGAAGTTTATCAAATATGCTAAATATTGCATGAGAAACTAAACGAAGATTTTTTGATAAAAAGGACAAAAAGCGATGAAGATTTTCAATTGGGAGACAAAGTTTTAAGATGGGATTTCTAGAAGAGAGGATAAAGGAAAACATGGGAAGTTTGAATTCACGTGGAAAGGACCCTATATTATTCATGCTTTACAAGGCAAACAATACATATTTCTGAAAAAAATTGGATGGTATAGAAACTGAAAGAAGGACCGGTTAATGTTCGAATGTTAAAGCATTACTTTGATCCTATCTATTAGGATATTCTGATTTTTAACATGTACATACTACATCCTTTGTAATGTCTCGGTTTGGAGTGGATAGTAACTTCAGGGAGTTGAAGCCCGAATAGAAGGGCCCCTAAGCTCGGGAGTATTATTGCCATATACTACAATAAAGCAACAAGAAGAAAGAAGATTCCATGGTTCGATCAAAATGATTTTGAAGGCCAAATGACCTCGTTGTTCTTGAGTTTTCACCAGGGAAAAGCCATCCCCAAAGTGGAGCTAGTGTTAGTCTCCTATACCAATAGGAGTCATATTTCATGATTGACTTGATGGGCTATGTAATATGTTCATATCTTTCCTTGTTGCAAAGGTTTTCTCATATTCTCGAAAAATGTAAAGAGGGTATACCCTAAAAGAAAAATCAAAAGGGTGAGAAAATAAAAAATGGCCAAAAAAAGTGAAAGAAAATGGACCCCAACAAAAGAAAGTCAAAGGAAAGTGTGCAAGTCTAAATGCCACTACTTTTTTCTCTACGATGTAATAAACAAAATTGTGTGGAACTTTGTATTTTATGCCACAATTCATGAACGAGTCAAACAATTTAAACTTGGCTAGTTCATCTTTCAATTTATGCTTTAGAGATAGAGAATAAAATTCGACCAAATTGTTTTAATCTTGCAGAGATCAATAGAGAGGTAGAGTGAATAAAAAGGAGCTCAACAGGCTTTAATACGAGCCCTTGGATGTAATAAGGTTAAAATTAGATAGATTTTCATATGTAAAAAGAAAAAAGTGTGATAAGGGTTTTGCTCAGTCTAAGTGCACCCTAATAAAGAAGAAAAAAATGGTAGGGTAAAGTGGTGAGAGTAGGTGGATGGTGTTGCAGAATCACATGTGATGAATGATGGATTTAGATGTGTTAAATCTTTTACTTTCATCACAAGTGCAAAGGCGGAAAATACTGCTGGAAGAATTTCAAGTAAGACAAAGTCAAATTATTAACTTTCCCCTTCTCATTTTTCCTAAAACATTCACTAATTTCCCCTAAGTACTAAGGTATTTGAAAATTAAAGGGGGCTCGAAGGCATTTCCTTTGAATTTTGGAGGGACCGGACCCTACGGCCCAATAATTGGAAAAACCTAAGTATTTAAAATCATTCTTCATGACATTCATTCACCTAGAGAAATCTTTTCCTAAGTAAAATCCCATTTTACTTAAGAAAATCATGCAATATTTCATAAAAAACCCTATTTTCATAAAAGCATAAGTTAAAGACATTAACATAATGCCTTACACTTAGCGTGATTCATTTGATTTTCAATATTTATTTCTAACTTATTATTTAAATCCAGATAAGAATGACCTTCTCCTATTATATATAACTCCTTTTTTATAAAAATACCCAAAAACCCATTTATTATAATTTTAGTCAAAGTATTTAATCCCCATATGTTTAAATAAATCACCCCCATTATACTCCCTTTAGCTAAAATATATCTTTAATATTAATCCTAGCTCCCCTATGGTAATTAGATTAATCGATTTAATTACCATATAATAGGAATACATCGAAAAAAAGTTAAAACATGTTTTATTATGTGTTTTAAAACAAAAATAATCCTTCGCTTGTGTATTTTTATCCCGCGACTCCATTTAACCAAGGTTAAAACTATAACGCTTTATAAAATTCCCAATACACATCCCTTAAGCGCAAGTCTTAACCTTGGTTAAATCCCACTTTAAAACCTTTCTCGATCACTTTTTCGTGTTTTATAAAAGGATTAATTAACTGTCCAGGTTAATTAATAACTTAATCCGCCAATCAAATCACTCTCGATACGATTATTTCATAATTAATTGTATTGGACCCGCTCTATTAAGTCACTGTCATCTCCCTTTCCCGACGATCGTTCGCTCAACCCATCTGAGATCAACGGTTATTGTCCATATCGCCATCCAGCCGCGTCCGAATGATAACGCGCGATGGCCGGCGATTTCCAAACGATGCGACGTGCACACGCGTCGTTCATTGTATGGAATCACTCGCCTCGTGCTCGAAAAACACCTTTCCCCAAAAGCGGTGTGATAAAAACCACTTACCGCTATCTCCTCTAATGAAACCTGCGTACTTGACGCATCATCAATCAAAAACCCGCCAACCTTTTGACTTTGCAAATAAAACAAACGATATCCCATGTCATTTTCATTATCCTATGCATTAACCGATCTCCCGGGACAACGAATTTCGAATTTGTGCAGCGAAAGTGTGCCAACAGCTATCCCTCGCTGAAGAAATTTGCGATTCAAATAATCCAGAGTTTATTCGCCATAGCCAACTCTATTTAACCATTGTTCATTTCCCATAAACAAGTATTTACTCTATTTTCCGCCGAAACTACTATAAAAAAATATTGGTTTTGGGTTTTAATTCCACACTAAAGACTCAAAAGAAGTTCAATTTGATCTTTTTTATTCCCAGAACTACAATTATATTCCCAAACCGATGATTGTTTCTGTTTTTTCACTAAAACCCGAATTCATTTTTGAATCCACAAGAACTAGAAATGGAGATTCTAGTGGCTCTAAATGTAGCACCCCTAAATGCCCCTCACGGAGACATAGATTATTTTCCCATTAGTAGACAAATATTTCCAAATTAAAGACACTGGTTCTCGGTGAAAGTCCCCTTCTAAATTTGTTTTCTCCTGAGAGACAATTATTTGAAAGGTTCTCACATTTTTTGGATTATGGGAATCTAATATTCCCATGTACCTTCTCCCCTTGATCTACATTTTCCCTTGAGATAATCCATTATTGTCATGCAAAATATGATCCCAATAAACGAGCAGTTTTATCCCCCAAGTCGAATATCATTTTTTCCCATAATTGCTCGAGTCTATCAATGAGATGTTTCCAATTTCAGCTCAGTCAAGCCCTCACTCCCATGTCTATGGGAGAATTACTTGAGAAATCTACCAAATTATCCCATGAAGAATTAACTCGCCTATGCCCGAGACCTTCATGTTGCCGAACATCAGCCAAAGGCCCTCCCCCTTATGGTTATAAGGATAAAATGGTAAATAAAGGTCAAAGTGTATCGCGAGCAGTTAAAGAGTATTAGTGAAACGAAGCAACCATCATAGAATTATTTGAAGAGGACGAGCAACAAGCCAAAACATAAGGCCCGCCTCAAAGCCACATTCTCAAAAAGAAGGAAACAACACAACATCGATTTATCATTTTTTCTTATCTACGAGACCATCCGTCTCATTTTGTTGTAAAATACTTATTAGTCATCCTAGATTATATCTCAATTTGTTATGAGATATTTTGTATACTTTTATATAAATACTCCATCAATTGGAGTATTAAGGGTGGATTCTTATACTTTCTTTGTAACATTGACTTTTTTCGGAATAAGAGTGCTTGTTGGAGAAATTTTTGTGGCTAGCTTTGGATGATGAATTGATGCGAAAGACTTTTTACAGGGATTCATGTGTCGGACTACGGATCAATAAGTCATTTTTCCCTTGTGTTTTTAAAAGTATTTATGTCTATTTATTATATCATCGTGTTTCATTTCCCGAATGATTAATGAAAAAGTAATAAATCGAAAAAGTGCTTAAGCGTAATACGATTTTTAATCATTGTTATTCTAAATGTTTTCTTCTAAAACTGGTTTTAAAAAGTGAATTCTTAATTTCTCCTGTTTTTACTACCTTATACATTTTGATTGTTTAATTAAAGAATACTTAAATGAACTTTATTGATAATCACTCAATTTCCCTCTTTGAATGTGTTGAAAGATTCTTAGTTGCTTTCATCCATTTTAATTCCATCTCATTCGCTTTAAAGATTTGTAATTGTTCCTGTTTGATTATCTTGCTCGTGAAACCATCTTTTGTTTAGAAACTTAATCCGGTGAAGCCATCTTTTTTGAATCCATAGCCCAATGGCCTGAACTACTCAATCTTTCCCTCAACTATCGAATTCCACCACCCAAATTCAAACAAAACTCCTAAAATTTTTAACTAGCCTAATATCTTCAAAAACAAAGCTAAATTTTACAGAGAGAGCCCTCTATGGGTATAGATTGGCTAGATTTTGTACCTAAAAGTTGGTTTGTGGTTACCTCGGACCCCTTTCCTCTTCCCAACAACTTCAAGGAAAATCATGGGTGATAACACATGCTACCAAGACTTCAAGGTATATCAAATGGATGTAAAATCTTCTTTTACGAATGGAGATCTAGAAGAAGAAGTCTACATAGAACAACCAAAGGATTCTCTTTAACAGACAAAGAAGACTATATGTGTAGACTGAAGAAGGCTCTATATGGATCGAAACGAGCTCCTCGTGCTTGGTACTCAATGACTGGATAAATATTTGCAAAAACAAGGATTTAAGAGAGGTGGAGTAGACAACAATCCATACATAAAAGCCCATGAAAATGAACTCCCGATTGTTGTAGTATATGTTGATGACATTATGTTTTGGAAGCAACGAGAGATGAACTAGCAAAGGGTTTGTTGAGGAGATGAAATCGAGTTTGAGATGTCCATGATTGGATAACTCGGTTTCTACTTAGGACTTCAAATTCAAGCAAAGAACACGGGCACATTCATCTCACAGAAAAAATACTTAAAAAGAAATGTTGAAAAATTTCAAAATGGAGGACTCGAGACCCTGTGTCAACTCCCATGATCATGGGATGCAACTCTGTGTGCTAATGTTGGATCTCTTTGATATAGATCAAAAAACTCTACGGATCCATGATAGGAAGTCTATGTATCCGACAACATCAAGACCCGGACATCATGCATAGCATTTGTAGGACTAGTGGCTAGATATCAAGCGAGCACCTAAACAAAATCACCTTCTTGTAGTCAAAAGAATATTCGAGATATCTACAAGGAACAACACGGTGATGGACTTTGGTATCCTAAAGGCAAAAGCTTCACTTTGACGACCTACACGGATGCAGATTGGGCTGCGTATGGATGACAGGGAAAAGCACAGAAAGTGGAGGTGATTTCTATCTAGGAGGAAAGTTTGGTGGCATGGTTAAGAAAGAAACAAACATCTATCTCTCGTCTGACAACGAAGCGAGAATATATAGCTACAACAGCATGTTCTACACAAGTCATGTGGATAGAAGCAAACTCTCCAAGACATGAAGGTAAGCATTGGTGAATCTATCTCTATCAAATGTGATAATACAAGTGCTATAAGTATATCTAAAAATCTCGTGCTTCACTCAAAAAAATAAACATATCCCAATCAAGTATCATTTTCCTCCGAGAACAAGTGGCTCAAAAGATAGTAAAGACCGGAGTATGTACCAACGAAAGAACAAACAACAGATATATTTACCAAACCGCTTGCTAGAGAACCATTTGAATATTTGAGAGATAGACTAGGGGTAGTATTTGTAGATGCTACTCTCTAATATGAAGAAAAAGCACAGTTTGAGGGGGAGAACATAAACGAAAATATCATTCCAAGGGGAGATCAACCGAGTAAGGGATGCATGAAAGAGGTCCTCGGGAGATCGAAAAGGATTATGGCGAGAATACATCCGACGATAAAAGTATCAATAAAAAGGCTAAAGAGTCAATGGTGAACCCGACGTGAATCTAATCCAAAGGTTGGAGCAACTGGCTACAAATGCGAGAAGATCTCGGAGAGAGGAAATGCACAAAATGTTGAAAAATAAAAAGTAAAAATTCAAACCCCTTGCCATTGATGTCAAAGGGGGAGGAAGAGCAAGCAACGGGGAGAAAGGACCCTAATAGGCAAACAAATGAAGTGTATTGTCATCAATGCCAAAGGGGGAGACTATTGGAAATGCTTGTCATTGATGGCAATAAGGCAGAAATATAGAGATAGACAAAGGAGGCAGCAAAGAAGTGAACAAAGGAAGAAAAGGAGACAGGGCGGAAAGAAATAATGTCGAAAATGTAACAGATCAAACAGCGAGAGCGGAAGCAACGATAGAGATAAGAGAAAGAAGCACAAAGCTAAGGTAGAGGCAGAGGTGAGTGAATATAGAGGCAGAGCCGTTATCGAAACGCGAGGTAGAGCAGAGGTAGAGCCGTTATCACAACAGAGGCGAGCAATTTTTTATGGACCCCTACATAAAATTCGAGAATCATTACCCGACCCGGAGGAGACATTGAAACATAAAGCTTATATATATGCAACGTCTCGATTTAAGTTGTGCCTTATATGCAAGGTCCAAACCATAGATATTTATATGGTGCGCAAATATATAAAGGCGGGGAGTGCAATGCATTGTGGGCCCGACGAGCAATGTTAGTCTTAAACCATTGGCAAAGTATAAATATATATCAAACAAAGGGGTAGCGCCTTTGTTCAATACATGGTCCGACTTTTGATCTATGTGGAGTATATATATATATATGTGTTGGTCTATTATATATATATATATATATATATATATATATATATAAAGATCAAATCTTATATAATGCATCACGTATGCGGGTTTATATGTTCAAAAGGGCGCCGGCATTTAAATGAATTAAAGGTGTGAAGTTTATCAAATATATGTGGGCTCGTGAATTGAATACATCATAATATCTTGTGCTAATGGTTAAAGTACAAGGCGTATATATATATATTATAGTTATGGATGAGAAATTAAGAATACAAAATGTTTGTTTGGTTTTAAATCAAACAAAATTCTTATCTCTGTGGGGCCCTCACCCAATCGCATCGGAGAAAGGATTGGCAACGGAACATATTGAGAAGAGTTCCAATTGAAATGCGGACTCGATGGATCAATAAGTCATGATTCATATGTGTGTTTGAGTTCGGACCCGTACATCGCATCGGGCAGAACGGTGATTCATCGCATCGGCAAAATACGGTGAACGGTGATTCATTATATCGGCGCAGAGAAGTGAACGAGTCCGTCGCAGTGAACATCGACCAAAACTTGCACTGTGATCGAAGCCCGTACCTGATGGGCTTATAAACTGTGATTGAAACGTAATTGAATTCCGGCCTAATCGCATCGGAGCATCGAAGTATAGGCATATCGAAACATCCAAACAAAACTTGTGATCAAAGCCTGGACCCGATGGGCGTATAAAATGTGATTAACATGTATTTGAATTCCGGCCTAATCGCATTGGTGCAGCGTAAGAATAAGGATTTCCTTTGTTAAATATCATTGACAGATAAAAGAGAAATATAACATAAAAAAATTGAAATGCTGAAGTATGGTCTGGTGGGACCCTCACTCATCGCATCGGTAGAAATCATATGGCTAAAGGCACAAGAGGATATTTGAATGTTGCGATTGTGATTGGAAAGTAAGGCAGAAAGTCTTTGTAGTGTGGGCTCCATGTAAAGGAAAAGGTTTAATGTATGTTTACACCAAGATTTTAAGCCAAAGCAGATGAAAAAAGAGAGAGGGTAAGGTAGAGAGTATATATGAACCAATATATATATATATATATATATATATATATATATATATATATATATATGTATGCAGTGTGGGGACATCGCATCGGCACGAAGGCAGAGCAGTGGAACATACCAATGAAATTTGCGATTGCAATTAATCGCATCAGAACAATTGCAAAGGGCGTAATCGCAATTGGAAATCATCGGAGGAGACTCATTGCATCAAAGCACAAAACAAAGTTTGGATGGTGGGCCCGAAAGGGCATTTTATATGTTAAATTGGCTTTTACTATTATGCTGAGAGCTGAAGTTGTGTCATATATAAAAGACATTGTAGTTACACCATGATAGTGCACATATCAAAACGTCTTTTTATTATTGTGCCGAGAATCAATTGGCCTGATATAAAAAAGCACGGCTACATATGTAGGAAATGGCCGTTACTACTGTGACGATGAATAAAGGAAACAAACAAAGTCGAATGGGACAAAGACACGACAAAAGAAAAAGACAAATGCGCGAGCCAAGAGGCCGAATAAGTGAGTCGGAGTTGTCGATGATTGAATCTAAATGATTTTTGTTTTTATATTTTTTGTGATGCAAAGGAAAGTATCCAAAGGGAAAAAGAAAAGTCCCATTGTAACATTGAAATCTGTACATATTGTTATAACTTTTAAAAATGAGTTGGAAAAAGGAATGAGAAGACATAAGCCAAAGAGTCATGACTTTGTTCACTCCAAATTCCTTGTGAAATACAAAACGAGTCATGTGAGGAACTCTATACATAATATCAACTGGATATGCATAAAAGAGGTTAGAGAGCGTAATGATAGTGTATGAAAAGTATAGAATATTGAGGCAAGAGAAAATAAGGAAGAGAGGAGAAGAAAGAGATTCTACGGAACTGCAGCTGATATCTAAGATATATCAGACAAACAATTCTTTGGTAAATTGAGGAAGTTGGAGCTTCCCTATCAAATTGAAACTTGATAGCTAGCTCAGTAGTAGCTGACTCGAGGTTGGAGCCTCCTATAAGTTGGTGCTTGTGAGAAAATTGAAGGGAGTTTGGTGCTTCCTTGCAATTTGTAGCTTGCGGAAACTGAGGTTGGAGCCTCACGTAGGTTGGTGCTTGCGTAGAAAAACAATGGTGAGAGAGGGAGTTGGAGCTTGCCTTTGCATCACAACAATAATAAGATGTGGTTTTCTCCCTTTATGGGTTTCCACTTAAATCTGCTATGTCTATTTGTGTTGCTCTGTGTCTTTGAGATGATTTATCAAATATGCTTAATGTTTTCTGCTCTCATAATAAGTTTGAAGTCACATTAATTTAATACTTGCTGCAACATATTAAGAATGTTTATATACTAAGATTGATTATAAAACTAAGTTGTAAATTAGATGATGAAAAATTTAAAAAAGCTCATGTATGTGTTAAACCGATTCAACCACCCCCCTCTCGATTTAATCTAAGAATTCAACAAATATATCCGGAGGAACACTTGAGGACTCACAAATTGTAAGGTGTGTCTATTGTTTATTTTCTTATGTGTTTCCATAATTTACTATTTAATTCAAGATTATGATCTACATATTTCTATCTCATGTTTTTATCAGTATTGTGATCCTCAAAGACATGTTGAGATGTTTTTGTAAGTTTTGTTACAAGATTTCCTGAATCAGTATGTATGTAAGATGGTTTATATGCATCCCTTGAGGTGTAATTAAATCTTGTTTCATGTTCTTATAGGTCTTTTGATCTAGCATGCATGTTAATTTGAAATTTTCAGTCTTGATTCATCAAGAATTCCCGATTCATGAGGTCATGTTATTTGGAAGCATTATTTGTAATGATATTTTCAAATGCATAGTGAGATTTTTGTAAGTCTTTTTAAAGAATTCTTTCACTATACATTTCAGGTCTAGAATTTGTGTCACCCTTTCATCTTAGTAGCAAAGTTTCTATTTTGCATATCCACTCGTTTATATTCCATTCTTCTAACCATCGAGCTACAAATCCAACCTTACTCCAACATCATGCACCAAAGGTGCCCCCATATGCGTGAGAGATTCTTATATTCTGAAAACCCATTTCAGTGTGTGTGAGTTTCAACCACTTTCCAAAAAACTCAAATCAAAATTATAAGAAAATACCTTGAGCTTAAGATGTGTCTGGTGAGGTGCTTGTCACACTCCAAGTGTTGATTCTAGCATTAACACATAACATAATATAATTAGTGGGAATTTTTTCGATTGGCTCTTGGCAGAGCCCACTTAACAACTTTTCCTGGTAGAGTTACCCCGACGAGCACAACCTAGAGGTTTGGAAAGGGTGCAGAAATCTAATGCAATGGGAGATATGTGTCAAGACATAGAGTATAACATGCAACAATAAGAGATAGGGAAAGATCCCCATTATGATATCTCAGCCCCCCTCGAGTGCTAACCCAGAGAGAGGAAATCATGAAAATGGATAGAAAATCTCTAGTGTAGAGAAGCGCCAACCTAGTGGAAGGAGGAGACAATACAAATAAATGGCTAGGAACCCTAAAAAGTATTTTATAAAAGGAATTTTCTCTCAAAACAAGGCCTCGGGGATCGTTTCTCTCTCCTCTCTCATAGGATAGAGTGGCAGCATGTGAATGGTCGATGATGATGTCAACACATGACTAATCATAGCTTCGGACATGTGGAAAATTTTTTTTGGCATATTTGGCGCCCTAATGGTCTATATCTCAGGGTGACATGTGTCAACACTCCATATATGTGAGGTGTCCCTGGTGATTTTAAGATGAAATTGAGCCTGTAGGATCATCGCAAAAGTTTTAAAAGGTGAAAAATAAGGAAAGTGTCAAGGAAATATTGCAAGGCAACATTGAAACTAACATGGAAACATGTAAGTCAAAAACCGATGAGAAGCGGTCTTGGTAGGCCCCATTGATAGTTAGGCAAATAGGAATGAGGCTGAATGGAACATAATGCTTGTAAAGGGAATGCGTGAGGAGAAAAGATGTCATGAAATGAAGTACAAAGAGGATGGAAGTGAGATCATATCAGAGCATGAAAATTGGTGTCACCTTGAAGGCACACACCCTTAGGTTTATTAACAAATCACAAACAAAAGCATCAGGATATAGAGAGGTATGTCCTCAACACTGGTGCTTGGTTATTTTTCATATAAATAAGACCAAGGGTGTAGAGGTATTTTATAACATAAAATGAGCCATTGGAGGGCTAACAAAAATCTTAGCACCTAAATGCCTGGGAATCGATCATGGTACCTAGACGTATGATGTAAATATAGTGAGCGCGAGAGCAAAGGGTCTAAAGGCGAAATTCGGTGGAACTCTAAAATTTTGTAGTAATTTTTTTATTAAATTAAAAGGGCCATGAGCTAATTTTGGTAGCATGGTTGGAAAAAGAAATATTAAAAATTCCTTTGGACTATATTAAAATCCCTTGGGAAGGTGTAAGGGTGAGATGATTCAGTAGCTATTTTGGCACCATGTTGGGCAAGGGGAAAAGTCATAGTTCAGTGGCACATTTGGCAGCTAAATCTAAATAAAGAAGCAAGTGCTAAATTCATGAACAAGTTGAAAGTAGTTACGAGGAAGATTTAGTAGCTCTAGTAGAACTAGAGGTTTGCTATAAATAAAAAGTCCTGACTAAATTTTGTCAAAAAATTAGCACAGAAAAAATAACTGGAAAAACACAAAGTTTGAGTTTTGAACAATAGAATTAGAAGTTTTAAACTTGAAGAGTACATCCAGAAGAGTTATTTGAACAATAGAAAGGAAAAATTAAAGGCATGTGCATATATCCAATTTAGGATTAAGTAGATCCTCATTCCAAATATATCAAGAAAAAATTCCTTATAAGAAGACTAGAGAAAATAGGTTTCATATGAATTATGTGAGGAAGTTGAGGTTAAGTTTTTAATGTTATAAGTGAATTATTGAAGGTATTGGTGATTGAGGGGGAAATTTCTTTTAGTTTGAATATAAAATTTTCATTCATGGCTCTAGTGTAAAAATGGATGAAACAAGAACCAGTGAGTGTGAAGAAAGTTGTAGCTTGAATATCAACGGTTGATGCTGCTTCTAGTGGGTTTTGGTAAATATTTGGATTTGTACCTAAATTAAATTATATCTCATAAATCATGGAGTTAAAACTTCCTATCATTTTTACCCACGAATTTAACAATAAGTCACTAGCTTCCCTTGTGAAGCAATCAAAGAATAGTTTTGAAGAATCTAGTTTTTCTTTATGTGTTGCATTGTAATTAATGATATTGCAATTTTTTCATGATTATTTCAATTAATTGTTGAATTAATTAATTATTTCTTAGTGTTATTGCATAAATTAAAATAAATCTTTAAAAATGGTAAAAAAAAACCTACAATACCATTCACCCCCACTCTTAGTATTGTGTTGGTTTCCAACAATTAATATGAGAACCAAGTTAGTTACGGTCACTTTAACAATTCTAAGAAAAATCAAGGACCATGAAAACAAGGAAGGAGGATTTACCAACAAGGAACCTATGCTCATTCCAACAAAATCCATGTTTTTGGGAAGCTGGGGATGAATACTCACATTTAATCACTTGGAGCAAATGTGTGGTGTGTTGCAGAAGAATCATATAAAAATCCTCCAACAATGATTACCAAATATCATAAGTTGGATTTTATGTGTTATGCTAAAGACATGAATTTTCTACTTGCTAGCCTACATCAATGAAATCTTGAAAAGGTAATGGACTAAACACATGCTAAATTTATTTGGGACAAGATGATAAACTTATATCAAGGAGAAAAAAAGGTAAATAAAGATAAACTTTAAGGATATAACATGAAATTTGAGTCTTTAAGCATGCATGGTGATAAAGAAATTGCAAAGTATTTCTTTAGAGTTGATGAAGTTGTGAACACCATAATTGGGCTTGATGAGAAGCTAGATGAAGCTTCAATAGTTCAAAATGTGCTAAGATATATTCTTGAAAGATCTATTCCCAAAGTTTCATCCATTACAGAAATGACCAATCTGAATTCTCCCACTCGAGATAAATTAGTTGGTATACTCACTCCCTACGAGATGAGGATCACAAAAGGAAAATCTACAACCAAAGAATCAACCTTCAAAGTAGAAAATTAGTGCCAAGAGGAGCATGATGACGCATGCTATGAATTAGATGAATAAGAATCCAACTTTGTATGGAATATAAAGAGAGTAACTAGAAAGTATAAAGGTAACCTACCTTTCAAATGTTTTAATTGTGGAAAAGTTAGTCACTATGCATCAATGTCCTAAAAATAAGAAGAAATATTATAATCCTAAGGAAAGATTCAATAATGTTAAAAATGATAGAAATAAGGCTAATAAGAGGAGTTTTTATGTTCAAGAAAAAATATCCTCATAATGTGAACCTAGAAAATCCTCGGATGAGGGAAAAAAATGATGAGAGTCCTAATTAATTTATGTTAATGGACATATAAACAACTCGCAAGTTGACGCTATTAATTCTCATGCTAAAGAAAAAATAAATATCTAAAGGAGACCTTCATAGAAGAAAATGTTGAGGATATTCAACCATTGTTGTTGCAAATAGAATAAGCTAAGAATAGTCAAGAATCCATTAACCAACAATTGAATGAAATTATTCAAGCATGTGAGAGGATGTAAGGAGAAATCATGTTGTTAAGAAAGGAATTGGAGAAGGCTAAAATGCAACTCAGTTTCAATTAGAAATTTTTCAAAAGGGTCTCAATATTTAAATTAAATATTCAAAGACAAATGAGTTTCTAAAGATAATAGTTGTCTTGGATTTAAAGAACACTTTAGTGCAATAGCTGAATGAAAAGGAAAGAAGGTAAATTACCTTTGTTCCAACACCTAAAGAAGGGGTTTGTGCAATAAAAAAAAGGATATTACACAACCCAATAAATATCATCAAAAAGAAAAATCAAAACGTTGGGCAAGCAAATAAAAATACCTAGAATTTAGCCCAGACATAGAAGACAACCTTCGAGGTACAATTATTTTTTTCCTAGGGTATTGTTTCACATGTAGAAGCTATGGCCAAAAAGAAACAAATTGTAGAATCAATCTTTTGTATAGGTAGTGAAAATCTATAAGGGTATTTTAGTAGAAAATAATTAAAGCTAGGTACAATAATTAATTTTCTCCTCTTAATTATATCGTGAAATGTTTTAAATGTCAAAATTTTGGGCATATAAAAGTCATTTTACACTCAAGGTGAAGAATATATAGCCAATTATTGAGCAGATTGAACAAAAGCCGAAACTCTAGAAAGGAAAGGAGAAATAAGAAAAAATGTGATAGTGCTTTATGTGCACACAATGAAGGGAGTCATTGGTATGTGGAAAGTGGTTGTTCCATGCACATGTCGGTAGAAAAAAAGAAAGTTTCTGACATGGAAAGTAATTGTGAAAGGTAATGTGACTTTTGGCAACAATGCTCCAATCAAATTTTCAAAAGGAGTGGTCGGTCTATTCAATGGAAAAGGGAAATCCAAAACTTTTTTTTATATGCTGATGGGTTGAAGCATAACCTTCTCAATTTTTCTTAGATGTGTGATGAAGGATATCCTATGATATTTCAAGCCAAAAAATATCAAATCAAGTCCACATGCACATGCTATATAGTTGTTGAAATCGTGAGAATAGATAATAATGTCTATGTGCTCAAAGAAAAGACAAAGAGGTCTTTCTTATCAAATATCGATGAAATTTGGTTGTGGAATAAAATAATTCGACATATGAACTTTGATCAGATAGTCAATATTAGCAATAAAAACTATATCAAGTATTTTCCCATGATTTCAAAACTAGAGAGCACAATTTGTAAATCTTGCCGACTTTCGAAAAGCAAGATCGAGTTCCATTTAAGGAAAAACTATATTCATTATTAAAGCCATTACAATTGGTACACATGGATTTGTGTGGACCATCTAGAAAGAATTCACCTTAGGTAAATTATATCTTATGCTAATAATTGATGGTTTCATCATGAGTATGTGGGTTGTCTTCGTGAGAGAGAAATTTGAATATTTTAAGAATTTTAAGGAGTTCAAATCCATTTCTAAGAATGAAATTGATTGCAAAATAAAAATCATAAGGTCCGATAATGGAGGTGAGTTCACTTAAAAATAATTTGATGAATTTTGTAGAAATAATGACATCAAAAGGAAGTTCGCAATGATAGAGACTCCCCTAACAAAATGGTGTAGAAGAAAGGGAAAACAAGATCATTGCAACAATTAGCGTGAGCCATGATTAATGAAATGAATATTCGAGGAAATTTATTGGGAAGAATATATTCATAGAACAATGGTTATCCTAAAAAAAACTCATTTTAGACCGAATAGTGACAAAAAATTCCCATGAGCAGTGGCATGGAAAACCCGCAATGAGTAAAAAACTTTAGAGCTTTTAATAGCAAATGCTACATCAAAGAAAATGATGAGAAACTTGGAAATTGCAATGAAAGAGAAGTTGAAGCCATTTTTTTGGGATATTCGGACAACAAAAAAAGGATACATATGTTATAATAAAAAATACTAAGATTATCGTTGAAAATACTGATGTCAAAGTAGATGAATACGTTGAGAAAGAAGAGAAACAATCGGTGAAAACGAGACATCGATGAACCAGATCAACATTGGTGGAGAGAATGTTGAATCATCTATAGAAGAGGACTATGAAGAACCATTTATTCCTCATTCCAAATATCCCCCAAGGTATCGACAAAAACACCACACATCCGGACATATTGTTGGAGAATTACATTTTAGTGTGTAGACAAGAAGGAAGTTACTAAATCCCCTTATTAAAGAACATGTTTCCCTCGTTTTACGTGGATGAACCAAAGGATTTTGTACAAGCCATTAAAGGAAAACATTGCTTAAGATAAATGCATGAATAATTGGACCAAATAGATAAAAAATAATATTAGGGAAGTTTTTTTTGGGGCCTCGCTAACAAGAATTCCATTAGCCTAAAGTGGGCGTTCGAGAATAAATTGAACGATCATGGAGAAGTGTTAAGAAACAAAATATAGATTGGTATGTAAAGGCTATGGTGAAATAAAAAGGACTAGGCTTTGATGAATCAATTTCTCTTGTTTCTAGATTAGAAGCAATAAGAATGTTTTTGAAATTTTAATTGCTTTAATAAATTCAAAATATATCAAATAGATGTAAAATATGTCTTTCTCAATGGAGAAATAGAAGAGGAAGTGTACATAGAGAATCTCGAAGGTTTTAAACCGATAGAGAAATTAGATTATGTTTGCGAGCACGCAAGAAGGCCTTGTATGGTTTCAAGAAAGCCCCTTGGGTTTGGTATTCCAAGCTAGATAGCTACCTACTCAAGTGAGGATTCAAAAGAGGTGCAACTAACAATGACTTATATGTCAAAGAAAATTATGGCAACCTTATAGTTGTGGTTTCATATATTGTTGACATCAATTTTGCAAGTGATTTGTATTTTCTAATTGGTGATTTTGTAGCTGATATGAAGGATAAGTTTTGGATGTCCATGATTGAAAAAATATTGTATTTTCCTTGATTGCAAATTGTGCAGTCCCCTAAAGGGGTTCTTATATCTCAAAGAATGCATCTCAAATTAGTGCTAAGGAAATTTGACATGGAAGAATGCTCCCTAGTGCGCACTGCAACGCTGATAGGTTGTAAACTTAGCAAGATGGATGAATCTCCAGTAGTGGACCAAAATTTATATAGATCCATCATTTTCATCCTCCCTTATTTTTCACATCTTCAAGACCGGATGTTATGCAAGTTGTTTCTATAGTTGGAAGATTATAAGAAGATCCTAAACAAAGCCATCTACTAGCAACCAAGATAATTCCTAGATATCTCAACGAACAATGGATTATGGATTTTGGTATCCCAACGGTAAATATTTTTTCATTCACTATTTATATTGATGTCGATTGGGAAGGTGATTTAGATGATTGAAAGATAACAAGTGGTGATGCTTTCTTTCTTGGAGAATGTCTAGTTTCATTGTTTAGCAAGAAGCGAACATTCATTTTCTTATCTGCAGTTGAAGTAGAGTATAGTGCAACAACTTCTTGTTGCACTCAACTATTGTAGATGAAGAAGACCATGCAGGGATATACAAGTGTTTTATGATCAACATATATGCATTGTTTGTGACAACAGAAGTGGCATAACTATGTCTAATAATCTATTTTTACACTCCAAGACAAATCATATTCCAATCAAATATCATTTATTAGGAGAGAAAATTACCAATCAAATTGTGAAGCTAAAGTATTTGAATACAAAAGATAAATTTTGTAATATTTTCACCAAGCGACTTCTTAGAGAATAGTTTGAGTATTTGAGAAAAATATGGGGAGTTGTTCCCCTTTCCTCCCTATAATAGCCCTTCCTTCAAGAGGAAGAAAAGAAACTATTTCATTTTCCGCATATCAAGATGAAGATGTTAGGCACACATGATAGACATGAAAGAGAAACATGTTGACGGGTGGAGTATTATACAAGGGGAGAATCGTCTTTTTTCATTGATGTCAAAGGCAGGGTAGATACATGGGGATAAAACAAAATAAGGAAATGAGGGGAGAAACATGGACATCAAGAAAACAAAAGAAGTAAAATGAGAGGAACTCTGGTGAAGGAGAGGTGTAAGTGATGCAATAAAAATGAAAAAAAACAACACCACATCAACCAAAAAAACTAAGGATAAGAGAAGTGCATATCAAGTGGAGCAACATCCAAAGGAGATAGTTAAAGTTGATATGTTTTTCTAAGGATGTTTTTTGTCAAATTGGTGTTAAAATCAATGCCAAAGGGGAGTAATTTTTTTAATGTGTTGTCATTAATAGGAAAATGTGTTCATTCATTTCAATAGGTCACATGGGTATTAAAGGGCTCAGGTGAAGAGGTTGCATGACCAAGAAGAATGTTGAGGATTAGCATGGTATCACTAATGGCGCAAAAACTTTGGAGTTTTTTTCTAGAGTAGAATATCATCTCAGAGGCAGATGGAACTTATCCATATGGACAGAGCTCTAGTAGAGCTTTCGAGCGATATTCAAAAGTCTTGAAATGGCATCCTAGTTTGAAAGATAGAGCGAGTTAAAGTTGGTGACCCAAAGTCAAAGTTAGAATAGTTAAAAAAGGTGGTTGGAAAACCTTTTGGCATATAACCAAGTTTAGTGCATTGCTAAAGTTTAACAAAATATTTAGTGGCGTCGCAATCTAAAGGACTAGGCATATGTGGTGTGAAAACAATAGCAGGAAAATTTTCCATTACCTCTTGGGAGAGCCCAATTAAGAGCTTGTCCTAATGAAGTTAACTAGGTGGGTGTACCCCAGAGGTTTAAAACGGATGCACAAATCCAATGTGACATTTGATAGGAGTAGGGACATGGAGCATAATACATACCTATAAGAGATAGGCATAGTTCCCCACTCTCAAAACTGATCCCCCTAAGGGCTAGCCAAAACAAGAAATCCCAAAGGGATATAAAAGGTGTAGTATAGAGAATTTCCATCCATGTGGAAGGAGGATACAATACAAATCAATGGTAATGAATCCTTGAATTTTTTTTCTAAAGGAATTTCATTTCAAAAAGAAGCCCTCGGGGACCCTTTCTCTCTCCTCTCCAATAGGGCACGTGGTAGCATGTCAATGGTCAACGATGACATCAATGAAAGTCCAATTAGAGGTGGAAACACGGCAGGGAAGTTTTGGAATTTTTGGGAGAACCCACATGGCCCATATCCGGGTGGCACGTGTCACCACTCCGGAGGCACCGGGTGTCCATGGTGATGTCGGCATGATGTCAACCTTACGGGATGACCCTAGAAGTTTTAAAATGTGCACAATAAGTAAAACTGTCGAGAGGAGATTGAACAAACATGTTGGAATTGACATGTCAATATGTCTATAAACAAACAATGAGAAGTAGTGTCTGGTAGACCCCATTCACAACTAATCCCACGGGAATGGGCCAAGAGGAATTTTGAGGCTTGAAAGGGGAATGCAATGGGAGAAAATGTGTTGGGACGTGGAGGACAAACGGGTTGTGACCGACAACATATCAAAGGGAGAAATGTGGCATCACCCCGAAGGCATGAGCCCAGATGTTTATTTACAAAGAACAAAGAAAAACCACTAGGATAAAAGAGAGATCTAGCCTTAGCACTAACTCTTGATCATTTTGCGTAGAAATAGGACCAAGGGCGCACATGTATTTTATAAGAGAAAATGAGCACACGGATGGATAAAAGGAAGCTTATCACCTCAAAGTTTTAGGAAAAGGTCACGAGACCTCATACTATGATGGAGAAATACTCAACACCAAAGCAGAAGGGGCTAAAGGAAAAAAATGGCGGAATTGGAAGATCTGGTAGAAATTTATTTATTAAAATAAATTGGTTTTGAGGTAATTTTGGTAGAAAATTTGGAGAAAGAATATTAACAATTCCTTGGGCCTATAGTAAAGTTCATTGGGAGAGATGAGTCGAAAGTTATTTTGGGACCATGTCGAGCTAGAAAAAAAGTGAAAATCAAGTGGAACTTTTGGTACTGAAATCCAAATGCAGCAGAAAGTGCTAAATGCATGAATGAATTTCCAGTAGTTAAGATGAAGAGTTAGCATATTTAGTAGAACTAGAGGTTTGCTGAAAATAGAAAGTCCCAGCTAAATTATGTTAAAAAATTGGAATGGAAAAAAGAGCAGAAAAAATTAGATTTTGATTTTCAAACATTAGAATTAGAAGTTTTAATCTTGAAAAGTACGTCCATAAGAGCGAGTTGAACTAGAAAATGGAAAAATTAAAGGCACATGCATAGATCCAAAGCAATATTAACTAAAACTTGATGAAAAAATTATGAAGCCAAAATTCTTTAATAGCAGGCTTGACAAAGCAGGGTTTCATATGAGTTATGTGAGTAATTAGAGGTGAAGTTGTTGGTGTTATCGATGAAATGCGAAGTTATTCATGATTTAGGGGTATATTTCTTTTATTTTGAAGACAAAATTGGCATTCATGGCTCTAGTATGAATATGGATGAAAGAGGAACCAGGTGAGTGTAAAACAAGATGTAACTCATATATCGGGGGTTGGTGCTCTGTCCACTAGGGTGTCGGTAAATATTTTGGGGTTTGGTGCTCCATTTAGTTGTAGCTGATAAATCAGGAAGTTGAAGCTTCCTTCTGGTGGTATCCATAGAATTGTAACAACAAGTTGTAGCTTGCCTTGTGAAGCAATCAAAGAGAATGTTTGAATAATTTTGTTGTTATGTATGTGTTTAATTGTGATTGTTGATATTTTTATTTTTTCATGCTTATTTCAATTAATTTTTGAAGTAATTAATGTTTTCTTAGTGTTCTTTCACAAACCAAAATAAATATTTTAAATTGGTAAAAAAGCCCTACAATATTTATTCACCCCCTCTTAGTATTGTCCTAGTTTCCAACAAGGTATCCTTCATACATCCATCTCTTCTATTCCTCAAAATTTTAATTCATAGATATTTTATCTCTAGAATTTATATTCAATCTCTTTTATTTCATTCATAAATGAGAGTAACAACATAATTAAACAATAAACTTTTGTATGTAGATTCTTTACGCTATTACCCATGTCATAGCTTTATGTCCATGATCCTTTCTTATTTATTATAAGACATTAGCATAGATATGAACCATACTTTTTTCATGCAACTTCAACCATATTCTTCTAGCCAATTCTCGCATTTAATATTAATAGTAAATTAAATATTAAAGCATACAAAAAATGAACCAAAAATTCATCTAACAATAAACAAATGCTTCGACGAAATATTCCGGAATTGAGCATGTTCCACCCAACCATGAACTACCTCCGAGTTCCCCCCTAAGCTAAGATCTCCTTGCTCTTTAGAATCAACCCCATCTTTGATTTCTATGCGGTTTATTTTATATATTTCTTCCCAACATATTTTTTCCAGTGTCCCACTTTAAGGTCGACTAACCTTTTTGTCTAAGATTTTTTGATATAGTTTTTTTCAAAAACTTTGAAGTAGGTAATTTTCTCTAGCAGTGTTTTTTTCCAACCCACTTTGTATTTCTCTCCAACTAAGTTATTAACATAATATTTCTCTCCCATTATTTTAATTTATTTTTTAATTATTTTCTCCTAGGGATTTTAAGGGAAGGTCCATCATGTGGACTTTACCACCAACAACTTTTCCTAAGATGGCAAGAATTCTTCTAAAATGTAGTTTTTTTTCCTGAATATTTCAAAGGAATTTATTTATTAACTTGAATAATAACAAAATAATTACATCATCACACAATTCCCATCATGCCTTCGAGACCCATTCAATCCAATAATATTCTAATTTATAAAAATATTAAATTCTTAAAAACTAGAGCCATAGGGGTGTTACAATTGTCATCAATAATGAGGGTAACATAGGTTGTAGGATCTAACACCCCACCCCACATTCATTGAGTTTAACCTTCTATGTAGGGTAAAAATAAGTTGAGATTTACTATGCATGACCACATTCCCAAGATGCACTTATGGAAAATGCGGTCCACATATGTAGAATTGACTAAAAACACCTAGTGACACATGACCACAGTAGTAAAAACCCCACTTGACCCAAAATTATTTCCTTTCAGTTTCATTTCTTTAAATATAAAATACCTTTCTATTTTTGGCATTTTTTCAGGTCCTAAACTTCTTAGGCCATATTGAGGGCATGAATGACTTTTTAGGGAAAATGAAGGTGTTGTAAAGTCTCAGAATCTATTTCGTAGATTTTCCTTTTTGCCTCCTAGTGGAGATATTTGAAACTAGGTATTATGATAATCAAACGGATAACATATGTCAAAGTTACAACTTATGGAAGTTGGAAGTCCTAATTATTCATTTATATAAAGACTATGTGACTGTGATACTTGTAGGTCATGAATGGATAGTTTGATCGCTATTTTTATTATTTCACTCACTATTCATTATGAGGGATTAATACCCTCTCTTACTAGCTGCAACAACTCATATTAGATAAATAACTAAGATCCTGTCAAAGCATGGAATAAAACCATAACAAGATAACATCATATTATGAGATATAACCATGCACGTAACGAACATTGAACCAGGATGAAACCATGACAAACCAATCATAAAACCACACATCAAATCAGAACTTGTGCTCATTAATCTCAATAAGAAATAACACATAATAACATATGTATAGTTCTAACCAAATCAAGGAATTCCAAGTTCTAGCCAACCAAACAATTGGATGAATCAAATCTCGCATTCATCCAATCACCCCCATGTCATATTCTAAGCATGACTATGGGATATCATGGGTTAAACTAAAATATAACCAAATAGGGACTCTTAATGTTAAAAAACCTCCACCCTAAAGCCACAATGATCTCACCTAAAATGGTCCATAGATCGCAAAAACCAACACGAGGTTGAATTCCTTATAATTTCTTGACCATATCTAGAGGAATTTTTTTGTTTACACCAACCCATCAAGGTCTTCTCAAAGAAAGTCATCTCCACCCCCAACCCTTGGATTTTTCCTGAGACAACCTCAACCCCTGTACCAAAATATTTTGGTGATCCAAAGCTCAACCAAATAAGAAACCCACTACATCTTGGTTATTCATGTAATGGGAAATTTTTTTTTATAAACCACTGTCAATCTAGAAAAATTACATGGCAATGAAAAGAAATAACCAATATAACAAATTCTTTCACCATACATTCAAATTCTAGCAAGGAAAATACACATGCAACCTGCTACCTGCAAAATCCTTGTGCTATATGCTCTTTCTTTGCTTGATTTCTACCTTTGCTTACTATTTTCTAATCCTTTCCTTGTGCTCCCTTGATTTTCTTACTTATTCCTTTATTTTTTCTTCCCTGTATCTAAGTTCTCTGTTCTCTCATTATTATGGTGTTATCTCTCTCTTGTTGAAGCTATTCTCTCTTGTTTTGATCCAAGTGAATAATGCTAGGAATGTCCAAGAGTGTGTTATAATGTTCTTTCCCCTCCTTTCCTTTTTTTTTTTTTTTTTTCCTTTTTCTTCCTTTTCCCTTGCACACATATTCTTGTCTTTTCACCTTCCTTTCCTCTTATTTTCCTTTATTTGATGAATTAATTTCCATTTGTTTCCCTTTCTCTTTTCCAATGCCAATTCCAATTTCTATAGCCAATAATTTACAGTGATGCCCAATGTAATATTTTCCCACCCATTCAACTTGGAATACATGTCCCATGACCTTGGTTTTATTTTTAACATTTATAATTCTCATTTATTACATGGAAACTTAACCCAAGGATATTACATAGGGTGTATCATTACCGTAGTTTATATAATGAGAAGCAAGCTAGTGCAATCACTTTCGATGGAATAATTTACATAAATATGTATCACAAGTGACTTATTGCATCAAATTTTATCATGCCACTACTTGGAATTGGACATGAGTGTGAAATATCCCCATCGTTTCTCATAACCATCTAGTATGGATCCAATTTATAAATGGAATTTTTTGTTATTTTCATTATTAAAATGTTTTTTAATTCTATTTAGTGACTTACCATTCTAGCATTTTAATTCTTTCCAACATTATTCCCACAATTGTCTTTTATTCTCATGTCAAACTTTTATTGCAACCAATTAACTATAAATATATCCTTTAATTTTTTTTTTTTAAATGGAAATGTTCACTATATTTCATATTAAAAAATAATGTTTAAATAATGAAAAGATTTTAGATTATCATTATTGGAGACAAAGCACTATTGAATTATGCCTCAAACTTTTTTATATCCTTTACCCATAACCATGTTTCTTCGTTGTCGTCTCGTCTTATGTGAAGAATTTTTTTCCATTTTGTTTTACTTTTTATAATAGAAAAATAATTAAATGTATAATTTCATGTCATAGTGATACTCTCAAGCTACATAAAAGAAACGGAATGAATACAAACATATATTTCATGGACATTGTTAATGGAATGATTCCACCTCTGATATAATAATGGTTATTTACGTCACCATATATTTTACATTTTATTTTTTTAAGTTTATCCCTATCAACATGTTTTCAAAATCTCGTCATGTTCCTTTTGGGATTTTAACCACCACCTTAAAAAATGAAAAAACACAGTAAAAAAAACTTAATTAATATTGAAAGTCATACATCCACATTCGATGAATTAGGGAGACATGGACTATTAAATCAAGAAAAACACACGGTCATTCAATTCAAACAAAGTAGAGAACAATTATACCTAAAAGTATCTTTCATGAGTTGATCTCGTTTCATGGTATCAAGCAACAATGTCCATCCTTCTATCCTTCACTGATTTTAATTTCCAATTCAAATAACATGAATTGTCCTTATCTATTATAATCTATATTATAAGCACATACATTATAAAAAAAAAAAAATCTAAGACACTACATAAAACACATCAACCACTTCCAATACAATCATGCCTAAACAACACAATTAAAAAACAAAAACAAATAGCAAACAAACAAAAACAATGATTTAAACATATTTAAAATGTTAAACCGAACATGTGTATATAAATATAAATTTTTTATATAGATATAAATGTAACTCCTACAAACAAAGCTTGAGATACTTTCACAACAAATAATCCTTGTCATTTACTGTTTCTGAAAATTAGAATGTTGAATGAGTTTCAATATTTTATCCAATACATGGTGATATTTCAATGTTAGGTATTTTTTTATGCTATTTAAGATGATAGACATGTCTATTTTGAGATGGTGTTTTTTATGCTAGTTATGTTGATAGACATGTTTATTTTAGGAGTATTGTAATAAAGCTTACTTATAAATTAAGAATATTTATGTAAAGTGGAGCTAAACTTTTATTGTTAAAAATTTTAGCACATGCTTTTTGAAAATGTTTATGTAATTTATTATTTTATTATAGCAACAAAAGTAATAATAGTTTAGGATAAATTAATAATTTAGCTATATTTTGTTTTATTTAAAATTTTGACAATGTGAGATATATCACGAGATAAATTCTTTTCTTCTTTCATCAATTGATGCATATTAACATTTACCAATAACTTAATGTATATAGCTACTAAAGGAGAAGTCCTTTCCACCATTTTTTTTCTAATGGATGAATTTAAATTTCAATAATCTTCGGAAGATGCTCCAAAGTAAGCCTTAGATTCTCTCTCACTTGCTATGCTAAAAATACAATGAGATATGTTCTTTCTCTTAGATGGACAAGTTGGAAACACCAACATCCTCAACCATCATTAACGATGTTTATTTTATCATTGTTCTTTTTATTTATTTGCATTGCTTTGTATATGTATGTGAGAATAATAATAGATATAACTACACTGTAAGGCATTCCCATTTGAGAATAAATTTCCCCTAGACCACCTTTCATCGTTCTATGCCCTTGTATTATATGTAAAATGATTAAATGTTCAATAGTTCGATCAGAAGAAGGTAGTTGGAAAGAAGGGTTATAACCTTGTCAGAACAACATTTTTTCACTTATCATTAGTCTCACTTGGTTTCATCCGAACACCAAAGGTTCTCATAACGAGAATTGGCATGCCATGGTAAGAGGGTAGTTGGAAGGAAGGGTTATTAAAACCTTGTCACAAGCTCGCAGTTTTTCCACTTGCTACTAGTTTCACTTAGTTTCATCTGAACACTGAACGTTCTGATACCAGGAGTTGGCGTGCCATGACAAGAGCAAGAGCTCTATTCTGAATTGTCTAGTGAGGTAAGAATAAAATTTTCATTGTAAAGTTTATGTTGTATTCTAGGTATTAATTGCAAAGTGGTATTACTTATTTCTTTTAGCTTTTCCACAAAACATTTATTTCTTTAGGTTTTCACCAAATGTTTTAGAGGATTGTGACAACCTTCAATTCCAAGGCATATGTAACAATTTGTTCCGTCTCATACTCTAAGTGTTGTATATAATTTCTTCTTACTTAAAATTATTTCTAACCCTACACCATCATTTTTTAGGTTTGTTTCTTAATGAGTGGCCTCATTACAAACTTGAAAGAACTCCCAACATAGCACCAAATTTTGTAATGTGTAAAAATCAGAGTTTGAAGGCAATGGCTTGAGTATTCTTCCAGGATTTCCAAATGATTTAGGGTTCAAATGTCTACGAAGTTTTCCTCATTTATATCTCTCTATTCTTTTTTTTCTATGCAGAGCATGGCACTAGTTAATTGATAGTTGTGAGTTCTTGTGTCAACGAAAGTTTCTTTCCTCCTTTGAGGATTGGATTTATATTCATATTGGAGTAAAATTAAAAGAAAAATATGGCGACTTATTAGTGGCTACAACTGGTGGCATGCACTAGATCCAAAAAAATATAGGTGATATGCACTTCCTCCAATACCCTATGATCGAGCTCTGACTGAAGGGTAAGTAATTTTTGGTGCTTCATCAATAGTCTTGCAAAAAGGAAATATTCATGTCATTGGTGGTACATAAATATAGGTGGTACGCACTTCTTCCAGTACCTTATGATGAAACTTTGACTAAAGGGAAAGTAATTTTGGGTTCCGCATCAATTGTCTTGAAATGAAATATTTATGTCATTTGAGGTGTCCCGTGGTGGAAATAGAAATCTAAAAGGAGCCTCTAGTTAGTGGATAATTTCAATCAATCATTTAAAGGGCCATTGTGTTAAAATAAACATGCATGTTTTTCAAGTGCAATTTAAATTATGGAATGTGCGTTTATCCTCTACTGTATGTTAATAAAATGTCATTAGAGTCAAAAAATTGTTTCCTTATTAAAGCAACTAGTGGTAAAGTGATCATTTGAAAACGACTTAAATCATAATCATGATGGAAAGACTCAACGGAAATATAGAAAGGCCCTCTAGTTACTACATGGTTTCAATCCTTCATCTGAATGGACATTGTATTAAACTTCAAATCCATGTTTTTGAATGTAATTTAAACTCTTGAAAGTGCATTTATACTCTATTTCATGTGAATAAAATGTCATTTGAATGGTAAATGAATTCTATAAAGAAACAAGGGAGAAATTCCTCACAGAAAAACCTGTTATTTAACTTCACAACTGAAAGAGTCTTTGATTTTATCCCTATGTAAAAATCAACTCTTCAATTTTATGGCCTAGATTCAAGCTATTAAATATGATCACGTGTATTCATTTTTTTTGTTTTTCACTTGTGGATTTTGTATAATACCTTGTGGTTTCTATTTTTGTTCCACACTAACATTGATGACTGCGTATAGGGATAAGTGGATGTACGATCCAAGTAAGAATAAGTGGAAAAGGATGACATTCATATCAACTCCTTCTAACCCCTCTTAATCATGTAGCACCCCTCTTAATCATGTAGCAATGGTAGATGGTAATTTATGTGTAATAGGACCACAAAGAATTAGAGGTTGGATGAATGGGGGCAAAGTACTACCCATTTAGAGATACATGGCCTGAAATAAAGTTAGGATTACATGAAGGATGGGGGAAGATAAGAACTTTTATGGATGGTAAGTTCTATATTATTTATTTTATATGTTATAAGCAATACATTCCAAAGGATGATCAAGGGGTGCTTGTAAAGTGTCAAATTGAATATTTTTTCTTGGGTTGGGATCCAAGATTTATTTTAGCAATGTCAAGAAGCAAAGAAAATATCTACTTGGTGCGTACTATGAGGTATGCACTAATTTCCATGATTTTTCCTATGAAAAATGGGAAGATCATTCAGAACATAAAATGATATACAATGAAGCTTCCACACGATATATATATTTTTAGACAGCTGAGGGAATTGTTCTTGCCATATTTTTGGTTGTTAATATGCATTAAATGAAATATTAATTACGAAGTCTCTTTTAAAAAATTGTATGTCCTCACCTTGTATTGTTCCTAATCAAGGTTGTTATTTCCCACTTTTTGTTTTCTTTCAAGTATTTTTCATGCTCTCGGATTCTGCTTGAGAGTTCAAATATAGAATATTTAAGATCCTTGGCACTATTTGGAAGAGATTTTTTTTGAATTCACATTGCCAATACCATATGTATTATTTTGTATGTTGGAAGGATGATGTGCATACCCATCTATAATAATTGAAAATGAAATGTGTGTAGATATAAAGTTTTAATAAGTTAGTTTTTTTATATATTTTCAATAATATGGCATGCAATACCATGTAGAAATTGGAATAAATAGTATTATAATGATAAATAAGAAAATATTAGGACTATCGATTTGATATGAAAAGAATAAGGTTTGCAATTAAGTTTTTATGGATGAAATACACAAAACAATAACAAATGTTGGCATTTGCCCCATAATTAGGGTTATATACTGAAATAAGTGTTAGGTTTTGATTTGTGTTCATTACTTTATGCAATATCTAATAATGAGGAAATAAAACATTAAGAAAATTTCCTTTTTAGAAACATTTCAAAGAACCCTAACCCTAGATATACACAATTTTGGAGAGAAGAGAGAGAAAATAATTATAGAAGAGAGATTGATGACCACTATCTATAAAAGTGCCTTGATATAAATGATCAATGGAGTTACCTAGGGAATATTCAATGGATATTATCTTGATGAAGAGGGTGACAAGACTAAATAATCTTCTTACAAACCCTAGAAACTTCCTTAAAAGGGATATTTTAAATACAGGAGATGAAAAATTATGAACTATCATAAAGAATTTAAAGAAAAAAACTTTCCATAGCATAAGAAATTGAGATTTCAAGATAAATAGAAGAAACCTAACCGTGGTACACATAAAAAAAACTATTTTTCATTAATAACATGTAAAATATATATGATGAGCAACAAAGATACAAAACAGAAGATACACGAGGAGAAGAAAATTTGGGGGATTGAGGTGTTCCATCCTCTCAACCAATTCTCACCTCATAAAGAAATATTGAATAATTACATAGGGCCTTAATTTTCCAATCATTCATTTAAACCAAATACTCATTTTTACCCAACTTTTGGATTTTCAAAGATATTGTAATCCTAGATATTGTCTTTCCATCTTTAGGAACTAAGTGAGAATGATGATAAATTTGAATAGATTTCAAATTTGTGAGCCTTCCCTTTTTCCAAATTATCAAACCCAACATCTTTTCCTACTATAATTTTTATCATCATTATTTCATCTTACTCATACTCATACCCAAAATGTGTTACTAGACAACAAATGTTGGATTGCAGAGGGAAATTAAAATTTTAATATGTAAGTGATGTAGTAGAAGAAGCACAAAGGAACCCAAGAATGATTGAAATAACTTGTGATAAATTAGTACTTATGTTCCAACCATAGATTTAGATAATACCACTATTGAATTTTTCTGTAGGAGAATCTAAGAATTTCTCAATTCTTTCTTTATATTGCTTAATGATTATAATAGAATTTCATATTAACATAAGGGCTGAATACACAAATTACTTATGTTTATATTTTTCATCCATTCTTTTAATGTAATCACATATAAAATAGATAAAACCCTCTCATGTTCAATTCTATTTCTCAAATATCTTCCATGAAAATATATAATAGATGATATAATGCACAACGCTACCTTGACTACCAACTGCTCTTGAAGAGTTCAAATTTTATTCCATTAACTAATAGTGCAACCCATGGTGAGACAATACATGTCATTATTCAAATAAAAATGATTCATTAAAGAAGATTTCATTAAGAGAAACAAATATCAAGTAATTCCTTATTCAATAAATTCTATTGACCATGTCTTTCTTAACGATCACACTTTTTTTATTATTCTCCCTACTAGAATGAAGAACCTCTTTCACATGATTATTCTATCTTGTATCTACCTCTTTTGCATGAAGCTACCTAAATTTTCAAAAATTATATTGAGTAATAACTCTTTAAACTTTTTGGACAAAATTTTAATAGTAACATTGTTTGATGAGTTACATAATGAAATATGAAAAAAATATTTTACAAAAGGTTGAGGGAATAACTTCCTTAAATATAAGAGCTAAAGAAGCGGAGCTTGTAATTCCTGGCATTTTTTATTTTTTTAAACATAAAAATGCATGTACTTAAAATTGTATCTAATAATAGGCCAACATCCATAGAAAAAGTGGATGGTAAATCAATCAAGCCTTACTTCTATCTCTCTAGAGCTATCCACCACATTTTAGCATTCATTGAAATGCTATGATCATAATGTTGTCTTATAAAATAAGAATCAAATTGTTGTGAAAAAAAAAATGACATCTATTTATTTTCGGTCGTAATCATATTGAGGTAAAGTAAAAAAAATGACAATAAATGGTTTACAAATCCATGCTACCCTTATATCTAATTTATCGCATCCCATACATCTCCTCAAACTCAATATTTTGTACATTGGAAATACAATGTGGTACATCATTAAGGGATATGGACAAGTTTTAAGAATTATTACTATTTATTATTTTCTTATTATCTCTTTCTGGTTACATGTTTATTTAATGGAATATTTGCACTGCTATCAATATAGAGGTTTGAAATTTATCAGAAACATAGTTATCCTATTTTTTTTTTCAATTTAATTGAAAATATGTCATATCTGCAAATGTCATTGATCTTTTATTGCTTATTAATCTCTACCAACATTTTTTATCTCGTTAATTTATATCACCGATCTTTACTTTATCCATTTAGTTTCAAAAAATCTTCAAAAATATTAATCAATTTAAGCCAATATAATTTTTTTATTAAACACACAAAAGGCTAAAAGTAAATAAATTTAAACAACAAATTATTTTATTAGAACATTAAAATAATTTTGTAATTTTTTTTTTTCAAAATTTAAAACCGTTAAGAGTTACCCTTCATCTCAGTCACCCCATTTCCATTAACACCTGTAAAAAAATAATAGTAATAAGCATGCACCTAAGTTAAACCAAGTCCAAATTATTATTCGTCCTACAAGTTGAAAAAGCTAGAAGTGAAAGAAAGTTATACATTATTCTCTAATGGTCACACTGCAAAATACTTATAATTAATATAAAAATTAATATCATAATGATGGGATTTGACAAAGTGACTCCACCACCTTCACAAAACGAGCAGACAGTTGAAAGGTGTCTGCCAATCTTATACAACTATGAGATTATTGTAAAAGACAACCGCATTATTCAATAAACGAAGCTTCCCATTACATTTCCACTTCGTAGAAAAAGCCACGACTCCATTTTCTTCTCATAAAAACGCAGCCACGCCACCTCACTCAACTAGCAATTATCTCAGTTGATTTAGAAGCGGGCAGACAGGTACCCATCACCCTCATTTTCAGAAAATGACATGAAAAAACAACCTTTAATTTTTTTCAAAAGCACAAGCATGATACAATAACGAGATTATTCTTCGAAAGAAAATGGATTTCTAAAAATGTAGCTGCCCACTCCATATCAATTTCTTAGAAAAATAAAAATTCTTTTTTCAAAAACTGCAGAAAATAAAAAGCCTTTTTTTCAAAAACTGCAGCACTCTCTCCATCCTCACCACCATGCAACGGACATTCCAATTATCTTCACAACGATAAGAAAGCTAGATTTAAAACTCATGACACAACGATGCGATTATTACAGCATTATTCTAAAAATAGCATCTGCCAACTCCACTTCAGATTCGTTTCAAAAGCGCCCACTCTATCCTTGTGTCTTTTTTGAAAAATAGGCCACTCCCTCCATACTGTCACAATGATGAGATTATGATAAAAAATAACGGCATTATTGTGAAAAAGCAGCTCTCCACACCACACCACTTCAGTTCCCATAAAAGCTATCAATCCCTCCACGTCTTTTGACAAAAGCCAGCCACTCTCTCCATCATCGCCACCTCGCTAGGGTCATCAATTCCCGAAAACGACGGGACCAATTGCACGGTTGCCCCAATAGGGGATTGATATGTGAAACTGTTAATCCATCAATATCTAAACGGTTAGATATCACTATCAATATCACAACAAAGAAATCGAAAAGGAAGAGACTATCGCACAAAACGACGAGACGAATTGCCCAGTCATGCAAGGTTGCCCTGATAGGGAATCTCTGTTAAACCGTTGTTCAAGAAAGGAGGCATATAGCCGTTGAAAGATTTGACCGATTGGTTATTTCTCTTTGAAACGGTTGTTGAGGAAACCATATATATCCATTGATAGATATAGCTGTAGAATAATTTAGAATCTGGTAAAGATTTTGAAAAAATCAACAAAGATTTATCAGAATTTTGTTTACACAGTATTTTGTGTGTTTTAAGGGTTTTTGATAGTGCTGAATCTATTTCTACTATCAAAAATGCAATTTAAACACTCCAACTACCTTATTTAAAATTTTTTTTTTTATCAGATTTCGGCAAAAAAAACTGTCATCCATGCCATATGCTGGGTAGACAACTTCGATAAATATATATCCATTTAGAGAAACAATATATATAAATATATCGAAGTTTGCAAAAAAATTACATTTGGTCTGATCAGACATGTCTGGTCTTGTCTGCCTGGTTGGAATTGTTCCTTGTCATGTCTATCTGTTGTCTGATATGTCTATGTCTGGTATGATATGCATGATTGGACTTCTATGTGTGCTCTGGTGTCAGGGTTTTAGTTTGTGCATGTGCCTCTGTGTGAGTCTCATTGTATTCCAAGTCGTTCATGTTATATTATGTGACAGGGACGAGACAAACAATTTCCCATGTTCAAAGGAATGGTGGCCGAGTTGCACACTGTTCTATCTCCGTAATGGATTTTTTTAATTTCATGTATATATTATTATTTTATTTGCCCTCTGCTTTTGTCTACCCTCATAGATATTTTAAATTCATTTCAGCTATTGCAATGTATATGTATGTATCTCAAATCTCATGCAAATTATTTGATGGATCTCATATCTCATTCATTCCTTTCATTTTTTTTTTATGGATAGGAACATCCAACTAAAGAGTTGAGCTGAACTGGTAAAGCATAATCATTGCTTTTGGTTGATAATTCGCAGCGATTCAATTACAGGTACATTTTAGCTAAACTCTGTTTTCAAGACAAACCGTACCCCTTTCGTTTCAGTTTTTTTTTCTTGTTAATCTCTTCGGCCCTGTAATATGGAAATTTAGGCTTTTTTCTTATTTTTCTGAAAGCATTTTCTACTAAAAGTTATGAATCAATCCCATCTTTATTGTTCAGATTATCGTATCCATCCTTTAAATTACTACAGTTCTCTATTCATTACTTCTATCCAATCACTACCATTAGATTTTGGGTTTGTAGGATTTGTATACATTTGTGATAATTTTGTTCCTTTTCTCGGTGGCTTGTCTTCAGGATGAAGAGTCCTATGTTTAGTGGTTCTGCTTGTCATTCGAATATTGTTTTCTGTTGTAAGGGAGTTGGATCACTGATCTCGTGATTTCTGAAACTATAGTCTCCTAAGAAGTTTGGAGATGTATGTATATCAGACTCATCCCGTGATTTTGAAACTGGTTTCTTCAAAGTGAAATATGTGATTTCGGTTTCTTCAAAGTGAAATATGTGATTTTTGGTTTCGGGACTTTTTAGGATTGTCTAATTATTTTCTTGACAATTAGCAGTTGCCTCAAAAGGTGTAAAGAGAGACCAATAGAATTTTTAAATCAAAAAAATTGTACAAGAAAATAGCAAGTTTTTTTTGTCTATTTTTTTCTTGAGTTTATAGTATGTAATTATATTAGGTCATTACAATTGCATGGTAGAATATTATTTTGGAAAAAATAAATTTAAACAAAAGCCAAAGTTACATAAATTTTAGAATTATTAATTTCTATATAAAATGAATCTGTACATTTACATTAACAAGACAAATGTTAATTTAAATAAAAAAAAAATTATATTTATATATTTAATAATTTATTTTTATTATATTTTTTACACACATTGAAATAAAACCAACTAATTCCAAACATAAATACTATCTCAACAAAATCTAAAACCAACTCTAAATTTATTTCAAGTAAGCAGGATCTTCATTAATCTATATTTACAATGTCGTTTTATTTATATTTATATACTTGCATAAACTTATTTCAATACATAATTAAAGGTATCGTTTGACGCAATGAAGCTGAGATTATCACAGCCGGCTTCCACAAAATATATGGTTTATATCATCGAATTACATGATTATTTTCAACGTACGTCACAACCCCCAATTAGCCATGTGGAGATGAATTTCTCCAGGGGAAGTGATTGCTAGGCATATGTATGTGAGTACCAAACATTCACAACAGGATATCTTAAAGTTCAAACAAATTTAAAAAGAAATTCTGCCAAAATCAAAATTTTAGTTCACACTTTCTCTCAAATACACATCTGACACCAACTGTGACAACCTCATTAAGAGTTAACTAGCCACAACCAGTTAAAAGACAATTGGCTTAATTGTTTATTTTTATTTTTATTTTTCTTGGAAAGAAAGACTTATTTGTAATTGTTCTTGAAACAAAAGTATTATTTTATTTTGTTACTGAGTTAATAAGACGAGCAAGTGAATGAAAAGGAAATCCTTTAAGCTGCTGGTGAAAGTTTCTAAGAATAGGAGGTGGTTGGGAATAGTTGGAAAAACAGTTACCTACCCTCTGGAATAAAATGGAATCCCAGGAGAGAGGTGGGGGTTCTGTGAAATTTGGAAAATATGGTGAAGAATTTTCTAGAGCTGGGTGGAAGACCAGTTGAGAATAGCTTCTGCAACCCTTGTAAACTAGATTACCTGTATTGTGACTAGATTGGCCATCCAGAGGTCACAACAGAAGAATTATCCACTGTTACCCATGGCACCGCCCAGAATTTTGGAGCTAGGGGGCAAGAGGAGGACGTCATTGCCTCCCTTGATGGTTGGGAGGAACACAATTTAAAGGGTTATTGTTCCTTTTTAGATAAGTGTTCAATAACTAGAACTTTATGAATACAGGTTAACTTTTTTTTTTAGAAATTGCAGAAAAATTAGACTTTTCATGGTTTTTACTCGTTAAAGATTTTTTCTACCAGTAAGTTCTGAATGTTCTAGCACTGCCAAGGTACCTGTCTAGCAATTCTCAGTAAATTGGAAGTTGCCAGATAACCTGGTATGTTAATACTCTGTGTATTGGAAAGAAAGATTGTATGCTAGATTCAACATCTTTCTACTTCTGTAATAATACTATGTGTAGCGAACAAGAGAATTGCAAAGCTGAATTTACTTTCTTTCATAATAAGATTCTTATTGGGACGTGTCAAGGGGGTTTTATATTTTATTTTAAGAACAAAACTCTATGAATAGATTAGCTGTGTTTATAAAACGAAAGGAAAACAAGAAATACAAAATTTAATACTGATTTTAAATTACTGTACGAGTAAACAATGATAAATTTACTTTCCAAACAGTGTTATTGAAGTAAATCTAAATTAAGGAGGTACTGAACTTATGGAACTGGGTCTGGGTTGAAACCCTGCCTTGCTCCTGTTAGCTTTATAAAAACTATACGCGGCCCTTTAAACGGCGAACTGGTGCCGTAAGACCTAAGCAAGTTTTCAACAATTAAATAGTGTGAAAAGAAGTATGCAAGACAACCAAAACCCTCTGTTTCAAGTCGTGATATCAGAGAAACTCTTTGCAAGAAACTGTAGAAACCCACAATGTTGAAAACACAGAGCGACATAAAACTTCATTGCATTTAACGAATACTATCGTATTGGATAGAACAATATGTTTATCTGAAACCATGAGAAAAAGAAACCATTGCGCAGTGAGACAGTAACATGAGCGAAAGTTCATAATACAATAGAGGAAGAACGCAAGGCCAGAACGCCACAATGCTATAATGAATATTGCTACACCACAAGGAGGCCCACAACTATTCACACGTTTTCTTACACTATTCCTGCCGATACGAGTCAATAGGAGATAAACAATACTTACAGCTGCTCTTTAAAAAAGAACATACTTTAAAGTGCTGGAAACTCTCGTCTACCAATTCTGCGAACTCGTAAAGGGAAAAGAACCTCAAATCAAGAAAAGAGTAATGGATTGGGTTTATGAGCTCTTACCTTACAACTAGACCCAACACTTTCATGAGCCATATGCCTTCTCTTTATACTTTTTACCTTATCCTTTCCTTGTTTACAACCCACCCACCTGCTAGAAAGAAATAGACCTGTAGCCCTAGACCAGGAATCATGTAGTCAGTGAGTCAATAATCTATATACCTTACCCCCGAGTACCGCACCTGTGTATTACAGGCAAATCGACCGTCGAATTCGAAAACCTCAAATTACTAATCAAGATTTTAAAATAGTTACATAGTTCAAAAAATCGCCACAATCCATAATTGTCATACATATTGAACTCGACACTCACGCAGAGCTAAATATTATAAAAGAACTAGACTGTGCAGTTAAGCAAACCCTAGGCAATAGTATTTTGTACTCAAGACATAACTATTATGCAAGCTTGGAGCCGCCACACTAGTACTCGTATCATCATAGGCTACCCATTAATGGATGATGAAGTCATATTAGCTACAGAAGAGATTTAAACTCGAGGAGCCGAGGGAAGGGTTTAGCGAGACTTCCTAACCTACAAGAAAACCACCGGGTTAGAAACTTAATAAACTCATAGGTCAGGAAAGGACTAGCAAAAGGATAACCGAGCCAGAAGAGAAAGTCTCGAAATAGCTACTCCGTCACAACATCCATTGTCATTTTTCCCGACCAATTCTAAAAAAATATGACGAGGTTAAAAAGAAATATCCTTAAACATTCAAAAGCCAAACCGAGACTACAACTTAGCTTTGAAAACCCCGAATCGTGAAAAGGTTATAGGGTGCAAATTCCTATTCCCATACCTATCGAAGATGTAGTGGATAACTTGGTCGAAGGACGAGAGCAAGGAGCAAGCGCAAGGAGCAAGTGTTCGCTCAAAGGTGAGCTTAGCAACCCAGAAGAAGAATCATGATACCAGGGTAAACACAAAAAGAAATGGAAGTTAAACCGTAACCTAATGGTAGCAAACCGGAAAATGCTCGGGAAGGCATGTCGAGGAATGTTTACCATAAAACCGCAGAAATCTATTCCATATAAACCGCAGTGAAGTCGAACCAACTAGCGCACAACCCGGGAGAGAGCGATACCGAGAAAACTACGTATCGGTCGTAGACTCCAGTTGTTTTCCCTCTCCATCTCCCTAGAAATTGAGGTGAGAATCACAACTATCCCAAAACATAATAACCCTATACAACATTGCTATAGAAGTTGACACCTATGCCTCGTCAAGAGGATTTAAGCGCCATGTGGAATGACTAGCAGTCCAAAAACAGGACGCTGCAATTAAGTTTAAAATTGTATAGGGTTCGTTGATTAATGCCCAACAAAATTCGAGACACTCGACTCGAGTAGCAATTAACAAATCCTGCACTGGTACATAGATATTATATGCGCAATTATTTCCGCATTCAAACACACGTAACATTCCCATGTGGGGCTTTACCAAGATTAAAACCATAACAATCACCAAATCGATTATATATTTATATTTGCAATGATAACTACGTCATTTCAGAACGAATGGTTGGTGAATACATTGTAAGGTTAAAATCTGATGTAAATTTGGGTGGTGATAAATGTAAGTGTGAAATTAATTTTTTTTTCTTTATTATGTGTAAATAGTTGTGGATGTAAGTGACAAGTGGTATCAGAGCCAAGTTTCTACACTGGGCTCCTAAGGGTCTAGTAAAAGTTAAGTTGTGTATGTGTATAGTGCACTAAGAGGAAGCAAGAGAAATGAGGGAAGGCACGGAAAATCATTCACAACCAGAGGAGACTCAAGCCCCAACAGTTTTGAATCTAGAAATGTGGGTTCAATTAATTGTGGAACAACTAATAAATGAGTCGATTGCTTGCGGAACAATAGCAACAAATTGCATTTCTGCTAAATACGGTATAGAAACTCCAAGAGGAAATGATAAGAGTCCGGAGGGACAATGAGAGGTTGTTACAAGATCAAGAAAGGATCCTGAAGAGTTTTTTGGATAAAAAAAATCAGGAGAAAAGACACCCCAGTGTTGAGAAAGAGTTATTGACGGAATCAGAGGACCAACAAACTCAAAACAACACTGTTGGTAGAATTAAAAAGAGTCTCTCCCAGAAGAGAAAAAATAGGAATTTTAACGAGGTAGAGTCGGCTAATTTGTCTGACCAGCAATATCTTAAAAGATAGAAAGTGGAACTGCAAGGGGAATTTTGTAAAATTAAGCCACCAAAATTCGATGGTGAGGCAGAGGAGGCGGTTGAAGCCTGGTTAATAAATATAAATAAGTATTTCCAGGTATATGAATACAGCAGCAATCTGAAGGCCAGGTTGGCTATATAGCAGTTACGAGAAAAAGCCATCCTGTGGTGGGAAGAGGTGAAGAATGTATGTAGCATAGATGAACGCGACATCACATGGGAACTGTTCTAGTAGTACTTTAAGAATAAATACTTGACAGAAATATTCTATGATGACAAAGCTAAGGAATTCCATGATCTTCGATTGGGACAAATGACCATGGATGACTATGTTACAAAATTTACTTCCCTATTACGATACGTACCTTATCTCCGAGAAGAGAAAGCCAACGTGTAGAGGTTTTTAAGCAGTTTACCTGCTCATATGAGAGAGCGGATAGAATTTGTTAACCCTCAGACTATGGATGAGGCTATACGAAAAGTACGAATGTGCTATCAGCAGAATAAGGCCAAGGGTAAAGGAGGAAGGAGCTGGCAGCCAAAGAAAAATCAGAAAAATAACTCTACTTTTAAAGGCAGTAAAAACAAAAACTTTAAAAGCACAGCACGAAACTCTGTCAGCAAGAAGTTTGGTAAAACCATCAAAGAACCAAGTGGCCAGCTGAGATGAGGCCCACAGAAGCATAAAGCAAGCCAGATCAAGGGCAGATTTCTAAACCTCCTCTATAGCGCTGGGGCTGTGGGGAAGCTCATTATTATAAAAAATGTCCAGTAGAAAATCTGCAGGAGGCATCTACTGTGAGGAATGTGGCGCGTAACATACCTTGCATCAATGAAGCCTTGGAAGATCGGCAAGCCAATTTTCAGCGTACAATGATCGAGCTAGAAGGTACTTTACTAACTAAACCTGTTTCAATTTTGGTATATCGTGGAGCAAGTTTGAGTTATGTAAGTCCCAAGTTAGTGGAAATATGTAAATTAAAGGAACATAAATATAAGAATTCTTGGCTAGTACAACTAGCTACTGGCACAAAACGAAAGATAACAACAAAGGTTCCTAATTGCGTGCTGGAAGTGGCAGAACATCAGCTAGAGGTGGATTTAAACATCCTGCCACTGGGGTCATATGATGTCTTACTGGGTATGGACTGGTTGGAAATACAATGGACACTAGTGGACTGCAAAGAAAATATTATCTCTTTCAGAATGCAAGATGGTACGCAGAAAGAGATTTAAGGAATCAAAAAGCCTATACAATTACGACCAATAACAGCATCCCAGATGGGTAAGTGTATCAAGAAAGGATGCCAGCTGTATGCAATACAAATAGGATATGCAGACTCCAAGGAAAAGGCTCTGATAATGGAAGATATTCTTATGTTACAGGAATTCCTGGATGTATTTCTAGACGAAATTCCTAGTTTGCCACCCAAAAGAGATATTGATTTTACTATTGAATTGTTGTCGGGAGCCTCTCCGGTATCAAGAGCCCCTTATAGAATGAGTGTGTCAGAGTTAACAGAACTGAAGATACAGTTACAAGAATTTTTAGACAAGGGCTATATCCACCTAAGTGTTTCTCCTTGGGGAGCACCAGTTCTTTTCGTCAAGAAGAAAGATATAACATTACGTATGTGTATGGACTACAGGCAGCTTAATAAGTTGATTGTTAGAAAAAAATACCCCTTACCAAGGATCGATGATTTATTCAATCAGGTAAGAGGGGCTAAGGTGTTCTCTAAAATAGATTTAAGATCCGGGTATCATCATATTCGGATTAAGGATGAGGATATTTGCAAAATAGCATTCCATTGTTGTGCTGCACTTTGGATTGAAAAATGCACTAGCAACCTTTATGAGGTTGATGAATGGCATTTTCCATCAGTTTTTGGATAACTTTGTACTTATTTTCATAGATGACATACTGGTATACTCAAAAAGTGAGGCAGAACATAAGGAGCATTTGAGGATAGTATTGGAAATGCTGAGAAAACATCAGCTTAATGCTAAATTTAGCAAATGTGATTTCTTTAAAACAGAAATCCAATACTTGGGACACATTATATCAGCTGAAGGGGTAGCTATTGATCCCGAAACGATCAAAACCATCATGGAATGGTGAGTACCTCATAATGTGGCGGACATTAGATCATTTATGGGTCTAGCTGGGTATTATAGAAGGTTTATAGAAGGGTTTTCTAAAATTTCTTTTCCCATCACATCTTTGCAAAAGAAAGGAAAGCTTTTCAGATGGACGAAGGAATGTCAGGACAACTTCGAAAGGCTGAAACGACTCCTAACTATAGCCCCAGTATTGAAGGTAGCTGACCGGTCTGTACTGACGTAAGCAAGGAAGGAATTGGAGCAATACTAACTCAAGAAGGTAAAGTAATAGCCTACGAGTCAAGGAAGTTGAAAGATCATGAACAGAGATATTCTTCTTATGACTTGGAGCTTACCGCAGTAGTGCACGCCCTCCGAGTATGGAGGCATTATCTACTGGGTAAAAGGTTTGTACTTAAAACATACCATAACAACTTGACTAACTATTTTAAGCAAGGATATTTAAATTCTAGACAGGCAAGGTGGAGTGCCTTTTTGAGTGAATTTGACATAGACATACAACATGTTAAGGGGAAGGAAAATAGAGTTGCCGACGTGTTAAGAAAAAAACTGCATGGTATTTTTTCCCTATACTTTAATCAGTTGGAAAGTCAGTTGCCGGAAAAATTAAGGGAGGAAGCCCAGAAAGACCTAGAATATAAATTCTTGTGGCAGAAAATGGAGGATGATAAGAAGCATGGCAAGGCAACAGCGTATGGAAGGAATGAAGGGCAGATGTTGACTTTCCGAGGAAGAATCTATGTGCCTAACCGCGCAAGTCTTAAGGAGTTGATCCTAAATGAATTTCACCACGAAAATTACGCTGGCCATCTAGGATATCAAAATATGCTCACTGCAATAAGAAAGGTATATTATTGGCCAGGTATGCGTAAGAACATTGCAGAATATCTAAGCAAATGTTTGGAATTTCAGCAAGTGAAAGTGGAGTGTCAGCATCCTGTAGGGTTATTACAGCCCATACCCATTCCTGAATGGAAGTGGGAGGTTATCTCCTTAGATTTCATCACAGGTTTACCACGAACAAAGAAGCAGAATGATTCTATTATGGTAGTGGTGGAAAGATTGAGAAAATATGCCCATTTCATACCTGTGCAATCTACCTACAAGATGGTACAAATTGCGGATATATTCATGAAGAAGATCTTTAGGTTGCATGGCATACCTAAAACTATGATTTCAGATTGGGATGTTAGGTTCACATCTGCATTTTGGAAGACTTTGTTTTCTGGAATAGGAACCCAGATACACTTTAGTACTACCTATCATCCTCAGATTGATGGGTAGACAGAACAGGTAAACCAAATTATGGAATACATGTTGCGCATGTATGTGATGCAACAGCCAACCAAGTGGGAAGATTACTTGAACCTTGTGGAGTTTTCATACAACAATGGGTATCAGGAGTCTCTGAAAATGAGCCCCTTTGAAGCGTTATATGGTAGGAAATGTTGTACGCCTATAAAATGGAGCAGTCTTGAAACAAAATTACTGTTGGGACCTGAAATGTTGGTTGAAATGGAAGATGAGGTAAAAAGAATAAGGCATAATTTGAAGGCTGCGCAAGATAGGAAAAATATTTTTACAGACAGGAAAAGGTCCTACCATGAATTCGGGATAGGGGACCATGTATACGTAAGAATTAAGCCTAAAATAAGTACCATGAGGTGGAGCTCTTGTGCTAAACTGGCTCCTCGGTACTGCAGTCCTTTCCAAATATTGGAAAGAGTGGGACTAGTAGCCTCTAGATTGGCTTTGCCCAACCATATCCGAGTACACAATGTATTCCATGTATCCTTGTTGAAGCGATATGTACATGATGAGAAACATGTAATTCATTGGCAGAATATTTAGGTAGAACCGGACGTAGAGTTTCTGGTAGAGCCGCAATGCATACTTGATCGAAGAGAAATTGAACTCCACAAAAGAGTAGTTATCCAGGTGAAAGTGCAGTGGAAGCACTTTGGACTGGATGAAGCTACTTGGGAGGATGAAAAATTTATGTAGGAAGCATACCCGTAACTCTTTGCAGAGATGGGCTGAAACACTGAGGACGGTGTTACTTCTAGGGGGGGAAGATGTGACAGCCTCATTAAGATTTAACTAGCCTCAACCAGTTAAAAGACAATTGGCTTAATTGTTTATTTTTATTTTTATTTTTCTTGGCAAGAAAGACTTATTTGTAATTTTTCTTGAAACAAAAGTATTATTTTATTTTGTTACTGAGTTAGTAGGAGGAACAAGTGAATGAAAAGGAAATACTTTAAGTTGTTGGTGGAAGTTTCTAAGAATAGGAGGTGGTTGGGAACAGTTGGAAAAGCAATTACCTACCCTCTGGGATAAAATGGAATCCCAGGACAGAGGTGGGGGTTCTGTGAAATTTGGAAAATAGGGTCAAGCATTTTCTAGAGCAAGGTGGAAGACCAGTTGAGAATAGCTTCTGCAACCCTTGTGAACTAGATTACCTGTTTTGTGACTGGATTGGCCATCTAGAGGTCATAGCAGAAGAATTATCCATTGTTACCTATGGCGCCATCCAGAATTCTCAAGCTAGGGGGCAAGAGGAGGATGTCATTGCCTCCCTTGATGGTTGGGAGGACCACATTTTAAAGGGTTATTGTTCCTTTTCAGACAAGTGTTCAATAACTGGAACTTTATGAATACAGGTTAACTGTTTTTTTAGAAATTGCAGAAAAATTAGACTGTTCATGGTTTTTACTGGTTAAATATTTTTTCCACCAGTAATTTTTGAATGTTCTAGCGTTGCCAAGGTACCTGTCAAGCAATTCTCAGTAAACTAGAAGTTTCCAGATAACCTTGTACGTTAATACTCTATGTAGTGGAAAGAAAGATTGTATGTTAGATTCAACTTCTTTCTACTTCCGTAATAATACTATGTGTAGCGAACAAGAGAATTGCAAAGCTTAATTTACTTTATTTCATAATAAGATTCTTATTGAGACGTGTCAAGGGGGTTTTATATTTTATTTTAAGAACAAAACTCTGTGAATAGATTAATTGTGTTTATAAAACGAAAGGAAAATAGGAAGTACAAAATTTAGTACTGATTTTAAATTACTATACTAGTAAACAACAATAAATGTACTTTCCAAACAGTGTTATTGAAGTAAATCCGAATTAAGGAGGTACTGAACTTGTGGAACTGGGTGTGGGTCGAAACCCTGCCATGCTCCCATTCGCTTTATAAAAACTATACGCAGCCCTTTAAACAGCGGACCGGTGCTGTAAGACCTAAGCGAGTTTTCAACAATTAAATAGTGTGAAAAGCATTCTGTAAGACAACCAAAACCCTCTGTTTCAAGTCATGATATCATAGAAACTCTTTGCAAGAAAATGTAGAAACCCACAATTTTGAAAACACAGAGCGACATAAAACTTCAGTGCATTTAACGATTACTATCATATTGGATAGAACAATATGTTTATGTGAAACAATGAGAAAAAGAAACCGTTGCATAGTGAGACAATAACCTGAGCGAAAGTTCATAATACAATAGAGGAAGAACGCAAGGCCAGAACGCCACAACGCTATGATGAATATTACACTAACAGTGGAGGCCCATAATTTTTCATACATTCTCTTACACTATTTCGGTGATACGGGTCAATAGGAGATAAACAATACTTACAACTAGCTCTTTAAAAGGAATATACTTTAAAGAAGTGGAAACTCTGTCTACCAATTTGAAAAAACTCGTAAATGGAAAATAACCCTCAAATCAACAAAAGGGTAAATGAGTACCAGACTCAGGAATACAAAGAAATCGACTGTCAGAATTCGAAGGCCTCAACCACATTAATCAGTACCTTAAAATAGTTACATAGTTCAAAAAATCACCACAATCCATAATTGCCATACATATTGAACTGAGACGAAGCTCAAAGAGCTAATATTATAAAATAAATAGACTCTACGAAGCTACAAACCCTATGCAGAGTATTCCAGACTCAAGACATAACTATTATGCAAGCTTTTGGAGGCACGACTACCTAATACTCGTATCAGCACAGGGTACTTGTGAATGGACGATGAAGTCATATTAGCTGCAGGAAGAGATTTAAACTCAAGGAGCTGAAGGAAGGGTTTGGTGAGACATCCTAACCTACAAGCAAACCACCTGGTTAGAAACTTAATAAAATCATAGGTCAATAAAGGACTGGCAAAAGGATAATCTGAGCTAGGAAGAGAAAGCCTTAAATAACATACCTCTTGAGGGTTCCAGTCTCGTGAAGCCTAACCAATTCTGAAAAAAATATGACAAGGGTTAGTAGAAATATCCTTAAACATTCAAAAAGCCAAACCGAGATTACAACTTAGCCTTGAAAACCCTGAATAGTGCAAAGGTTGTCGAGTAAGTTCCCATGCCTGTCAAAGATGCATAGGGGTTTTGTTGTAAACTCGGAAGAAGAATCATGATGAAGTTGTGGCAAACACATAAAAAGAAATGGAAGTTAAAACCAGAATTGAACAGAGAAAAAAAAAACTGGAAAACGCTCGGAAGGCGTGTCGAGGGAATGCTTACCATAAAACCAGAGAAATCTACGCCATATAAACCAAAGCGGAGTCGAACCAGCTAGCGCGCAACTGGAAGAGAGATAATGCTGAGAAAACTAGTTGACTGGTTGTAGACTCCAGTTGTTTGCCCTCGCCATCTCCATAGAAATCGAGGCGAGAATCACACCTGTCCCAAAACTTAATAACCCTTTACAGCATTTCTAGAGGAGTTGACACCTACGCCTCGGTGAGAGGAGTTAAGCACCATGTGGAATGACTAGCAGTCCAAAAACAGGACACTGCAATTAAGTTTAAAATTGTATACAATTCATTGATTAATTTCCAACAGAATTTGAGACACTCGACTCGAGTAGCAATTAACAAATCCTTCACCAGTACATAGATATTATATGCACAATTATTTCCACATTCAAACACACGTAACATTCCCATGTGAGGCTTTACCAAGATTAAAACCATAGCAATCACCAAATCGATTATATATTTATATTTGCAATGATAACTACGTCATTTCAGAACAAATCGTTGGTGAATACATTGTAAGGTTAAATTCTGATGTAAATCTAGGTGGTGATAAATATAAGTGTGAAATTAATTTATTTATTTTTTACTATGTGTAAATAGTTGTGGATGTAAGTGACACCAACCCATAAAAGCCCTGGACATATGTCATTTGAACCCCGAAGTTGAGCAGCTTACATTTTTCCAATCTTGATTTCGATATCATGATGCACACCAGGTAAGCGGCTAATACGGAACTACATTGCATAAAGTAATATTCACTCCACCCTTTAAAATGAGACAAGGGTTTCGTAAATGGAATAGATAGTCGAATTGTATAAACCCTATCTAACTAATCGAACAAATAGCAACTAAACATCGAAGCACGAAAATTTAATGCAAACCCCCAAAAAAATCAAAGATCAGCACCCTGATCACAGCAAAAAATTTAAAGCAAAAAACCAAAATACAAAGGTTTTCCCCGATGTTAGTTCTAGCAACAAGATTTTACAACCATTCAATAAGTTTAAGCTTTTCCGAGTCCAATAGATTTGTATATTCTAACTGCATAATAAAATAAACTTGATTGTTTCACGCACCAAAGCTAATGATTTCTTCGATTTGTAGGCCAGTATAACCCAACAAAATGAAAAAACATTTTCCTGTTGTAAATTTATGAATGAAATAACAAAAAATTAATTATAAATTTATGAATGGAATTCCTGAAATATTACTAAACCATACTATTTAGCAAAATTTCATGCTACAGTTTTTCTTTCCTACTAAATTTACTATTTCCTACTAAATAGTAATTACTATTTAGTGTTTCTAAATTTCAGTAATATTTATTTAGTAAAATATTAAAATTAAAATTTAATAAAAGCCTAAAAAATGTGTGTACACTAAGAAAGGTATAGTATCTTATCTTCCTTGTAAAAACAAATATTTTCTCTATTAAACATGACTATGACTATGTAACTACTAACCTAGGCATATAAATTAAATTGTATTTGGTAAAAAAATTATAAAATTAAATTCAATTATAACTTTATTTAAAATAATAATAATAATAGTTGTTATCATTATTATTATTATTAACCATTTAAATAATTAAGAATATATACATTTTAAAAAATCATGTAACAAGATTCTTAACCATGGAGATTCACTCCTACTTTATCATCAATATTCTTAATTTGTAAATAGGTTTGGGCCAATCATGCCAGGGCTTATCAATACCACATGCCAAAAAAAACATAACTCATTACATATTACATTTTCTTAGTCAATGAATTTAATTAAAAGGGAAAAAAGGGTAGCCCACCCAGGGTAGAATAGACATTGATTGGGTGTATTGTTAAGTAACTCTGTGATGTGAAGGTCGTCCCTTCAAAACCTTCTGGGCACAAATCCAGTCATGTTAAGGGATGACCCGAAACCTTGTGGGCACAAATCCAGTGATGTTAAGGGATGACCGAGTGAAATCCCGAGGTGATTTTGAGGGCACAAATCCAGTCATGTTAAGGGATGACCTAGTGAAATGCTGAGATGATTTTGAGGGCTTATATGCCTCTCCATTGCATTTTCTCAAGCCACGGGTTAAGCCTACAACTTGACAAAGAAAAAGGAAAAAATGGTATAAGAAATTTAGATATATATTTCAACCTTTGATTTGTGTATACTGCTACAATTTTATAACCATCTAACTTTAGAGGGATCAAATACATTTAGAATTTTTTCTTGCTAACCCACTTAAACATGTGAAAAATATGTATATAATACTTAAGTATATTAATGATTAGATAATTTTATTTTAAAGTGAAAATAAAATAAATAACAAAATATAAGAGCTTTTAAAAAAAAAAAAAAACTTTAATTAAAATATAAAATATAAAATTTTAACTAAATTAGCAAAATAAAAACAAAATAGAAAGAATAAAGTTGTTTTCAGAAAAAGAAGAATATTATCGAATATTTTACATTTAAATTTAGTAATAAAAGAAAATTAAGATATTATTAAAAGATGACTAATTTTTTTTATTGCTTTGTCAAGTGGCTTAAGCTTATCAGAGATTACATCGAGCTTGACATGTGATTATATGTGGCTCTAGAAACCGTAACCGTCAAAATCACCACCCGCCTTGGCCAAACCAGCACTAAGCAAACTGGGTTTAACTTGTCTCCTCCTCTAGCACTAACTTGATCCTCAAGTGGCTGTGCTAATAAGACTTGACAAAAGATGACTAACTTTAAATGCAACAATATTTATTAATAAAATAAAAATAAATTCTCACAAATTTTATTTTAAATTTTGAAACTAAACATTTTTTAATAAATTTATATATATGCACATTAAATTACAATTTTTAAATATTTATTATAGCATCTATTTTTCTAAAATACTTTCATATATTCTTTAAAAGTAAATATGAATTTGATATATTCTTTAGGAGTAAATATGAAAAATTGTTATCTCATATTATTTTTTAAAATAACAAAATAATACTTATATTAATTTTTTTTTTAATTTCTAAATCTCTAAAATAGTTTTTTCATTCCAAAATAGATAAGACTATTAACTTAAATATATTAAAACTGATACCAACAACTAAAATAAGAAAAAAAAATTATTCTTAAAATTATTTTACACTGTAATCAAATCCATTTAAACTAATTTAAGAGTTGAGATAAAAATTCCAAAATCAAAATTTATTATGATATATCTGTAACCATCAAATGCGTTGTTCTGGAGTCCGTATCAAAAAACATTATGAATACACAATATTACTACACAATAACGGTTTTAAAAATTTGTATATATTCTGTCCAGTGAAAAAACAGGCTTTAAAAAATGTATAATTATGGGAAAAAGAGGCGATCGAATTCATCACAACGTTGTTGTTTATTGATTATTGAGGTTGAGATTAAGAAATTGGTTAGAATTTGCTTATTTTTTCAAAAATTTTAATATAAAAGGTTTATTGATTATTGAAATAGAGGTTAAAAAAATTGTTAGAATTTGATTATTTTTTTCAAAAATTTTAATATAAAAAGTGCTTAATCTTATATTTATGGTGGAAATATATTTAAACTAATCCAACTTTCTCAAAATTCTCTTAAATTTTATCAAAATCTTAAAAAAAAATTCTATGATTTTCTAACAAATATGAAACCACATTCCCATTCCTATCCCGTATATTTTTTATCCATTATGTTCGGACGTTATTGGTATGAGTTTTCATCATTGAGAAAGGATAAAGCCTTTTCCTCTTCCTTTTATAGCTGATGATCACAATATTACGCGATTTCATTATATATAGACATATTTTTCCTCCTATTTTCAAATTTTTTTTTATGGCTTTTGTTAACCAAATGAAGATAAAATGACAATTTCTCTTTCTTTCTTTTTTTGTCAATCATGAGGTCACCGTAGTTTACAATCTACAGCCATTTTTGTTAAAAAAATGAGGATAAATTGACTATTAACCAAACCAAATTCACATTTATGTTTTTCACTCGGTCTGCCAGTTTCACACAATACGTGTGCGCGGGAAGAGTTGCCCAACTTACGTCACGTTGAAATTTGATAATCACTACATATTTTTTATGAGGGGTGTCATTTTTAGGTACGCTAACATTTTGAATGGCAAAAGACACCTCTAGAAAGAAACATGAATTTCTGAAAAATATAAATTTCTTTCTTAGATGAAAATGACACCTCCCATAAAAAAATACCAGAATACCAGATCTCGACCTTTTAAACATTTTGAAAGGAAAAAGAAACTTCCAGAAAGTGTTAAAAATATGACAACAAATGTAAATAATGTAATTTTGGGCAAATTACTTATTACCTGTAAATTGTTTGAGTAACGAAATGAAGTTAGAATAACGAAATAGCTCAAGTTAAATTGGATGGCCCGAGAGGCTTGTAAAATGTAGAGAATCATTTTGATTAATAGAATTTCCAATCCCTTGCTCCGTGGAGGTTTCCATGACACCATCACGTAAAGAAATGTGTTTTCCTGTTATGTGTGTTTTTATTCAGTTTCTCATTCAGTTTTAATTTTCCTTTTTCGTTTAAATGAATTTCTTGGTTCAATAAGTGGTATCGGAGCTTAACAAAGTTGCAATTGTGCTGGATTATAAAAACCTTTGCCTCTATTCAAAATCAAAGAGCATTTGTAATCACCATGAAAGAAGTCTGATCATTTGCATTTGTAACCACCATGAGAGAAGTTTGAACATTTGCGTTTGTAACCACCGTGAGAGAAAGAAGTCTACGCACGCTGGAGTGGAGCCCAAGCTTGAGGGAAGGACCATCCAATGTTGGATTTGATTAACGCTGATTAACGCTGTAGAAGTCTACTGTGGGTTGCCATCCACTAGAAAAAGAAGGTTGTCGAGGACCGTGACAAGAGATTGCAGAGGGAGAGACCGTTGCCACCTCGATTTTCCATCCAACAGAATCTGCTGGAGAAAGAAGCTCGCTGACTGTCAAGAATAATCATGGTCCCTGTTGCCGACAGAAGAAAATTTTAATTTTTCTTGGCTGATTGTCAAAGCCGGTAAAAAGAAGAAGTTGGGTTTATTCAGCACTGCTGGTAGAAGAAAGAGTTGCCGAGTTACATTGTGCCAGGTGGTCTCAGGAGTCTCGGTAATTTATTTCTCAATTTCAAAAATGTGAAATTCTATATATGAATCTGTTGAGGAAATTTTTTTTTGGAAATCTCAGAGTTATTTGTTGAATAAGGTTCTGCAATTCTGAAACCTTTGGGTGATTTAATTGAATAAGGTTCTGTAATTCTGAAACCTTTGGGTGATTTCAGAGTCAATTTTTTTTTATAAAAGATAATTTTAAGAATTCTGGAAATTTGATAGCTTAAAAATTCTAGAAATTGGAATAGAGAAGTTTTCTAGCGGAGGAAATTGGAATAGTTTTTGAAATAGTTTTTTTCTGGAAATTTAAAACAAGAAGAAAATCATATTCTGGAAATTTAAAACAAGAAAGGAATTATGAAGATTGGAAGCTAGAAATAAACCCTAGCTCAAAAAGGAGAAACAATAAATTTTTTTTGAAACCCTAGTTGAAAATTTAAGAGAGAAAGGAAAATCAGGAATCAAGAGTAGAAATATTAGTAGGAAGAAATGGCAAAAATGACAAATGCAAAGTTCGAGGTGGATAAATTCAACAGGAAAAACAATTTTGCATTATGGAAACTGAAGGTTAGGGATTTGCTGGTGCAGCAAGGGTTGCACAAAGCATTAGACAGGGTAAAGAAAAAACCGGCAAGTATGACAGATTTGGACTGGGAGGACTTGGATTCCTGAGCTCTCAATACTATTCGGTTATGTTTGGCAGATGAATTTCTCTTTAATACTGTTAAAGAGAGTACACCTGAAGGGTTGTGGGAAAAACTGGAAACATTTTATATGACTAAATCTTTGACAAATAAAATCTATTTAAAAAGACAATTGTACAATCTTCGGATCAAGGAGGGTACAAAAATTGCAGAACATTTAAATGTTTTTAATACGCTTATTTTCCAGTTGTCAGATATGGAAGTTAAAATGCAGGAAGAAGACAAGGAAATAACCTTGTTGTGTTCTCTGCCTGAGTCATGGGACCACTTAGTAACTTCAATCAGTTTGACTACTGCCGATTCATTAAAATTTTAATCTGTTATGGGTGCTCTTTTTTCTGAATAAGTATGAAGGAAATCTAGTATTGAGACATCTGCACCAGAAGCCATGGTAGCCAAAGGTCGGTCAAAGGAAAGAGGGGAGAAATCAAGAGGTTCTTCCAGATCGAATTCAAAGGGTGGCAAGAAGTGTAAATCCAAATGCTGGTACTGCAACAAAATTGGACACCTCAAGCAAGATTGTTGGAAACGGAAGGAGTCGGAAAACCATAACAAGGAAGCAAATCAAGTTGAATTAGGTATGGTTGATGAGGTTTTAATTTCTGAAGCTCTCCCTATTTTTAATATCTCTCAAGATGCTAAAAATTGGCTATTAGACTCTAGTGCTTCTCATCAAATGAGTCTGCACCGAAGTTGGTTTACTTCATATGAAACTGTAAATGATAGTTTTGTATTCATGGGAAATAATGCCTCTTGTCAGACTGTTGGGATTGGTAATGTAAAAATTAAAATATATGATGATATAGTTAAAACATTATTTGATGTTAGGCATGTACCTGATCTAAATAAAAACTTGATTTCCTTGGGAGTTCTGGATTTGAATGGATATAAATTTACAGGTCAGAATGGAGTGTTGAAAATCTCAAAAGGAGTCATTGTTGTTATGAAGGCTGAAAAGATTGGAAATCTGTATAGACTCAAGGGAAGCACTCAAGTTACTGAAGTAGCAATCATATTAGAAAAAGCGGAAGAAGGTTCTCGCCTATGGCATCAGCGATTGGGTCACATGAGCGAGAAATGTCTTTAGGTACTGTTGAACCGCAGGTTGCTTCCTGATTTGAAATCCTTGAAGTTGGATTTTTGTAAACATTGTTTTTTTTTTTTTAAATGTAAACAAAGGTTTAAGACTGGAAATCATAATAGTAAACACATTTTAGATTACATTCATTCCGATCTGTGGGGACCATCTCCTACATTGTCTTATGGAGGTGCATTATATTTCTTAACATTCATTGATGATTTCTCCCTGAAATTTTAGGTCTATATGTTGAAAAAGAAAGCTGATGTATTTAATTTTTTTTTTTAATTTAAAAAAATGGTGGAAAAGATAACAGGAAAATCAATTAAGTTTTTAAGAACTGACAATGGCGGCAAATTTACTTCTTTATAATTTGAACAATTCCATAAGGATGAAGGGATTGTAAGACATAAAACTGTTATCTATACTCATCAACAAAATGGTGTTGTTGAACGAATGAATCAAACTCTTATGGAAAGAGCCAGAAGCATGATCAGCAATGCTAACCTGCCAAAGGAGTTGTGGGCAGAAGCAATAGCCACTGCTTTTTATTTAGTTAACGGATCACCTTCGGTTGCAATAAACTGTAAAATTCCTAAAGAAGTTTGGTCAGGTCAGTCTTGTGATTATTTGCATTTGAATATTTTTGGTTGTGATGCCTATGCTCTTATTCCTAGAAATCTGCGTTCAAAGTTAGATCCAAAATCGAAATTTTGTGTCTTCGTTGGATATGATTATGCAGTGAAGGGATATAGGTTGTGGGATCCTTCTTCATGAAAGATAGTGATTAGTAGAGATGTAGCATTTGATGAATATTATCTTCTAAAATCAAATGTTAGAAAAGTTGAATAGAAGAAAGTATCACAAAATCAACAAATTCAATTGGAGACTAAACCTTTTTTAGAATGTCAAAAGGAAGGAGATACTTCTGATGAAAAGAGTGAAGAAGAAAAGGAAACTGAAGAAATTCCAAAACCAACTGAGCAACCAGTCACTCTACGAAGGTCTACACGGGAAAGAAAAACACCTAAAAGGTATGAATATTCCACTTCATCCTTTGCATTGATTACTAGAGATGGGTAACCTTCATGTTATCAAGAGGTAGTAGATGATGCAAATAGCGAGATATGGAAAAAGGTTATGGAAGAATAAATGGATTCCTTAGCCAAGAACAATACCTGGGATCTTGTAGAACTTCCTGAAGGGAGAAGTGTTGTTGGGTGCAAATGGGTCTTCAAGTTGAAAAGAAAATTTGATGGAAGTATCGAGAGGTATAAGGCGAGATTGGATGGAAAAGGGTATTCTCAGGTTGAAGGTATTGATTTTCATGAGAGTTTTTCACCAGTAGTTAAACTTGTTTCTATTTGTACTGTGTTAGCACTAACTTCTTTACTTGACCTTGAGTTAGAATAGTTAGATGTTAAAACAACCTTTCTTCATGGTGATTTGGATGAAGAGATATATATGGATCAACCAGAAGGTTTTGTACAAGGTCGTAACAGAAGATTAGTTTGCAAGCTCAGGAAATCATTGTATGGCCTGAGGCAATCGCCCAGGAAATGGTACAAGAAGTTTGATTCCTTCATGGTGAGCCATAATTTTATCAGAAGTGAGTATGATCATTGTTTATACTTCAAAATTTTCAATGCCATATTCATTTCTTGGTTTTGTTTGACGATATGCTTATTGCAAGAAAAAGCATGGTATAAATCAATAGGTTAAAGGCTAAAATCTCTAGGACGTTTGACATGAAGGATCTTGGAGCAGCAAAACATATGTTGGGCATGGAGATACATAGAGATAGGAAGAATGGTAAGCTTTGGTTATCACAACAGAATTATGTGGAGAAAGTACTTGAAAATTTTGGTATGAACAATGTGAAACGTGTTAATGTTCCATTAGCGTCCCATTTTAAGCTTTCTTTGGATTGAAGTCTTAGAACTAATGAAGAAATGAAGTATATGTCTCGTGTACCATTTTCAAATGCGATAGGAAACTTAATGCATGCGATGGTATCTACAAGACTTGACATTTCACATGTAGTTGGAGTTGTCAACAGGTTCATGGCAAATCCAGGAAAAGAACATTGGCGAGCAGTGAAATGGGTGCTTCGGTATTTGAGAGGCAGAAGTGACCATTGCATCAGCTTTGATGGTCATGAAGGTTCAGTCTACGGATATGTGGATGCTGATTATGCAGGTGATTTCGACAAAAGGAGATCTACTACAAGTTATGTGTTTACTCTTGCAGGTGGAGCAGTCAGTTGGATGTCAAAGCTTCAAGAGATAGTTGCTTTGGCCAATAATGAAGCAGAGTATATAGATGTTTCAGATGCCTGTAAAGAGGCAATATGGTTAAAAGGTCTACTTGATGAGATTGGAAGGACACAGGAGAAAGTGAATGTATTCTGTGATAGTCAGACTGTTATTCATTTGGCTACAAATCCAACCTATCATAGAAAGACCAAGCACATCGATGTGAGGTATCACTTTGTGAGACATGTAATCGAAGGCGGCAAAGTAGTTCTCAAGAAGGTTTGTACACATGATAATCATGCAGATATATTCATGAAGCCAGTTACAGTGGAGAAGCTGAGATGGTGTCTCGCTTATCTTGGCTTGCAGAAGAGATGATGAATGGGCATGGGCAAGGGATTAGGAAAATTGTTGTCAAGGTCGAGTTTGTTAAAAATATGACAAAAAATGTAAATAATGTAATTTTGGGAAAATTACTTATTACCCGTCAATTGGTTGAGTAACGAAATGAGGTTAGAATAACGAAATAGCTCAAGCTAAATTGGATGGCCTGAGAGGCTTCTAAAATGTGGAGAATCATTTTGATTAATAGAGTTTCCAATCCCTTGCCCCGTGGAGGTTTCCTTGACACCATGTCAAGGTTTTACCATGTAAAGAAATGTGTTTACCTGTTGTGTGTGTTTTCATTCAGTTTCTCATTCAATTTTAATTTTCCTTTTCCTTTTAAATGAATTTCTTGGTTCAATAGAAATCAACATGAATTTCTGAAAAACATATATTTCTTCTCTCTCTTAATTGGCTAATCGAGATATCTAATCAAAAATTTTAAAAAGTTGAGATCTGGTAGGTTTCCTCCAGAAGCTTTGAATAATAAAAACGTTCAAATTCCCAAGTGCAGGTTCAGGGCCTATAGCATTTATCAATTCCCAAGTTTGGTATCTTTCACGGAGCCTACCACACGTATCAATTCAGAGTTTTGGCAGCCCTAAAATGTGTAGTTTCTTTGCATTTGCGGAGAAACTTTATATGACAAATGCGGTGAGGTGACTCAGACGACAACAAAACACGGACATATTTACTCATCCCCACAAACTTTAAAAAGTATAGCGTATATTTATTTTGTTATTATTTACCTATCCTCACAAACTTTAAAAGTAGAGCCAACAACAAGTGGCGCTTTGTTTATCAAGAAGCGCAGGCGAGGATTTTTTTTTCAACTATTTTTTTTTTCAACCAAAGAAATTGAAATTGTGTCCGGAGCAAAGTTATCCGAGATAGATATATAATTCTTTTCGGATTGGACCACAAGAGTAGTAAAAACTATATCTCCCACTTTAACCAACCATTAGACCACAATGAGTCGTCCTAAGGAGATATCTCGAATGCTATCATTAATCAACACAAAAAATATGCGAATAAATGTGGGGCATACTGCTCGAAACAAATAAAATAAGTGAAAAATTTATTACGTAGTTGTGGTTCATCACCTTACTTAACCAAGTTCGCCCACATTTTTGAAATGTTTGCAATCTCAAAAATTTCCAAAACTTATTTGCCCAAAAATCTTTATAGTTTTTCTTCAAAACTTAAATTTCCAAAAATTATTTGTCGAAAAATCTCACAAATAAACACATATTTTAAATTTATTTATTTACAATAGAAATTTATAAAAATAGAAACATATCTATTTACAATAACAAGTTATAAAAATAAAAACATATAACCATGGTTTTATATTCAATTTACAGGAAAGATAAATTTGAAATTGCAGGATTGGTTTTGTGATAAATATTAAGCACCATAAAAATTATTTGCAGGAAAAAAACATCGCTCTTCAAGAACTTCTTAAATTCATGAAAATAAAGGCACTCACCTCCGGTTGTGTGCAAGAAAGTTTGAATTCGCTCCGCTGAACTCTATCACAATTTTTTTAATACAGGAACAATCTCATCATAAAAAATAATCTTTTTGAAAGATCCCTAATTCTATTGCCAAAAGAATTAGTTATGAGGGAAAAATCCTAAAAATTTCAAAGTTTATATAAAAATTTTACAGAAAGATCCCTAATTTAAATATAAAAAGTTTATTGATTATTGAGGTAGAGGTTAAAAAAATTGTTAGAATTTGATTATTTTTTTCAAAACTTAAAAAAAAAAGTGCTTGAATCTTATATTTATGGTGGAAATAGATTTAAAAATTTTACTGTACTTAAAAATTTGAAACTTCACAATTATAACCAAGTTTTCTCAAAAAAATTCCTAAAATTACCTTAGGGCTACTTTCTATAGAGGAAAATAATCTTTCAAAAAGATCTCTAATTCTATTGCCAAAGAATTCCTAAAAATTTAGAGAAATATGTGAACTTACTACTTTTTTTGCACACATGTCTCACTAGTGACATGTGTCATGTGTCATTACCAAAGTGAATTGGTTGAGGAAACAAAAAATGATTAAAAAAAGAAAGTTTATAAACGTAATTATTCCCACTTCTATTATTCAATGAGTTCACTTCATAACAAAACTTGTAATATGTTTAGAAACTTTGATGGATCTTATGCATTCACTAGGTGTTGCAACAATTGTAAGATCTCTGATAGAAGCATTTGTCCATTCACCATGAGGCTCTTAGTTACAGTCATCAAATTTACAAGTTTTGGTCGGTGCCATCAATTTGTCCTTGGGTATTTCTCAACTAATCTATTCACCTCCGCATTGCATTCGTAGTTGAGGGACGCTCAGTGATTGAATAGGAGTAAGAATCCCACTCATTGGAAATCTCAAACCCTTAAGGGCCTTCTTGGATCCCATACTTGATTCTTAAAATCCAGATGACTAGCTGAAAATCCTCATTTAAGAAAAGATGGTCTGTAGAGCTCCACCTCTTGTTAGGATCTCTCCGATCTGAGGTGAAACGATGGAGGCAACTCAGGGAAGCTCCTTTGTGCAACTCGAGGCAGCTTATTTGAGTCAATTCTCAAATAGCTGGGCCCACTAGGACTCCTTGGAATTCTTGGAATGTTACAAAGAGGTTTTATTTATTTATTTTATCATTAACTACACGATTATGAATTCTGATCAATGTTCAATTCTTCTTGATCCATTTGAGTCAAACTCCCATAGTTAGGTCTGTTGGGCGTGTTGCGAGGAGAAAAATAGAAACTGCATTTTACCTTTAAATATACCTTTAGGGTTTCTGATTATATTACACGAGGAAAGTATGGCTAAAACTGGGAACTCAATTAAAAATAAAAAAGAAGACCCCCTTCTGCAAGGAGCGTAAGGGGTAGAAAGTATAAAGCATAGAAAGTAGAGACCACTCAACAATAAATACAGTAATATGAGTGTTGCCTTCTCCACCAAATTATTGACCTGACTGGACCTGTGAGAATTGACATGACCAGACTTCTTAACAAAACCTGTAATACTTTTAACAAGTTTCATGGGGTTCTGCGTCCAATAAGTGTTAGATCTCTCTTAGGAGCATTTGTTTGACATGATAAAGACAATCTTCGACTTTGGTGCTATAGATTTGTAACCTTGGGTTCATCTAGAAAAGCCATTCCACTGCTTATTATAGAAAAAATAATCCTATGCACTCTAATATTTTAGTCTATTATTCAATGCACTCACTTGTGTTGCAACAATTGCAAGATCTCTCGGAGGAGCATTTTTGACACTATAAAGGTAATCCTTTGATTTCAGTGTATTTGTTTAGATTATGCCGTGCTTATTAAATTATCGTAGTAATCCTTGACTTCAGAGTATTTGTTTATATTATGCCGTGCTTATTAAATTATCGTAGTTTCTCCACTCGAAGCTGTAGTTTAATATGTATGTACCTTTAAACTTCATGCTCAAATTTCCAATGTGAATTTTCCTCGATCCTATATGGAAGTGTAGTTTTAGTATAATTGTACTTTAGTTTTATTTTATTTAAATTAGTTAAACTGCATTGTAGTTTTGTTTTATTTAAATAAGTTTCTCACTTAACATTGCATTTGTAACCACCGTGAGAGAAAGAAGTCTGCGCACGCTGGAGTGGAGCCCAAGCTTGAGGGAAGGACCGTCCAACGCTAGATTTGATTAACGCTGATTAACACTGGAGAAGTCTGCTGTGGGTTGCCATCCACTAGAAAAATAAGGCTGTCAAGGGCCGTGACAAGAGATTGCAGAGGGAGAGACTGTTGACACCTAGATTTGCCATCCAACATAATCTGTTGGAGAAAGAAGCCCGTTGACTGTCAAGAATAATCGTGGTACCCGTTGCAGACAAAGAAAAAATAATTTTTTCTTTCTTGATTGTCAAAGCCGGTAAAAAGAAGAAGTCAGGTTTATTCAGCACTGCTGGTAGAAGACAGATTTGCTGAGTTTCATTGTGTCAGGTGGTTTCAGGAGTCTGGGTAATTTATTTCTCAATTTCAGAAATGTGAAATTCTATATATGAATCTGTTGAGGAATTTTTTTTTGGCAATCTCAAAGTTATTTGTTGAATAAGGTTCTGCAATTCTGAAACCTTTGGGTGATTTCATTGAATAAGGTTCTGCAATTCTGAAACCTTTGGATGATTTCAGAGTCAATTTTTTTTTTATAAAAGATAATTTTAAGAATTCTAGAAATTTAATAGCTTAAAAATTCTAGAAATTGGAATAGAGAAGTTTTCTGGCAGAGGAAATTGGAATAGTTTTTGAAATAGATTTTTTTTTGAAATTTAAAACAAGAAGAAAATCATATTCTGGAAATTTAAAACAAGAAAGGAATTATGAAGATTGGAAACTAGAAATAAACCCTAGATCAAAAAGGGGAAACAATAAAATTTGTTTGAAACCCTAGTTGAAAATTTAAGAGAGAAAGGAAAATCAGGAATCAAGAGTAGAAAGATTAGTAGGAAGAAATGGCAAAAATGACGAATGCAAAGTTTGAGGTGGATAAATTCACCAGGAAAAACAATTTCGCTTTGTGGAAACGGGAGGTTAGGGATTTGCTGGTGCAATAAGGGTTGCATAAAGCATTAGACGGGGTAAAGAAAAAATGGGCAAGCATGACAGATTCGGACTGGGAGGACTTGGATGCTCGAGCTCTCAGTACCATTCAGTTATGTTTGGCAGATGAATTTCTCTTTAATATTGTTGGAGAGAGTACAGTTGAAGGGTTGTGGGAAAAACTGGAAACATTGTATATGACAAAATATTTGACAAATAAAATCTATTTGAAAAGACAATTGTATAGTCTTCGGATCAAGGAGGGTACAAAAATTGCAGAACATTTAAATGTTTTTAATACGCTTATTTGCCAGTTGTCATATATGGAAATTAAAATGCAGGAAGAAGACAAGGCAATAACCTTCTTGTGTTCTCTGCCCGAGTCATGGGACCACTTCGTAACTTAAATCAATTTGACTACTCCCGATTCATTAAAATTTGAATCTGTTGTGGGTGCTCTCTTATCTCAAGAAGTATGAAGGAAATCTAGTATTGAGACATTTGCACCATAAGCCATGGTAGCCAGAGGTCGGTCAAAGGAAAGAGGGGATAAATCAAGAGGTTCTTCCAGATCGAATTCAAAGGGTGGAAAGAAGTGTAAAGCCAAGTGCTGGTACTGCAACAAACTTGGACACCTCAAGAAAGATTGTTGGAAATGGAAGGAGTCGGAAAACCATAACAAGGAAGCAAATCAGGTTGATTCAGGTATGGTTGATGAGGTTTTAATTGCTGAAGCTCTCCCTGTTTTTAATATCTCTCAAGATGTTGAAAATTGGTTATTAGACTCTAATGCTTCTCATCATATGAGTCCGCACCGAAGTTGGTTTACTTCATATGAAACTGTAAATGGTAGTTCTGTATTCATGGGAAATAATGCATCTTGTCAGACTATTGGGATTGGTAATGTAAAAATTAAAATGTATGATGATATAGTTAAAACATTATTTGATGTTAGGCATGTACCTGATCTAAAGAAAAACTTGATTTCCTTGGGAGTTTTGGATTCGAATGGATATAAATTTACAGGTCGGAATGGAGTGTTGAAAGTCTCAAAAGGAGCCGTTGTTGTTATGAAGGCTGAAGAGATTGGAAATCTGTACAGACTCAAAGGAAGCACTCAAGTTAGTGAAGCAGCAATCGTATCAGAAAAAGCAAAAGAAGGTTCTCGCATATGGCATTAGCGATTGGGTCACATGAGCGAGAAAGGTCTTCAGGTACTGATGAACCGCAAGTTGCTTCCTGATTTGAAATCCTTGAAGTTGGATTTTTGTAAACATTGTTTGTTTCGAAAAAAATGTAAACAAAGGTTTAAGACTGGAAATCATAATAGTCAACAAATTTTAGACTACGTTCCTTCTGATCTGTGGGGACCATCTCCTACTGTGTCTTATGGAGGTGCATTATATTTCTTAACATTCATTGATGATTTCTCCTGGAAAGTTTGGGTCTATATTTTGAAAAATAAAGCTAATGTATTTAATGTTTTTAAACAATTTAAGGCAATGGTGGAAAAGAAAATAGGAAAATCAATTAAGTGTTTAAGAATTGACAATGGCGGTGAATTTACTTCTTTAGAATTTGAACAATTCTGTAAGGATGAAGGGATTGTTAGACATAAAACTGTTATCTATACTCATCAACAAGATGGCATTGTTGAATGGATGAATCAGACTCTTATGGAAAGAGCCAGAAGCATGACCATCAATGCTAACCTGCCAAAGGAGTTGTGGGCAGAAGCAGTATCCACTGATTTTTATTTAATTAACAGATGACCTTCAGTTGCAATAAACTATAAAATTCCTGAAGAAGTTTGGTCAGGTCAGTCGTGTGATTATTCGCATTTGAATATTTATGGCTGTGATGCCAACGCTCTTATTCCTAGAAATCAACATTCAAAGTTAGATCCAAAATCGAAATATTGTGTCTTCGTTGGATATTATTATGTAGAGAAGGGATATAGGTTGTGGGATCCTTCTTCACAGAAGATATTCATTAGTAGATATTTAACATTTGATGAATATTATCTTCTAAAATTAGATGTTAGAAAATTTGAATAGAAGCAAGTATCGCAAAATCATCAGATTCAATTGGAGACTAAACCTTTTTTAGAAAGTCAAAAGGAAGGAGATACTTCTGATGAAAAGAGTGAAGAAGCAAAGGAAACTAGAGAAATTCCAGAACTAACTCATCAACCAGTCACTCTACGAAGGTCTACACGGGAAATAAAAACACCTAAAAGGTATGAAGATTCCACTTCATCCTTTGCATTGATTACTAGAGATGGGTAACCTTCTTGTTATCAGGAGGCAGTAGATGATGCAAATAATGAGATATGGAAAAAGGCTATGGAAGAATAAATGGATTCCTTAGCCAAGAACAATACCTGGGATCTTGTAGAAATTCCTGAAGGGAGAAGTGTTGTTGGGTGCAAATGGGTCTCCAAGTTGAAAAGAAAAGTTGATGAAAGTATCGAGAGGTATAGGCGATACTGGATGCAAAAGGGTATTCTCAGGTTGAAGGTATTGATTTTCATTAGAGTTTTTCACCAGTTGTTAAACTTGTTTCTATTCGTACTGTGTTAGCAGTAACTGCTTTACTTGACCTTGAGTTAGAACAGTTAGATGTTAAAACAACCTTTCTTCATGGTTATTTGGATGAAGAGATATATATGGATCGGCCAGAAGGCTTTGTACAAGGTCGACACAGAAGATTAATTTGCAAGCTCTTGAAATCATTGTATGGCCTGAGGCAGTCACCCAGGAAATGGAACAACAAGTTTGATTCCTTCATGGTGAGCCAGAATTTTATCAGAAGTGAGTATGATCATTGTGTATACTTCAAAATTTTCAATGCCATATTCATTTCTTGGTGTTATATGTTGAAGATATGCTTATTGCAAGCAAAAGCATGGTAGAAATCAATAGGTTAAAGGCTCAACTCTCTAGGACATTTGACGTTAAGGATCTTGGAGCGGAAAAACATATCTTGGGCATGGAGATACACAAAGACATGAAGAATTGTAAGCTTTGGTTATCACAACAGAAGTATGTGGAGAAAGTACTTGAAAATTTTGGTGTGAACAATGTGAAACCTGTTAATGTTCCAATAGCTTCCCATTTTAAGCTTTCTTCAGATTGAAGTCCTAGAACTAATGAAGAAAATAAGTATATGTCTCGTGTACCATTTGCAAATGCGATAGGAAACTTAATGTATGCGATGGTATCTACAAGACCTGACGTTTCACATGTAGTTGGCGTTGTCAGCAGGTTCATGGGGAATCCAGGACAAGAACATTGGCGAGAAGTGAAATGGGTGCTTTGATATTTGAGAGGCACAAGTGACCATTGCATTAGCTTTGATGGTTGTGAAGGTTCAGTCTGCGGATATGTGGATGCTGATTATGTAGATGATTTCGAGAAAAGGAGATATACTACAGGCTATGTGTTTACTCTTGCAGGTGGAGCAATCAGTTGGATGTCAAAGCTTCAAGAGACAGTTGCTTTGTCCACTAATGAAGTAGAGTATATAGCTGCTTCAGATGCCTGTAAACAGGCAATATGGTTAAAAGGTCTGCTTGATGAGATTGGAAAGACGTAGGAGAAAGTGAATGTATTATGTGATAGTCAGAGTGCTATTCATTTGGCTACAAATCTAGCCTATCAAAGCAAGACCAAGCACATCGATGTGAGGTATCACTTTGTGAGACATGTAATCTAAGGCGACAAAGTAGTTCTCAAGAAGGTTTGTACACAGGAGAATCATGCAGATATATTCACGAAGCCAGTTACAGTGGAGAAGCTGAGATGGTGTCTCGCTTCTCTTGGCTTGCAGAAGAGATGATGAATGGGCATGGGCAAGGGATTAGGAAAATTGTTGTCAAGGTGGAGTTTGTTAAAAATATGACAACAAATGTACATAATGTAATTTTGAGCATATTATTTATTACCTGTCAATTGGTTGAGTAATGAAATGAAGTTAGAATAATGAAATAGCTGAAGTTAAATTGGATGGCCTGAGAGGCTTCTAAAATGTGGAGAATCATTTTGATTAATAGAGTTTCCAATCACTTGCCTCATGGAGGTTTCCTTGACACCCTGTCAAGGTTTTACCATGTAAAGAAATGTGTTTACCTGTTGTGTGTGTTTTCATTCAGTTTCCCATTCATTTTTAATTTTCCTTTTCCTTTTAAATGAATTTCTTGGTTCAATAGAAAGCAACATGAATTTCTAAAAACCATAGATTTCTTCTCTCTCTTAATTGGCTAACTGAGATATCTAATCAAAAAATTTAAAAAGTCGAGATCTGGTAGGTTTCCTCTAGAAGCTCTGAATAATAACAACGTTCAAATTCCCAAGTCCAGGTGCAGGGCTTACAACATTTACCAATTCCCAAGTTTGGTATCTTTCACAGAGCCTACCACGCATATCAATTCAGAGTTTTGTCAGCCCTAAAATGTGTATTTTCTTTGTATTTGTGGAGAAACTTTATATGACAAATGCAGAGAGGTGACTCAGACGACAACAAAACATGGACATATTTACTCATCCCCACAAACTTTAAAAGGTATAGTGTTCACACAGACATGTAGGTGGCTATTTGCTAATCCCCACAAACTTTAATAAGTAGAGCAGTCAGTGTTGGAGTTTTGTTTATCACAGAGGCGAGGATTTTTTTTTTTCAACTATTTTTTTTTCAACGAAAGAAATTGAAATTGTGTCTGGAGCAGGCTATCTGAGATAGATATATAATATTGTTGGGGATTGGACCACAAGAGTAGTAAAAACTATATCTCCCACCGAACCAACCATTAGACCACAGGGAGTCATCCTAAGGAGATATTTCAAATGCTATCGTTAATCAAATACAAAAAATATAGAATAAATGTAGGGCATATCGTTCAAAACAAATAAAAATTACTGAAAAAATTATTGGAGAGTTGTGGTCTATAAGCTTGGTTATGTTTCGCTGCCCACATTTTTGAAATGTTTGCAATCTCAAAAATTTCCAAAACTTATTTGCCCAAAAATCTTTATAGTTTTTCTTCAAAACTTAAATTTCCAAAAATTATTTGTCCAAAAATCTCACAAATAAATACATATTCTAAATTTATTTATTTACAATAGCAATTTATAAAAATAAAAACATATTTATTTACAATAACAATTTATAAAAATAAAAACAAATAACCATGGTTTTATATTCAATTTACAGGAAAGATAAATTTGAAATTGCAGGATTGGCTTTTTGATAAATATTAAGCACCATACAAATTATTTGCAGGAAAAAAACATCGCGGCATTGACCACCGGCTATGTGCAAGAAAGTTTGAATTCACTTCGCTAAACTTTGTCACAATTTTTTTAATACAGGAACAATCTCATCATCAAAAATAATCTTTTTGAAAGATCCCGAATTCTATTGCCAAAAGAATTAGTTATGAGGGAAAATTCCTAAAAATTTCAAAGTTTATATAAAAAGTTTATGGAAAGAAACCTAATTTAAATATAAAAAGTTTATTGATTATTGAGGTAGAGGTTTAAAAAATTGTAAGAATATGATTATTTTTTTCAAAACTTAAAAAAAAAAGTGCTTGAATCTTATATTTACGGTGGAAATAAATTTAAAACTTTTACTGTATTTAAAACTTTGAAACTTCACAATTATAACCAAGTTTTCTCAAAAAAGTTCCTAAAATTACCTTAAGGCTACTTTCTATAGAGGAAAATAATTTTTCGGAAAGATCCCTAATTCTATTGCCAAAAAATTCCTAAAATTTTAGAGAAATATGTGAACTTACTATTTTTTGCACACATGTGTCATGTGTCATTACCAAAATAAAATGGTTGAGGAAAAAAAAATGATTAAAAAAAGAAAGCTTATAGACCTAATTATTCCCACTTCTATTATTCAATGAGTTCACTTCATAAGAAAACTTGCAATATGTTTAGCAACTTTGATGCATCTTATGCGTTCACTAGGTGTTGCAACAACTGTAAGATCTCTGATAGGAGCATTTATCCATTCACCATGAGGCTCTTAGTTGCAGTCATCAAATTTACAAGCTGCGGTCGGTGCCATCAATTTGTCCTTGGGTATTGCTCAACTAATCTATTCACCTCCGCATTGAATTCCCAGTTGAGGGATGCTCAATGATTGAATAGGAGTAAGAATCCCACTCATTGGAAATCTCGAACCCTCAAGGGCCTTCTTGAATCCCATACTTGATTCTTAAAATCCAAATGACTAGCTGAAAATCCTCATTTAAGAAAAGATGGTCTGCAGAGTTCCACCTCTTGTTAGGATCTCTTCGATCTGAGGTGAAACGATGGAGGAAACTCAGGGAAGCTCCTTTGTGCAACTCAGGGCAGTTTATTTGAGTCAATTCTCAAATAGTTGGGGCCACTAGGCCTCCTTGGAATTCTTGGAATGTTACAAAGAGGTTTTATTTATTTATTTTATCATTAACTACACGATTATGATTTCTGATCAATGTTCAATTCTTCATGATCCATTTGAGTCAAACTCCCATAGTTAGGTCTGTCGGGGGTGTTGCGAGGAGAAAAAAAAAACAGTATTTTACCTTTAATTATACCTTTAGGATTTCTGATTATATATTACACGAGGAAAGTATAGCTAAAACTGGAAACTCAATTAAAAATAAAAAGAAGACCCCTTCTGCAAGGAGCGTAAAGCATAGAACGTAGAGGCCACTCAACAATAAATACAGTAATATGAGTGTTGCTTTCTCCACCAAATTATTGACCTGACCGGACATGTGAGAATTGACATTACCGGACTTCTTAACAAAACCTGTAATTGCTTAGTTTTCATAGGTCTTGAGTAATTGCTTTAAACAATAGGAAACTTGGAGGTTTTATTTGGCCTCATATCGAAGCAAGACCTATGAAAACTTAGCTTTCCATAGTGTACTGTTCTTTTATTCCATTTTTTTTCCAAACCGCTAGACTAATGCTAGCATTAATCTTACAGTATGAAATGCTAGGCTCAGGCCAAAGGTATTACTTACTAAGATGATGATGATGTCGATGCTGGTGTGGGTGAGCTGTCAATTACTTGCAAAGGTTGAAGGCTATGTTGAACATCTGTATAGGGTTTTGAAGGCTCTGCGAACATCTGTACAGAGCTGAAGGCTTCATGTACTTACAACGATGAGGCTTACTCCGTTTTGTTGGCGCTATTGGCGGTGTGCCCTAAGGAGCAACCTGGTCTAAAGTCTAAATTTGAAGTAGAAATATTCCATTCACTTGCAAAGCTACGCTGTAACCTGGTCTAATTCCTTGTTTCAAGCTCAAAGCTTCAAACACTATTTGAATCTCAAAGCCCAGTACCTTTTTGAAGCGTCACTGCAAACTGATTCTCGTTGCTTCAAATAGATTCCAATTGCCTGTTCATGCTCATGTGATCTAGGGCCAACAAATGGGTTAGTGATGCTATTTCAAGCTATATTACTGATTGCATGTTGTTTCTTCAGAGTTGGATGATCTAAAACATTTTCTGATTCACACTTGTTTTACTTCTGCTAGAAAAGATTAATTATCCTGCCGAAAATCATAACCAGGTAAATTCCCACTAAAAAATGCCTTGTTTTTGCTGAATAAAATTTTAGGGAATCCGGGTTTAAAGCAGTTTAGAAGATACAGCTGAATGTCCCAAACCTGTTTGGATGAGTTCTGGAAGTAGCTCGGTTTAAAAGGTGCAATTTAATTTTGGATTGCTTTTTTGTTTTCAGTTTTCAGTTTTCAGGCTTGTAACTGAAAATAGTAGTAATTTAAAAAAATATAAATAAAATTCTTGACAGGTTTGGCCGCTTGTAAACCTGCTGAAAGTTGAAATCAAATTTTTCTTTGCCATTTTATTTTTTGGCGGTTTGCAACTGGAAAACACAGTGATGCTCTAAAGAATAAATCAAATCTTCATCTTTCACAATATAAAAACTCCAGTAGCATGTAGAACTAAGAAAATTTAAAATATGTATTTCTATTGTGCCTCTCACATGTCTTAATCTTTTTCTTTTTATGCTTGTGATTTTCATCATTGTTAACGGTACCAAAAACCCCCACAACTCGTGTAATTTGATTGTTGTAGGATACTGCCTACCAGTGCGAGCAGTTGGTGCCGTTCCATGATTTCAAACGCCCTAAAGTGGCATCCATAATTCCGGCCTTGAAGCTCAGCAACGCCATGACGTCTCCTCTTGTACATTGCGGCAATCCTATAGTAATGGACAAGCCACTACAATTCAGAGACAGAGTTGCCAATATGATGCATACAGAAGAACTTATGTACAGAAGAGGAAACTTATGTACTTGGGTTGAAATTAAAATATGAAAAATTATCAAGGCTGACAAGCCATCAGAAAATTTTACCAAATCCATAACAATAATATAAATTCCACAAAACCCCCAAGGACCGAATTCATGGCAAACTATTTTCCAAGCTAGAATCCCCAAAGAATGACCCTGAAGATAGAGGAAAGAGCGTTAATTTGAAGAACATATATGTTTTCAATAAAACCCATTGAAGGTAGAATTGTTTCTTTACAGTTAAAGGGAAGTTATACAGAAATAAGAGTATGCAGATCGACTAAATCCATTCAGTAATGAAAGGAGAATATAGAGGAATACCTGAGTAGGGGTGCAGAGATACCAAGACAGGTATAAGGAATGCAAATGAAACAGTCGAAAATATTGCAAATTTTTTATCCAGTACTCAAAAAATCTACACTTCTCCATGCACCCCTCCTAAAAACCTCCACAATCTCTCCTATGCTGCTAACCTGGAAGGATTAAAGTGCAATGAACTGGATAATAATCCTGTAGGATTTACAGTGTGTCGTCGAGCTTTTGAAGATACCTCGGAAGTTGCAGAGTCACTGTCAGAACAAGCGGGAAGTGAAAGAGATGGAGATTGCCTAGCTAAGTGGGGAAGTCATAGATGTAAACACTCAAAAACAAGTGTCGCTTAAATGTTCGATCGAATGCCAGATGGAAGTGGGGGTGGGCCACAGTTGTCAAATTTCATTCGCTCGGAAATCTTCAAATGCTTTCCCATGTTATAATTTTAGAAATTATCTGTTCCATGGATTTATTTGGGCATAATTTTTGATATCATTGTTTTCATTTTTGATTTATTTCTAATATCATCAAAATTTTGACATTTTTACAACAATCCCTTGCAGAGGAGTCTAGCCAAGTCCAATTTTCCATGGTATGGAATTGACTTTGGTAACGGATTGCCCACAGGAAGATACACTAATGGCCAAACCATTTGTGATATAGTTGGTATTTCTTACTTCCCCCATCCACAATTCAACTTGTGAATATTTATTTGTTATATATTGGGCATTTTCGAGGTATTCATTTGATTGGGCGTTTTTGCTAATATTGCAGCGGAGAAAACAGGTTTGCCAATCCCATCGCCGATCCTGTCTCCATCAACTGACAAGAACATTGTGTTGAAGCAAGTTGCCAACTATGCTTCGGGTGGAGGAGGCATTCTTAATGAAACATGATCTCTTTTTGCAATAACTATTCCATCCACCCACTTCTCAGTTTTTTTTTTTCTTTTGGGTTAATTTTATTATTTTACCATCTTAACTGTCTACCCACGTAGATTCAACGACTGTGTCCATGGAGGCAAATAGAGATGTTCCAAGGAACCAAGATGATCATTGCCAATAAAATCAGGCAAGAAAAAGCGCAAAAATTCTTTAACGAATCCTTCTATTTAATGTCCATTGGAAGCAACGACTACATCAACAATTATTTTCTCCCAGTGCAGGCTGATTCCTGGCAATTTTCTCCCGATGATTTCATAAATTATCTTATTTCCACATTGCGCCAACAACTCACCGTGAGTTTTCCCCAACCATAAATTTGAGACTATCATCATCAGGGCTGGACCTATTGTTAATAATCTTTTATATGTGAAATTTGGCAGACGCTGCATAAATTAGGCGTACGTAGGTTGCTCTTCACAGGAATGGGACCTCTGGGTTGCATTCCACTACAACGGGTACTGATAACAGATGGAGGTTGCCAGCAGAATCTTCCATAGAATGTGACTAGGGGTAGCAGTTTAAGGGGTATCCTAATAGGGCAATGATTCGCGGTCAAACCCGGTGTAATGCTCTTGCATGTTGCTGTAAAATCACGCTCTTTGGCAGGGGACTAGTTGCTCCGCAACCAATCTTGTTTTATTTAAATTAGTTAAATTGCATTGTAGTTTTGTTTTATTTAAATAAGTTTCTCACTTATGTATTTTGTTGTGAGTATATCTTTCAATTATTAAAATGAGCACTTAAAATCATATTTTCATGACTGATGATTTTTATTAATAAATTTATTTTTTTCAATGCTTGTAGTTTAAATTAAATGCTTTCTTCAATAATATATATGAGTTATGCTTTCCATTTTATAAATATATTTTCATTTATATTTTTAAATTTTATATATTGGATTTTATTTTTATAAAACTTTTATGGTTAGGTTTTATATATTTTCATATTAAATTGGATATGAATAGATATAATTTATTTTAAATAATTTTGGTTGTATTTTTTTTTATTAATACTATATATCTTACTTTATTTTTAAATATTTTATTTATTAATACTATTTAATTTAATTTATATTTTTTAATGGTTTTAAAATTTAGATAATTAATATATCATTAAATTAAAATAATATAATGAGAAAATGTTTAAAGTTATATATAATATAAAGTGATATTGTTTTTCTATTAAAATATATATTATAAACTTAAGTAGTAATGTAAGTGTTTTTAAAATTAATTTTGAATACATGTATTATTAATATTTGAAGTACTTTATGTATGTACAAATTCCTATAAATTTAGATGGGGTTAAGTAGGGTTTAATTAAAATAAGATAATGTATAATGAAAACATGTTTGAATTATATAATATGAAATGACAATGTTATTACATTTCAATTTATATGATAAAAATAAAATTATAAAAAATTTTAAGATTGATTTTAAATATATGGTTCACTATATATTTATATAAACATTTATGAATTTAGATTCATGTACAGTACGCTAAGCTAAACTAGAGTAATCTAGGCTTAGGAAAGAGTAGGCTAAGCTAGGTTAGGCTAGGATAATGTAGTCTAGGTTAGGCTAAAGTAGTCTAGTAGGCTACAGTAGGCTAACCTAGGATATGCTAAAGTAGGCTAGGCTAGGCTAAGCTAGAGTAGGCTAGGCTAGGATAAAGTAGGCTAGCTTAGAGTAGTCTAGGTTAGGCTAGAGTTGGCTACAATAGGATAGAGTAGGCTAGCTTAGAGTAGTCTAGTGTAGGCTAGGCTAAAGCATGCTAGAAAGATATAGTACGCAAGGCTACGCTACGTTAGAGTAGACTAGGCTAGAGTAGGCTATGCTAGAATAGGCTAGGCTAGTCTAAGCTAGAGTAGGCTAGGTTAGGATACAGTATGCTTGGCTAGGCTAGGCTAGGTTAGGCTATAGTAGAAAAGGCTAGGCTATGCCAGGCTAGGCTAGGCTAAAGTAGGCTAAGCTAGGCTAGGCTAGAGAAGGGTAGACTAGGCTAGGGTAGGAAAGGCTAAGCCACGCTACAATAGCCTAAGCTACAAGAGGATTGAAAAGGAAAGGCTATGCTACGCTAGGATAGAGTAGGCTAGGCTAGGTTAGGCTACACTATGCGAGGAAATAGTATGTTGACTAGGAGAAGAAGGAGTACGTTAGGCTATGCTAGAGTCCGATAGAGTTGGGAAGGATAATATGGACTAGGCTATAGTATGCTAGGCTAAAATAGGTTAAGGTAGCCTCTCTTAGGGAAATTTAGGTTAGTCTTGGATAGCCAGGGACAAAGCAGGCTAGGATAGGAGAGGTTAGGCTAGGTTAGGCAAGAGTATGGTAGAGTTGACTAGGGTAGTATAGGATAGGCTATAGTAGGCTAAGCTAATGTACGTTAGAGGAGGCTAGGTTAGGGTGGCTTAGGCTAGGCCAGGATAGAATATAGTAAGCTAGTTGGCTAGAGTAAGCTAAGCAAGGTGAGGCTAGAATAGGCTAGAAAAGGTTGGATATAATAAGATAGACTAGGCTAGGCTACAGTAGGCTAGCATTAAGTAGCGTATGGTAGGCTGGGCTAGGCTAGAGTAGGCTAGGCTAGACAAGGCTAGATTAGGGTAATATAGGCTAAACTAGGCAAGATTAGGCTAGGCTAGGCTAAACTAAGATAGAGTAGGTTAGGCTAAACTATGTTAGATTCTGATAGGCTAGGCTACACAAGGCTAGAGTGGGCTAGGCAAACATAGGCTAAGCTAGGCTAAGCCCGAGTAGGCCTGGCTAGATTAGGCTAGGATTGAACATGTTGGAATACGCTAGTGTAGATTAGGCTAGGATTGAATAGTCTGGAGTAGGCTAGGATAGGATAGAGTTTAATAGGATATGTTAGATTAGGTAGCCTAGGGTAGGATGGAGTTGGATAGGATAATCTAGGCTAGGCTAGAGTACGCTACACTAAATTTTTTTAGGGTAGGCTACATTAGGAAAATTTAGGCTAGGTTAGGATAGGATAAAGTATTCTAGGACAGGATACGCTTGTCTAGGCTAGGGTAGAGTAGGATAGAGTTTGCTAGGCTAGTCCAGGATAGGCTAGAGTAGGGTAATCTAATGTAGGTTAGAGTAGGCTAGGCTAGGCTACGATAGAGTAGGCTAGGCTAGGCTAGAGTAGACAATCCTAGGCTGTAGTAGGTTAGTAAGCTAAAGTAATAAAGCTAAGCTGGGCTAGAGTAGGCTAAAAAAGGTTAGGATAGGATAGGCTAGACTAGGCTAGGTAAGGCTGTGCTAGAGTAGAATAGCCTAGGCTAGGCTAGCCTAGATTTTTCTAGGTTAGGCTAGAGAAATCTAGAGTAAGTTAGTCTAGGCTAGACTAGGCAAGGCTAGGCTAGAAAATTCTAGAGTAGGCTAGAATAGGCTAGGCTTAACTAAGCTTAGCTAGGCTACCATAGGCTAAGCTCGGCTAGGCTAGAGTAACCTAGGCTAGATTAGGTTAGGACTGATAGTCCATAATAGGCGAGGCTAGGATAGAGTAGGCTAGGATAGATTAGGTTAGGCTAGGCTAGGCTAGGCTAGGCTAGAGTAGGATAGAGTTAGCTAGGATAATCTAGGCTAGGCTAGATTAGGCTAGGCTAAAGTAGGCTAGGGTAGCCTAGGTTAGGAAAAGTTAGGCTAGGCTAGTCTAGGGTAAGATAAGGTAGGATAGGATAGGATAAGCTAGACTACACTATGCTAAAGTAGGATAGAGTTGGCTAGGCTTGTCTAGGATAAGCTAATGTAGGTTAGAGTTATCTAGGTTAGGCTAGGCTAGGATAAATTTGGCTAGGCTAGGCTATGTCGTGGTAGAAAAGGCTAGGCTACAATAGACTAGTAGGCTAGAGAAAGATGTGTTAGGTTGTGCTAGAGTACGCTAGAAAAGGTTATGCTAGGCTAGAGTAGGATAGGCTTGAGTAGGCTAGAGTAGGCTAAAGTAGAGTAGGCTAGGGTAGGCTAAAGTAGGCTAGATAAGGATAAGCTAACCTAAGCTAGGCTAAGGTAGACTAGTAGGCTAGATTTGACCATTAAAGGCTTCGGTAGGCTAGAATAGACTAGGCTACAGTAGGCTAGGCTAGTCTAGAGTACGCTAGTATAGAGTAGGCTATCCTATATTAGGTTAGACTAGGGTAGAATAGGTTAGGATAGGCTAGACAAGGCTAGAGTAGGTTAGGGTATGCTAGCATATGTTAGGGTAGGCTAGATTAGGTTAGGCTAGGCTAGAAAAGGCTAGAATAATCTAGTTTAGGCTAGGCTAGCATAGGTTAAGCTAGGTTGGGATAGAGTAAGAGAGACTAGATCAGGCCAGGATTGATACGGTAGAGTAGGCTAGCCTAGGATAGGTTAGGCTACATTAGGCTAGCTTAGGAAAAAGTAGGCTATGCTAGGATAGAGTAGGATAGAGTTGGATAGGGTAGTCTGTTCTAGGATAGATTAGACTAGGCTAAAGTCGGTTAAGCTAGCCAGGGTAGGCTATGTTAGGCTAGGCTAGCTAGGGTAGGCTATGCGAGGCTAGGCTAGGATAGAGTAGGATATGATAAGATAGGCTAGAGTAGGTTAAGGTAATGCAAGATAGGTTAGGTTGGGTTAGGCTATGCTAGGATAGAGTATGTTAGGCTAGGGTAGGTTAGAGTAGAAAAGGATATGATACAATATACTAGTAGGCTAGTGTAAGCTAATCTAGGATGTGCTAGAGTAGGCTAGAAAATGTTAGGAGAGGATAGGCTAGACTAGGCTAGGCTAAAGTAAGCTAGAGTAGAGTAGCCTAGGCTAGGCTAGGCTAGATTAGGCTAGGCTAGGCTATCCTAGATAAGGCTATGCTAGCCTAGGTTAGGCTAAAGTAGGCTACAGTAGTCTAGGCTAGGTGAGGCGAAGCTAAGCTAGAGTAGGCTATAATTGAATAGGCTAGAGTAGGCTAGGATTGAATAGGCTAGAGTAGGCTAGGATTGAATATGCCAGATTAGGCTAGGCTATGATTGAGTAGGCTAGGATAGGATAATAAAGACTAGGGTATGCAAGGATAGAATAGGATAGAGTTGGCTAGTTTATGATAGGCTAGAGTAGGCTAAGTTAATATAGATTGGATTATTCTAGGTCAGGCTCGGTTAAGCTAGGTTAGTAAAGAGTAGGCTAGGCTAGGCTAGGCTAGAGTAGAGAAGGATATGCTAGAGTACAATCGACTAGTAGGCTAGAGTAGGCTATAGTAGGCTAGGATAGGCTAGGCTAAGTAAGGATAGGCTAGGTTAAATAAGGTTAGGTTAAATAAGGCTAGATTAGGCTAGTCTAGGAAAGGCTAGGCTAGGCCCATAGCCTAAGATAAGCTAGGCTAGGCTAGGCTAGAGCAGGTTAAGATAGGCTACACTATATTCTAGACTAGGCTATAGTAAGCTACGGTAAGTTAGGATAGGCTAGCATAAGATATGATGGAATAATCTAGGCTAGGATTCCGTGGAGTAGGCTAGGCTAGGTTAGGCTAGGATTGATATGGTACAGTAGGCTAGGCTAGATTAGGCTAGGGTTGATAGGGTAGAGTAGGCTTGGATAGGATAAGGTAGGCTAGGTAAGACTAGGTTAGGAAAGAATAGGCTTGGCTAGGCTTGGCTAGGCTAGGCTAGGCTAGGCTAGAGTAGGATAGAGTTAGTGAGGCTAGTTTGGGCTTGTTTAGATTAGGCTAGGGTAAAGTAGGTTAGGGTAGTTGATCCGAGGCTCAGTACTTTAACTCAAAAATGAAAGTGCTCAAAATTGAATGAAACCAGAATGAAAATGACTTTCTCATTGTAAGGAATCCAATGCAACTCATTTTGTTGAAAATAAAGTTCGGATGAAGGAGTTATGGTCTGTTGATCGCCATTCAGAAAATGCATTTTTAAAAGGTGCAGAACAGGTACACGTTGATGACATGGAAGCCTAGTCAGCATTCAGGGAATCTTCTTCAGTTTTAGTGCAATGGGACTATGAAAAGTGTCACACTGCGATTCGCCAGTTTGGTTTGTCAAGGTAACCTAGGAGGAGTGAACTCCTTCATCAAAAACCTATTTTAATGGATCAATTTTTATGATTTTGTTGTTTTTTTTGTTTTTTTTGTTTATCCATTTAAATTCATGCTTTATTCTTTCAAACGCACTCATAAAATTCAGTTTTAATTACCTCTTTGACACACATAAGCAACAAGGGAACCCGCACATCAAGCATAAGATGAGTAAATAAGTTTTATATCTGAAATTGTAATTAGCACAACAAAAATAACATTCAAATTCAGATCAAGTTTGTATCAAGGCACAAGGTCACCATGGTTATTTTCTTGATAGTTGATTGATTTTTTATGCAAGTTAATGGTTGTAAATTTATAATGCTCACAAGGTTAAAGTTGCAGAAATGTGAAGGGAAGTTGTTGGTTGCAAGTCTTGATATAAGGACTAGAAGAAGGAGAGCTCAAAAAGCATCATCCTCACCCAAAATTCCACTCATAGCTGCATTTGTAGAACCTCAATTTTTTTCTCAAGAAGCTAAGACTGAAGAGGTTCAATTTGTACAAGAAACTTAGTTGATTGAAGAGGTACAAGCATCAGAAGTTGAGCTTGAATCAATAGCCATCATGTCAGGTGTTGGAGAGACTCAAGGACATTCAAAAGAGGAAGATGTGAAGAGAGACTTCAAAGACATAAATAGGATGGTTCAATTTATGTTTGATGTATTCACTGATGGGATGGTAGGAGGAGGTACTAAGCCTCCATATGGAGAAGGAACTTCAGATGGTAAGAAGGATGAAGAGAGGATTTCAAAGGGTAGTGGATGGAGGCCACCTCAATATCCACTATCTTCATCATCCTCGTCATCAACATCAACATCATCTTCCACTTCTACCACAAAGACCACTCACACTCACTCAAAATCCATAAGAGTAAAAACTCCATTCATCAAATTGGACATTAAGTTTGGACTACCCATGTACAATGGCGAGGTAAATGCAGAGAGGCTTAACAATTTGATACGTCAATGGGAGGTGTATTGTAGAATTAAGAACCTTCATGAAGACAACATAAACATCCAGTTGGATTAATTAAGGCTAGAAGAAGCTGCACTAGTTTGGTGGGAAGAAAGACTCAAGAGGGAATGCAAATCCATGGTAAGATATCCATTTATTGGGTTGTGTTTATTTCTTCCATTAAAAGAAAGTTTTATCTATTAGCATATATGAAAAAAGCTATTATGAGTTGGAAAAATTTTAAGCAACTAAAGGGTCAAATAGTTCAAGAGTATATCCGGGAGTTTAGGAAAAGAGCTTTGTTGTTAGGAATAAATTTGAATTCCCAAGATACAGTCTTGAAATACATTGGGAGTTTACATTCCTATTTGAAGCATACTACACTTATGTTTAACCCAAGAAATTTTGAGGAGGTTTGTGTACAAGCCACACACTTGGAGGCAAGGGGAAAACAAAGCATAGAGGAGAAAGGTGAAAGTGAGGGTAAAGGATAAGGAAAGTTTTATGGGAGAGGAAAAATAAATAGCTATGTAAAAAGAGATAAGGAAAAACTCACATGAAAAAACTATTCAAATATTGGCCATGATGAAGGCCACTGTTGGCAACTTCCTCCAGAATTGAAACCAAATAGACTAAAAGTCAAAGAGAAGGGAAAAATTGTTCCTATAGTTGAACATGTCTTAGGGTCAGATTCAGGAGATGGGAGAAAGATTACAGCCATGGGTTTTAAAGGTAAACATGTTGCAAGAAGTAGTTCTTCAAATTTTTCAAATGATACTAATGATGAATATACAAGAATATAACTTTTCCATATTAGAGTTATCTCTAAACATACCAAGATTGATACACTTTTTGATAGTGTGTCACAAGCTAACTTGATTTTCGAATATTTGGTTAAGCAGCTAGGCCTTGAAAGAATTAGACATATAAGACCATATCATTTGGGTTGGATATGCAAGAATGAAAACTTGGAGGTTACAAGGAAGTGCTTACTAAGATTCACCATTAACTCAAAATTTCTTGATGAAGTTGAGATTGATGTGGTAGCGCTTGAGATATTAGGTATTGTATTGGGAAGTCCTTATCTATATGATAGGAAATTTTTATTTCATCGCTATGGGAGCAAGTGTCAATTGTTTAAGGATGGTATCGAGTACATAATAAAATCACATTAGAAGAAGACATGTTTGTCTCTATTACATGCAAGTGAAATGAAGAGGACAGTGAATGCAAGTCAAAACTTGACATTGTTGATGATAAATCAAAGATATGTAATGAATCACACTTTTAAAAAATATGATTATGCTTGTAATGAGTTGTTTCAAGATGTTAACCGGTTGCCTTTGAAACAACGTGAAAAAGTTGTGACAAAATTGCAGCAGTCAACATTAGTGTTGAGCAATGTTGGAAACAAAATGATGGTGCAAGAGAGTGCAAAGGTCAAAGAGAAGGTGACAAAGAAGCTTGGAAAATAAGGCATGGGTTCCACAAATGTTTATCGTTGGTTTCCAAAAGGTGCATAGAAATGCCAAAAATACTCTATGAAGATTCGATGCAAGTACAAAGCGAGATCAACTAAAAATCGCCATGGTGATAGTGTGCAAGGTTAGAAAGTTTTTAAGTTTCCTTTCATAGCTGACCAAGGTAGGAACAAGGTGTTTTCTACAAGAATAGATTGTTGTTCTGCAAACTCTGAAATATTGCAGCATGATGGTATCAATGATATAAAGAGAAGGTCGCAAGAATCAAGGAAAATTTTGACTTTTTGTGAAAAGCTACAAATGATAAAATTGGGAAAATTTCAATGGATAGGGAGTGGAAGGGTGATGAAAAAATAGCCTCATCCACATAACTAGTAATCAAAGAGCTTTCGGGGTCCAAAAGGCTTCTAGTGGGGAGGAATGATTAGAGGCTCAGTATTTTAGCTCAAAAATTAAAGTGCTCATAATTGAATGAAACCAAAACGACAATGACTGGCCCATCACAAGGAATCCAACGCAAATTCTTTCATTGAACAATGAGTTCGGATGAAGGTGTTATGGTATGTTGATCGTTGTTCAAAATATGGAAATTTTTATTAAAAAGTTGCAGAACAGGTATAGGCTGATGATGTGGCAGCCCAATTAGCATTCAGGGAATCTTCTTCAGTTTTATTCCAATGGGAATATGTGCTTAAATATACGATATTGGGAATGGAGGGGCCATCCCGCAGGCCAACCGCTCACCATATGACCACTACCCTTTGACCAATGCGGAGGGCTTTGACCCTAAGCCCGATTAGCGCTAACTATAGGATTAACAACCACTAAACTGAGATTATCCCTAATTTAATGGCGCATTTATTTTGGTGGAAGATTTGGTGGAGCACCATTTTCAGTGGAAAACTCCAGATTTAGTCGTACTTAACTTCAGTTCTTCAGGTTTGGAGGCAAAATTGTAGGAGAATTTGTTTTTTCCATAACTGAGGCAATTTTCGACCAAATTGAGCTTAGGAAGAGTCATTCTTGGTAGATTTTGATTTTTGGAGCTATTGGAATAGACTTTAGAGATATAGGAGCTCATGTGCATAGGTTTTTGTTTCCTTGAATAATTTTTAAGCTTAGGGACGCCAGGAGGGAATGCCATGCCTAGAGCATATGGTAAGCAAATTGAGTAAATAAATAGTCATTTATGATAGATTTCAACATTTTAAACTCATTGTAACATTATCCAAGAGAGTTTGATGCATGTAAACAAAATTTTGAGAACAATTGAGTTAATACAGAGGCCTAAGATGTGGAGTTGGACCAAGGAGATGTAACCCAGGAGGGGTGAAATCCTCCATCAAAACACTATTTTAATGGATCAATTGTAATGATTTGTTGTTGTTTATGTTTTTGTTGTTCAGCCATTTAAATTCGTGCTTTATGATTTCAAATACACTCATAAAATTTAGTTTTGTTTACCTCTTTGACACACATAGGAAATAAGGGAACCTACACATCAAGCATAAGATGAGTCATAAGTTCTATATCTGAAATTGAAATTAGCAGGAAAAAAAAACTAACATTCAAATTAAGATCAAGTCAGTATCAGAGCACAAGGTTGCTAAGGTTATTTTCTTGATAGGTTCTTGATGTTTTGTGCAAGTTAATGGTTGCAAATTTGGGATGGTGACAAGGTTAAAGTTGCAAAAAGGTGAAGGGAAGTTGTTGGTTGCAAGTCCTGAGATTAGGACCAGAAGAAGGAGATTTGAAAGAGAATCATTCTCACCCAAAATTCCGCTCATTTCTGCACTCGAATAACCTCAAGTTTTGTCTTAATAAGCTGAGATGGAAGAGATGTAATTTGTACAAGAAGCTGAGTTGATTGAAGAGGTACAAGCATCAGAAGTTGAGCTTGGATCCTGTTGGGTATGTGTTACATTCTTTCCACGATTAGTCGAATGCGCGCGGGGGTCATAGGGGGTGTGATAGCCCCCCCTTTACGTTGCGTCGGATACAACAGGGGGGTCACAGTGGGGGTGGGGCAGTGCCATGGGAAAAAAAAATTGGACCCTATTTTCTGGTGGTTGGACCCGCCCATAGTTTTGTCCGTGGGTTTTCACATGGTTTTGGGGCATGATGGTTTTTTACCCTAGTATTTTGTAGATCTGGTCAAGGGAAATACGATTATGTTCTAATCTAGGGTTAATGGATTGGGGTTTATGAATGCTTAGGCCTATATACATATGTGTTGTAACACTAAAAGGAATATAATGAAAATTAAGTTGGTTGTCTCAATTTCTAATCTAGGGGAAAATCTCTGTGTATATCTATTTTATGTTTTATTCTCTCGCTATTTTTTATTTTCTATTTTTAAGATTCGTTTGCAGATAATTTCTATCGAGGGTTAAAACCTACATTTGGTATCAGAGTTGTTTTGGCTTCAAGGAGATGCCTTTGTTGCTGAGGGGTTTTTTGCTCTGGCTTGTTGTAGACCCTGTTTAGTGGGAGATCTGTGGGATCGATTCTTGCAGTGAAAGAAGATGGCAACCAGTGGAAAGATAGATATTGAGAAATTTAATGGTCAATGTTTTTAGTTGTGGAAGGTCAATATGGAGGAGCTGCTAGTGGATAAAGATCAGTGGATCACGGTAGATCTGGGTACTAAACCAACAATAATGTCAGATGAAGACTGGAATAAGCTGAATCGGAAGGCAAAGAGCACAATACAGTTGTGTGTCTCAGATTTAGCATTGTTGAACGTATCTTGGGAAGCTACGACGAAGAATTTGTGGGACAAGCTAGGGACTTTTCACAAATATAAGTCTCTGGTGAATAAATTGTTCCTGCGGAAAAAGTTGTATAACCTGAGGATGAAGAATGCAGACATGGTGACAGAGCATCTGAATGCCTTTAATACTATTGTAAGTCAGTTGTTATCTGTCGATATTAAAATCTCAAATGAATATAACTGCATTAGTTTGTTGTGCTCTCTACCACATTTGTGGAACAGTCTGGTTATTGCAATAGGTAGCAATACAACTACCTTGAATTTTGATGACATAGTCTGAGCCTTAATGTCGAAGGAAATGAGACGAAGAAATATGGAGGGAAAAAATGGAGATTCCTTATCTATATGAGGAAGGTCCTAGAACAGAAACAAGAATAAGGTTTTGAGTGGGAGATCTAAATCTAGAGGGAGATCTAAATCTCTAGGAAATTTTGTAAAGGTGTGATGGAAATGCGGAAAGGAAGGGCACTATAGAAAGGAATGCAGATCTAAAGCTCATGAGAAAGGAAAGGGATCTGATTAGAGGCAAAAACCACCTCAGATGAAGGTGGGGATGTGTATTTGGATTCTTCTTCAAATACACATGTAGATCATGAGGCATGGTTGATTGACTTAGGTGCATCCTTTCACTTCACTCCTCATAGGGATTGGCTCTATTAGTATGAGAATTATGATGATGGTGATGTCTTCTAAGGGGATGATATGAAGGAAAAAATCACCGGATGTGGAAAATTCAGGATTAAGCTACAAGGTGGATGTTTTATAACACTTCCTGGTGTTCTGCATATTCCTGCATTGGCCAGAAATCTGAGTTTTTTAAGCAAGATTGATGATGCAGGTGTAAAAACAATGTTTGAGAAAGATACCTGCAAGATAGTTCAGGGAGCACTGGTATGAATGCAGGGAGTTTGGATTGGAACTTTGTACAAGCTTCAGGGTAGCATTGTTTTTGATGGGTGCAATAGTTTTGTGGTTCCTGAAAGTGGAGCGTAAAGCCTAGAGGTATTTGGAGAAAATTACATGCAATGGCATCAAAGGCTTGGACATATTGGAGAGATGGACCTTCAGATACTGCATGGAAATGGTATGGTAGAAGATATGTCTAATTTCTCTCTGGACTTCAATTTATGTGAACATTGTGTATATGGGAAGCAAAATTGTGTGAGTTTTCCTTCTGGTGCTAAGAGGTAGAACAAGATATTAGAGCATGTGCACAATGATGTGTTTCGACCTGTGTCAGTTCGATCACTGGGAAAATCTGTGTACTATGTCTCATTAATATATGACTTCTCAAGGAATACATGGATATATTTCTTGAGGAAGAAATCTTAATTTTTTGACAGATTTAAAGAATTTAAAGCTTTGGTGGAAAACTAGATAGAGAAGAAGATAAAGGTGCTGAGGATAGATAATGGTAGAGATTTTTTCAAGAAGGAATATGAGGAATTCTGTAATAAGTGTGGTATAATACAGCAAAAATCTAATCCATACACACCTCAATGAAATGGAGTTGCAGAAAGAATGAAAAAAACACTGATGGAAAAGGAAAGAAGCATGCTTAGTGATACTGGGTTAGGACAGGAATTATGGGCGGAAGCAGTGGAGACTGCATGTTACCTGGTTAACAGATCACCTTCATTAGCATTGGAGGATAGGACTCCACATGAAGTATGGAATGGTAATAAACCCTCTCTTTCACATATAAGGGTATTTGGATGTGATGCATATGTACATATTCCAAAGGAGAAAAGAACCAAGTTGGATAATAAATCTAAGAGGTGCATCTTTATTGGGTATAAGGATGGTTTGAAATTTTACAAGCTTTGTAACCCAAAAACAAGGAATGTCATGTACAACCGAGATGTGGTGTTTAGAGATGTGAAAGATGTTGTTAAACATGACTTCCTACAAAAGGAACCTGAGAAGGTAGAGTTTGAGCTAAAGGAGGATGATCCAGACTCTACAACAGAAGAAGATTCAGAAGAGGAAGAGCCAGAAACTCCAGCTATGAGAAGATCATGTTCGGAAAGAAGGAAACCAGAAACGTATAGTTCATCTACTTTCTATTCAGATTTTTATTTAACTATAACTGATGATGATCCCAGAACTGTTAGGGAGGCAATAGATTCAGAGGATAGAAAACTATTGAAGGGGGCCATCGTTGATGAAATGGCATCCTCTCAAAAAAATGAGGCATGGGATCTAGTGGAGTTGCCAGTCGGAAGGAAGCCGATCAGGAGAAAATGGGTGTTTAAGAAGAAGTTGAATGTAGAAGGCAGGGTAGAGAAATACAAAGCTCTATTGGTAGCAAAAGGTTATTCCCAAATGTCGAGAATTGATTTTGGTGATATTTTTTCTCCTGTTTCCAAGGCTAATTCTACTAGATTAATTTTATCTATTGATGTTGCATTCGATTTGAGGTAGAGCAAATAGATGTGAAGACAAAATTTCTTCACGGGGATTTGGAAGAGGATATCTATATGAAACAACCCGAAGTCTTTATGGTGAAGGGGAATAAATAACTCGTATGCAGGTTAAAGAACTCTCTGTATGGGTTAAAATAGTCACCAAGGATGTGGTATCGGAAATTTGATACCTATATATGGGGACTTGGCTTCTACAAGCAACAGGATCCTTTGTGTATATTTTAGATTAATCGGTGACCGGTGACGTGTTATTTATTTGGGTCTTGTATGTGGATGATATGAAGGATCTTGGTGCTGCAAACTATATTTTGGGCATGGAAATTAAGAGAGATCGGGCAAAGAGGAAGCTCTGGTTAAACCAGAGGAAGTATGTCAAGACTATATTGCAGAGGTTCAATATGCAGGATAGTAAACCGGTGAATGTTCCTATTCCTGTGGGTGTAAAGATGTCTGCTAAACAGTGTCCCAAGACACAAGAAGAAGAGGAGGATATGTCCCGTGTTCCATATGCAAGTGCAGTGGGTAGCCTGATGTATGCAATGGTCTGTACTAGACCAGACATTGCACATGCAGTGGGAGTATTGAGCAGGTTTATGTCAAACCCAGGGAAGGAGCATTGGACAACAGTGAAGCGGGTTTTCAGATATTTACATGGCACTAGTGATTATGGCTTGTGCTACCAGGGAATACCAGGATTGGAAAGAATGTTGGACATTCATGGTTTTGTTGATGCAGACTGGGCTGGAGATCTGGACAAAAGAAGATCTACAAGTGGGTATGTGTTTGTAGAAATTTGAATAATAGCTGAATTATTCACCGATATTATCCTGATTACACACTATTTAAGCTTCATGCATAATACATAACCTCTTCTACATTTGATCATCAATTTGCTGAAATAGAAGCAGTCGCATACGCTCATTAAAACATAATCAAGCACACATATAACACTGTATGTAATGGGGAAAGCTTACAGCTGAAAACCCCCAACTATCTGTATATTATAATGATAGAGAACATGTAACAATACATAGCACAAAGCTCCTCACAGCTCTCAGCACTATATCACATGCTACACACAAACTAGCTCAGATATGAACAAGTCACAAGTTCAAATCTCTTCCACCTGCTTGCCTGCCTCTACTGCGCAATCCAAGATGAATAACGATGAGATCCAAGTTCGAATCCCACTGGCTTGTACTGCGCAATCCTCATTGGCAATCTCAATCAATGTGTGTGCAAATCTCATGCACAGCTATAGTCACAACTGATAGTAGACTCACCCTTTCACCCACCTCTAACACTGGTCTCCACTGAAATGTCCATGCACTGTAGTTAACCGATGTATTATTTAGTTGATTAATGAGTTAATAATTAGTGAATTAATTAATAATTAATTCACACCACTCTCACTAGTGTATCAATCAGTTAGACTAGATACAACTAGCTCAACTATGTTAAACTAAGTTAAACTGAACACAACTCCACCAACTACCTCAATAACTCCACCAAACTCAGTCACATGAGTTCTAAATGAAGTCTCCATGCAATAGCTCCACTTAACCCTTAGGAATAGTGTAATTCCTTTTGTCATCTCTTGTGCCACATCTGTGCACTTAACTGAAGTGCTCCAAGAGAATAAGATAATGTTTATAATCCAAATATTATTAAGAGCTAATAATATTAGGCGATCTATTTTAGACTAGCCGAGTCTAAACATGAGAGGTCCATTTATTTTTACCAACTTAACCAATCATCCATAAATAGCATCTTGCAACTCATAGACCATGATCCATATGTCTAAAAATAGACTTTGCGCCAAAAATAGCCTGCGGGCCCACTTAGTGAAGGCGACTTCTTTTCACTAAGCTCCATCATTTTGTTGCATTTTCAACACTCCCTCTCAACAAGATATGGATTATATGCAACCCCTATCCTGCCTCTGTGGTATTCGAATTTGCTCCTGGTGAGCGCCTTCGTCAAGATATTATCATCCTGATCCTCCGTGGGAATGTATGAAAGTAACATGATTCTCCGCTGAACACAATCTCTGATATGATGGTACCTAATGTCGATGTGTTTGGATCTATCATGAAATACTGGATTAGCTGAGATTTTAATGCAACTCTGGTTATCACAATAAATCACAGTAGGCTCCAAGTGTGACCCGAACAACCCGACCAGGATCTTCCTCATCCATATAGCCCCTACGCATGCAGCCAAACTGTTGAATCACTCGGCCTCCGCGGAACTGAGTGCCACGGATCTCTGCTTCCTGCTGTACCAGGAAACTGCTGTCGACCCGATACTGAAGATCCCTCCAGATGTGCTCTTTCGGTCCGTTGGGCTCCCTGCCCAATCTGCATCCATGAAGCCACATAGCTTCACCTCATCCTCCTGTCTGTACCACAAGACATATCCTGATGTGCCTCTAAGATAATGCAATACATGCTTTCCTGCCTTCTAGAAGAGCTTGGTCAGCTTAACCATAGCTTGTGAAAGATGGTTAACAGCATAGCATATATCGAGTCGTGTATTGACCAGATACATAAGCGACCCCACCAACTGTCGATAAATAGTGGCATCCACTACCTCCGTTGAAGTAGCATCCTCCTTCCTCCAACCTCCAGGAAGAGGAGTATCAACAGGCTTGCAGCCATGCATATTGAACTTCTCCAGTATCTCCCGGGCATACTTACCCTAAGAAACAAACAGTCCATCACTGTGCTGCCAAATTTCCAATCCCAGGAAATAATGAAGGAGGCCTAAGTCCTTCATCTCAAACTCTCTAGCAAGATCCTCCTTGCATGAAAGTATCAACAGCTCATCACCCGTCAAAATCAGATCATCTACATACAGTACAATGATCATCAACTTCCCCTCCACCACAATTTGGTATAGGTTAGGATCCGCCTCACTCTTGGAGAATCCAAGTCCAGTGAAATAACTGTCTATTCGTGTGTACCAAGCACGAGGTGCTTGTTTCAACCTATACAGTGCTCTCTTGAGTCTGCACACATGCGACTCACTGCTGAAGATATCAAAACCTTCGGGCTTCTCTATGTACACCTCCTCCTCAATGACTCCGTTGAGGAACGCAGTCTTCACATCCATCTGATGAATGTGCCACCCCATCTGTGCTGAGAGAGCAAGAATTGTCCGTATGGAAGAATACCTTGCGACAGGTGCAAAGGTCTCCTCATAATCGATCCCCTCTATTTGTGAGAAGCCTCGGGCAAAAAATCTTGCCTTGCTTCTTCTCCACACTCCCGTCAGCCCACCATCCTTTATGATCCATCTCGAACCATAGCTGATCTGTCCCTTCGGTCTTGGGACAATCTTCCATGCTGCTTGTTTAAAACTGGCCCAGAATCATACTCTTCCACCATGGCATCTACCCATGCGGGGTCCTCCACGACTTCCTCAAAAGAGAATGGCTGCGGCTCAGACACATTTTCTCACAAGAGCCATGTATCCGATTAATGGAGTCGGTCACTATCTCTGTTCTGCTTGTGCGCGGTGGTCCTACAACCTTCTGCATCTTGAGCCAGTCGCTCAGCTTCTATAGTGCGCTTCCGCCCTCTAATGGTTGGCGCTGCATGAGTGGTCTCTTCCACTCCATGAACCTTCTATTGTGGCTAATCGACATCCTGACACTCATCCTTAGGATCTAATAGCTCCTCATATGCATGCAAGTGTGGCTCCCTCTCAAGTGAACACTTCATGGCTTTCTCCTCATGAAATTTAATATCCTGTCGCACAACAGTCTTGCGATTGTCTGGAAAATACACACGATAGTTGTGGGGCATATCAGTGTACCCCACAAATATCCCAACCTCTGCGGTCAGCTCCAGCTTCTTCTTGTCATCCTTCATCACATGAATGTAAACAAGTGAACCAAAAATCCTCAAATGGGAAATATCAAGCTTCTGACCAGAAAACACCTCCTCGGGTGTACTTATGCCAAGTATCCTGTGAGGACAACGGTTATGCACATATACTGCAGTATTGCATGCCTCAGCCCACAAGTGTATGGGAAGGCCCTGATCATGCAATATCGCCCATGAAACACCCACGATTGTTCTTTTCTTCTGCTCCGCAACCCCATTCTGCTGTGGGTTATGAGGTGCTATGAGCTCTCTTCGAATTCCTTCTGCACTACAAAAGTCCTTGAATTCGCCAGAGGTGAATTCACCACCATTGTCGCTCCGGAGAGCTTGCACTTGCTTCCCCGACTCTTTCTCAACCAGCGCCTTGAAATCATAGAACTTTGAGTATGTCTTTCTCTTCTTCTGCATGAAGAAGATCCAACACTTACGAGAAAATTCATCAAAAAATATCATATAATACCTGTGCTTTGCTGTTGAAGCAACCGAGAAAGGTCCACACACGTCCGTGTGAATGCTCTCAAGGATTGTCGTGGTGCGACTATCCTTCTCGTGAAAGGTGGCTTTCACAAATTTTCCCAAGGTGCATCCCTTGCACTGATCTGACTATGAAAGAGTGCCCTTAGGAAGGCCAGTAGAAATCTGCTGCAGTATCTTCAAATCTCCATGGTGAAGGTGGCCCAATCTCCGGTGCCATAACTCGCCATCATCGCGGCTCACCACTCCTTCTACCTTGCCTGCCATTGTTGCACAGCCATCTACCTACAATTGATAAAGGTTCTTAACTCGAACCCCCTATCTTCCTATCTTTCGGGTTTCTCCGGTTGTCCTACGGGAAATCCTTTCCTCATGAAGACAACATCATATATATTATTCTAAAATGCCACCAGAGATAAATAATTCTTCTTCAATCCTGGAACATGCATGACATCCTTCAAGATGAAAGGTTTACCAGACTCCCTCTCAAAGGAAATGGTCCCGATACCAGTCGCACTGTATCTACCATCATCGCCCATCTCGATGTGCACTCCAAGATCCTTTTCCTCCAGATCACTAAACAAATCTTTGTCTCCGGTCATGTGGAAAGACGCACCACTGTCAAGAAACCACACCGATCCCATCACACTTGAAACCAAGCATGCGATCAAAGAAAAATCCAGCTCAAGCGCTGGAATAGGCTAGGCCTCCGCTGAGATCCGGCTGACTGCTTATTTTGCTTCTTTGCGGACAATTTGTGGCATGTAATGTCCATGTTGGTGATAGTGAAAGCAATTTCACCTTGGACATGTCACACTTCTTGCCCAACTTCGCACCGGAATGAGAAGATTTCTTGCTCTTCCCCTTCTTTTCTTTGGCAGCCAAAGCACAATTTTCTTCATCAGATGCCTTTGATGAAGGTTCGTCCCTGGTACTCCGCCTTATCTCCTCTTGCATGAGATCCGACCAAAGTCACTCCCATCCTGGCAATTTCTCCCGACCATTGACAGAGTCCTGATAGGAATGCCAACTCTTTAGAAGACCAAGGAGAGCCAAGTCCACCAAGTCCTCCTCATCTATAGTCACCCCCACACTTCCCATCTCATCCCTGCATTGGGTGAACTTCGTGAGGTACTTGGGTATACTGTCGCCTTTCTCCATATTTATGTTTCTGAGTTTATCCTTGAGCGCCAACTTCCTCTGGTCGCTCTTGATTTGGAATAAATCTGTCAACACTTTCCACTTCAAGTATGGAGAATTTTTTCCATGCAGGTTGGATACAATGTGATCCTTCACGCCCTCCAACAGAATCCTTCGACATTTTGTTGTCTTCTTTTTCCAAGCCTCAACTTGAGCAACATCATTAGGCTTTGGGACTTCGGCATCTATGAAATCCTTCAACCCATTTTCATCTAACACTGCCTCCATCCTGTCCTTCCATGCAACATAATTCGAGCTACCCTTAAGGGCATACTCCAATCGCAATCCGTTGAAAGACATTTCAACTTCGACACCAAGAAAACACTGCTGCAAATTCGAATTCCACCAGCTCAAAACTCAACCGCTTCTGATCTGTGAGAACAAATTATTTCTAGCATAGAGATCGACTGTAGGGGAATTTACTAGATATATCACCTTTCAAAGAAAGGATGGATCCAGAGGCTACCTGGCCCTCGTACAGACTTTGTTTACCGAAATAAAATGTAATCATTGTAATAGATCCGATGATCAAATTTCGCTCTGATACCATGTAGAAATTTGAATAATAGATCACTTATTCACCGATATTATCCTAATTACACACTATTTGAGCTTCATGCATAATACATAACCTCTTCTACCATTGATCATCAATTTTCGGAATTAGATGCAGTCGCATGCGCACATAAAAACATAATCAAGCACACATATAACACAGTATGTAATGGGGAAAGCTTACAGCTGAAAACCCCAAACTATCTGTATATTATAATGATAGAGAACATGTAACAATACATAGCACAAAGCTCCTCACAAGCTCTCAGCACTATCTCCAATTGTTACAAACTAACTAGCTCAGATATGAACAAGTCACAAGTTCAAATCTCCTCCACCTGTTAGCCTGCCTCTACTGCGCAATCCAAGATGAATAATGATGAGATCCAAGTTAGAATCCCATTGGATTGTACTACGCAATTCTCATTGGAAATCTCAATCAATGTGTGCAAATCTTATGCACATCTATAGTCACAACTGATAGTAGACTCGCCCTTTCACCCACCTCTAACACTGGTCTCCACTGAACTGTCCATGCATTGAGTTAACTGATGTATTCTTTAGTTGATTTATGAGTTAATAATTAGTGAATTAATTAATAATTAATTCACACCACTCATCACTAGTGTATTTTTCAGTTAGACTAAATACAACTAGTTCAACTCAGTTAAACCGAACACAACTCCACCAACTGTCTCATCAACTCCACCAAACTCTGCCACATGAGTTCTAACTGAAGTCAACCATGCAATAGCTCAACTAACCCCTAGGAAAAACGTATTTCCTTCTGCCAACTGCATGTGCCACATCGAAGCATCAAACTGAAGTGCTCCAAGAGGATAACATAATGTTTATAGTCCAAATATTATTAAGGGCTAATAATATTCACTGATCTATTTTTAGACTGGCAGTCTAAAAATAGACTTCGCCCAATGTCTAAAAATAGAGGTCCATCTATTTTTACCAACTTGACCAATCATCCATAAATATCATCTTGCAACTCATAGACCATGATCCATATGTCTAAAAATAGACTTTACACCAAAAATAGCCTGCGGTCCCACTTAGTGAAGGCGACTTCTTTTCACTAAGCTCCATCATCTTGTTGCATTTTCAACAGTGTTTAGCCTATTTGGAGGTGCAGTTATTTAGATGAGTAAAAGATATTATGTAGTGGCTCTTTCAACTACAGAGGCAGAATACATGGCAGCGACTCATGCAAGCAAGGAAGAAGTTTGGTTGCATAGATTGTGTTCAAGTATGGGGTTGGTGCAGCGAGCTATAAGGATATACTGTCATAGCCAAAGTCCAATTTTCTTGGCTAATAACCCTGCTTATCATTCAAATACAAAGCAAATTAATGTTCAATATCACTTTGTGAGAGATATGGCTGATGATAAAAGGGTGTTTCTAGTAAATGATCAAGAGCTCAAGTCCAAGCCATGGAAAATGGCTCAAAATTGAAAGTGCTAAAAATCAATTGGAAGCAGAGTGACTAGATAGGTCTCAGCGACACGATCCCAATGCCAGGAATGGCACTCAAATCTAACTTCTTATGTGAAATTTATGCATCTCTGAAGTTTTCCGTAAACGGCAAAAGTCGAGTTGACTTGGGTTGACTTTGATCTTAAGAAAATATTTAAAAAATAATATTTTGGGAATATTCCTTGGAATATTCCCTTTTGGACAATCATCAGTTGACAAGTAGTAGCCCGGTTCCACCATTTAAGGCAGGTTTTCCAAATTTGGCGTGGCTAACTGGAGTATCTCCACATTTAGTGGAGCTTGTTTAGGCCAAACTGGACAAAATTTCTTTTAGCCATATATTTCACATGGGAGATCCTTTCTGAATGAAATTGTTTTTGATTTGGTATCTTATCAGCATTCTTAAGTCAATGGTAGAGGTTTTAGAGCCATTGGAGCTGATCTTGAGCCTGTTTAGCTTCAAAGAAGTCTTTTGAGCCACCAGGGCCATTTTGGGTTTCGAGCTGTGTTGAGCTGTGGTTAACCATTTTAGGTGAACCAAAAGTCATTTTTTACTATTTAAAACATTTCAAAACCATTGGAATATTTTTCAATTCTGTTTGAAGACTTTCAGTGGCCGAAAACCTTGAAGAGAGTTTAAAGGGCCACTAGGGCCATTTTGGGGTTTGAGCTGTTTTGAGTTGTGGTTATCTGTTTGAGGTGAGCCAAAGATTTATTTCAGCTAATTTAGACATTCTGAAGCCATTGGAAGAGGTTTCAGAGGAATTTTAGGACTTCTATAGCCTGAAAAGTAGCAGATAAGTTTAGAGAGCCAGTAGGGGCTTATTGAAGAAATCATTGTTTATGGTAATTATTCACTGTTTAGTGAATTTGGAAAGGAATTATTAGCTTTTTAATGTGTTATGAATCATTATTTGCATTAATATTTTTGTATTGATACACTCTTTAACTTGTATTAGCCTTTCAAGCATTTTAATACAAGAGGGCAAGCTCATTTTGGGAGGCTTGGTCCAACAGACATAGACCAGGAAAATGACTATCTTGAATAGCAAATATAAGTCATTTCATTTTCATATTATGAGTGTTAAATTCTACAAGGTCTATAGACAGAGTCTATAAAGGTCCAAGTAGCCTTTGGATCTCATACTTTCATTAAAGGTGACATATCCAGTAAATTCCCCCACAGTCAATATCTGGAATAGTTCTAAGTAGTTGTTTATTCCGCTAGACTTGGAGTTTTTGCACACATTTTTAATTATTGGAAATGGATACCTTGAACCCATTTTCAAGTACTTTGATTTTCAGATCAGATGGTATCAGAGCTTTGGTTAAGCTTGGTTTTGCTCATCATGAGCATTTTATTTTGTGCAAAAGGTGTTAATACAGTCAATCTTATTGTTTTATTGGTTGCAAAATGGTTGCATGTATGAGTTTTCTTGAGTTGAAAAGATAGCTTTTGATAGCTAAGTCTTGGAAAGGAAAAAAGAGTTGTGGGTTATTTCGATATCCCAAAGTACCTCAAGATAATCTTTGGAAAACAAACTCCAATAGTTTGTGTTATATGGCTGCTTGAATAGAAAGGGGTTTTTAAATACATTTGGTTAAAAGCTTGTCATTTGTTGGAAAGATTTTAGAAATTTTCTTTGGAAGTTCCTTTTGTTAATTTGACCATTTATATAATGTAAACTTCTTCTACAAGTGAAGTTTCCTCCTTCACGAGATTCTTCAATGATGACATGAAGAATGAGTTCATTAAGATGAAGGACATGGTGCAGATTCTCATTGAGGATCAAAGGGAGAGTGTTAAACTTCATGCACAATTGTTGGCTATGAAGGAAGAGAGGGAAATAATTCTCCAAAGGTTGCATGACATGGAGAAACAACTTCTTGAAGCTCAAGAAGCTTTTTCCAAGAAAATTCCTGAGGAAGAGGTAAACCATACAAACTTTTCTTCAATTTCCTCCATTGAAAAGTGTGTTGGATCTTTTGAAAAACATACAAGGGGAATTGGGTCTAAAATAATGTTTAAGATGGGCTATCAAGAAGGAAAAGGTTTGGGAAAACATGCACAAGGCATGGTTGACCCTATTACAGTTGTGGAGCGACCCAAGAATGCTGGTCTTGGATATGTGCAGTTTAATGGCGAAGACTCCAAATCCTTGAATGCATGTGATGCAAATTTAAAGAGAACCTTTATTCCATGTTCTTATTTGCATATATGTCAATTTTCTTTTAATGATGATTGTCATTTTTTGAAGCCATCATTACAGCATGTAGAAGGTAAACATGTCGCTTATGGTGAGCCTTCAAGTTGAAACATTTTTCAAGACAAGAATTGTGATGAAAGTCTGAAAAGGAAAGTTGTCTCCTCTACTAGTTCATCGTCTTTCAAAGACAAAAAGGATGGACATTCCATGCAGAAATAGAGGTATAATTATTCACATGATCGATTTGATTATGTTTCAAAAAAGAATGATAATTTTTCTTGTTCAAATGAAAGAAATTTTTGCTGTTCATTGTGTGGTGGATTTAACCATGTTGCTTCAAGATGCTGGTTGAAGAAGAAAGCACACAGGAACCAGAAGAGGCAAAGAGAACTTTATCAGAAAGTGCTTAAGAGTTGCACATTTTGTCAAAGGAAGGGACATGTTGTCCCTCATTTTTGGACCTTTCATCCAACAAATCTTCCAAAGCACATGCAACGAAAGGACAAAAAGTTTGGCAAAAGTGGATCTATGGAGTCCATTATTGATGTGGAAATGAAAGATTCACATGAAGAATTGTGGTTGCAAAAAAAGATGCCATGGAGTTGGTTTGGTAGGAAGTGGATTAAATTCTTATTGCAGTAAGTCATCTTCATTTTGTACATGCAAATTTCAGACTGTTATTCATGTATTTTAGATGAAAAGTTGATACAAGATCACATGTAAAAGCAGTTTCAGTGGATGGAATTTCTTTGTTGTTGCAAAATTTCTCCATGGAGGTGTAAAACATGAGTATGATACTCACTTATGTTCCAGAAATGTCTTTTGGTTCAGCTCTTAGTCATCCACATGTTTTTGGGATGATGTACTTGTTGGTATTTGAGAATAAGAGTTGAAGTTGCACATGTACATAGAGGTTGTATGTGTAATTATCGAACTGTATATAGTTCATTGTACATAATACATACACATGTGCTTTTCAAGATGTATCTTGTTGTTTATCTACTTATATCGATTTTTTCATACACGTTTATCGACTTGTGTTGGTTGTGTGCACACTTGTTACAGATTTTGTGTGTCAATTGTATAGCACATTTCATTGTCAACTTGTTGTTGATGTCGTATGCTGCGCAACATAGCTTTGGTGTCGAATGGTTTAGAAAACGAAGTGTCAGTGCAAAGTAGTGTAAGATTCCATTAGTTGGAAAGGCATGTAGGCAAGAGGGCACAATTTTCAGCAAGGGTCATTGCTGATTTCAGTATGGCAGATTGGTATGGCGAGAAAACTTGGTCGGGATTCCGCACAAGTACATGGATCATTCAGAAAAATTCGCCATGTGAACAATTGGAAATTTAGGAAAATTTTTAGAAGCTGAAGAGAACAGGATGTTGTTATTCTCTCATTTTTTTGTACTACAGTTCAGTTTCAAAATTTCGGTGAGCTTTTGGGAGGTGTGATAAGGAGCTCAAGTCCAAGCCATGGAAAAAGGCTAAAAGTTGAAAGTGCTCAAAATCACTTGGAACCCGAGCGACCGGATAGGCCTCGACAATACGATCCCAATGCCATGAAAAACACTCAAATCCGACTTCGTATGTGAAATTTATGCATCTTTGAAGTTTTCAGTACACTGCAAAAGTCCAGTTGACATGGGTTGACTTTGATTTTTAAAAAATATTTAAAAAAGAATATTTCAAGAATATTCCTCAGAATATTTTGGGAATATTCCTTGAATATTCCATGAAATATTCCCTACTGGCCAATCATCAGTTGAAAAGTGGCAGCACAGGATTGCACCATGGTTTGAATTTTTGTTATATCGACCAATTACGGGCTACCACGTGGCCCCCTAGTCGGAGAATCGGAGGTTGGATAAATTTTTTTGAAGCTGAACAGATTTTAAAACGGGACTAGCCCCTCCCAAATCAAAGCGCTTGACCAACCGGTCTACGTGATAGGTCTTAACCTATTAACATTTGCACGCATATTTGGAGTTTGAAAGTTTAATGGGTGGAAAAGGTGTCAGGGCTAGCCCCGACAATTTGAGACCAAGTGTTGAAAACCATGGCCTTAAGGCCTTCCAAACTGCAGACTAATAACTTAATCGCCGCCCGACTTTAAACTACACCATGTGACTTCAATGCTCATCTTATGCTATGGTTTGAGCTGCGGTTACGAAAATGGTTTATGCGGATGGATAGCCACTGTATGTGGCCACGTAAACTTTAACATTTAATGTCAAGTCTAACCGTCCACCTAAATTAGTGCCGCTTCAACCATTTAAGGCGGGTTGGCCAAATTTGGCGTGGCTAACTGTAGTGTCTCCACATTTAGTTGAGCTTGTTTAGGCCAAACTGGACGAAATTTGTTTTGGCCATATCTTTCACATGGGAGATCCTTTCTGAATGATTTTTTTTTTTTTCTTTTTTTTTGTATTTTATCTGCATTCTGAAGCCAATGGTACATGTTTTAGAGCCATTGGAGCTGATCTTCAACCTGTTTTGCTTTGGAGAATTTTTTTCAGCCACAAGGGCCATTTTGGGTTTGGAGCTGTGTTGAGTTAGGGTTAACCATTTTAGGTGAACCAAAAGTAATTTTTGACTACTTACAGCATTTCAAAACCATTGGAATAGGTTTCAGTTCTGTTTGAAGACTTTCAGAGGCCGAAAAACTTCAGAAGAGTTTTCAGGGCCACCAGGGCCATTTTGGGGTTTGAGTTGTGGTTATCTGTTTGAGGTGAACCAAAGATATAGTTCAGCTAATTTCGACCTTATGAAGCCATTGGAAGAGGTGTTAGAGGAATTTTAGGACTTCTACAGCCTAAAAAGTACCAGAGAAGTTCAGAGAGACAACATGGGCTTATTGAAGAAATCACTGTTTATGGTAATTCTTCACTGTTTAGTGAATTTGGAAAGGAATTCTTATCTTTTTCATGTGTTTTGAATCAGTATTTGCATTCAGATTTGTCTATTGATACACTCTTTAACTTGTATTATCCTTTGAAGCATTTTAATACAAGAGGAGAAGCTCATTTTGGGAGGCTTGATCCAACAGACGTAGCCCAGGAGGGGTGAACTGCTCATTAAACATCTGTGTCATGTTATGCTAAAGTTATCTTGCTGAGAAAATCTGATTTAATATGTTAAACAGAAAATTAAAATAACTTGCCTTCACACATGAAATCTTATGCAGCTACCAGAAACACTTAGTTTCAATTGCAAGACATGTATAACAATTTGCATATACATTTTATGGAAAATGACTTTCTTGAATAGCAAATATAAGTCATTTCATTTTCATATTATGAGTGTTAACTTCTACAAGGTCTATAGATAGAGTCTGTAAAGGGCCAGGTAGCCTCTTGATCTCATCCTTTTGTTAAAGGTGACATATCCAGTAAATGCCCCTACAGTCAATCTCTGGAATAGTTCGAAGTAGTTGTTTATTCCATTAGACTTGCAGTTTTTGCACACATTTTTAATTATTGGAAATGGATACCTTGCACCCATTTTCAAGTACTTCCATTTTAAGATCAGTAAAGGTGGACACATTGAAGAATGTTGCAGATACATTAATGAAGTCTGTGAGCACTCAGAAGTTGTTTTGGTGTAGAGAAACAATGGGTGTTGCAGAGGTGGACTAATGATTAAACTCTTATGTGGCCCCCTGCGGAAAGAAAACAACAAGTGGGAGATTTTTGGGTATGTTTTATATTCTTTCCATGATTAGTCGCACACGCAACAGGGGGGTCATACGGGGGGCGACAGCCCCCCCTATTTGGGGTCTAGGGCAGTGGCATGTGAAAAAAATTTTGGACCCTATTTTTCTATGGACGGACCCACCCATTGTTTTGTGCATGGGTTTGCACATGGTTTTGGGGCATGATGGATTTCAACCCCTGGTATTTTGTAGATCTGGTCAAGAGAACTATGGTTATGTTCTAATCTAGGGTTAATGGATTGGGGTTTATGAATGCTTCAGCATACATATATATGTGTTGTAACACTAACGGGAATATAATGAAAAATCAAGTTGGTAGTCTCGATTTTGGATCTAGGGAAAAATATCTGTGTATATCTGTTTTATGTTTTATTCTTTTGCTATTGTTTATTTTTTGTTTTTAATATTCGTTTGCAGATAATTTCTGTACAGAGTGAAAACCTATAGATCCATAGCTCAGAAATCCTTCATCAAAACTCAGTTTTAATGGATTAGTCATTATGATTCGCTGTTTTTTATATTGCTGGTGTTCAGCCATTTAAATTCATACTCTGTGCTTTCAAATACACTCATAAAATTCAGTTTTAATTACCTCTTTGACACACATAACCAACAAGGGAAACTAGACATCAAGCATAATATCGGTAAATAAGTTTTATATCGAAAATTCAAATTAGCACAGAAAAACTAACATTCAAATTCAGATCAAGTTATTTAAGCATAGTTAGGATAGGATAGGCCAAGCTAGGCTAGGATAAAGTAGAATAGGATAGGATAGGCTAGAGTAGGATAAGCTAAATTAGGCTAGGCTAGGTTGGTTCAGGCTATGGTAGGCTATGTTAGGCTATGTTAGGCTAGGCTAAGCTATGCTAGGCTATGTTAGGCTAGGCTAGAGTGGAAAATGCTAGGCTACAATAGACTAGTTTGGTTGGGCTAGAGTATGCTAGAAAAGGTTAGGATATGATAGGCTAGACTAGGCTAGGCAGGAGTTGTCTAGGATAAAGTAGATTAGAGTAGATTACATTAGGCTAGGCTAGGCTATCATAGAGTAGTTTATGT